>CM042144.1:112132585-112162585 GCA_023376005.1 Doryteuthis pealeii
TATTAGTTTCAAAATGTCATTTAGCTTTGAATGAACCGACAAGATAAGAAGACGATCATTGATGAAAGGGATTTTCGGAAGAGTCGATGTTGTTCGAAATTTGATATGATTTGCCAATTTCCGGCCAAAATGATAAACAAAGTTCATTTCATATCAAAGAGTTTTCTTTTAACTTTTATTTCGTTTGAAAGAAATCTTCTTTGATTGTTGATTTGGAATGATTTCTATTGACAGCTTCAAAAAAAAACAAAAAACAAACATCTAGTACTCGCCTTGCTTCCCTCCACTATTTTAGGGTCTTTAAAAATTTCAAAATAAGTCGGGGTATACTTTAAATGACTTTTCCCCCCATATTTATTCTATCATTCTGACGAGTTACGTTTTCTGCTATGCATAAGTATATATATATATATATATATATATATATATATATATATAATATTATATTTTTGCTTGAAGGCAATTACAATGCATGTATCGCATAAAATTCGATACTTTTTTCTTTTTTTATAGAAAATGAACTTGACAAGTGTAATCCCGGCAAAGGATCGCTCGGTGTGTAGAACATCGTACAAAACATCGAACGATCCTTTGCCAGGATTACGCTTGTCAAGATCATTTTCTATAAAAAAAAAAGTATCGAATTTTATGCGATACATGCATTGTAATTGCCTTCAAGCAAAAATATAATATATATATTATCCAACAATGCTTCTAAAAAACAAACATCCAAAAATCTTATATATATATATATATATATATATATATATATATATATATTAATAATGGAGATTTGCTTCCGGTTTTTGTCTGTAACAAAAAATACGTCACTGCTTACGTCACATTACCCAAAATCGTCATAACAGAATAAGCACACTCAAAATTTGAACATGCAACATTAGACAGTTCTCATTGTTTTTTTAAAACAAGTTTTAATAAATACATGATTGGTATTATATATCTATGTATAGTTTGTTTTATTTTAATAGATATTTAGAGTTTACATTTCAAATTGTTTTATTTTTTAATCCTTTAATGAATTTGATGATTTTACTTACTTAGGGTACAAACTCGCCGACATTGAATTTTTTACTCTCACACCGCAGGCGATATGTTTCAAAAATCTATTTTACATCGCCCGGAGGGTGTTTTTTTATTTTGTACTAGTATATATAATGTGCATATGTATATGTGAGGATTTTTACGTATGCTTCAATATTAACTGACCAAAATTTCAATGTTTTCACACTAGAACTAATTAAAAAAATTATATATATTCAAGATTGTTGATACATGTAAAACCAATTTTTTTCCTTTAATCAATAATAATTTTCTAATCACTTTTTAAAATTTAGATTTTGATAAATTTCAAATATTTTATTTTTCATATTCCTTTGACTTTTCTATCCTAACACGTTGATGTTATTTCTAGTCTACACGTATGTTTTCCTTTTCGTTTTTGAACAACCCCATTTATTTTATATTTGCAATAAATATTAGACACAACTGACTGGGAACAACCAACATCTTTCACCACACTCCACTGTGGGTGTTCTTTTTAAATAAGATTTACGAACATGTTTCCATTGTTTCTATTGACAGTTCTTGCAGGGGGGTGCTGCACATTCTTCATAACCCTTTGCAGTATCTACGTTAGACAATGGTTAGTGTTTAGCTTTTTAGCAAATGCTTTTAATGACATGTGGGTGCTATTCGCAGAATTCCGCCCCGGTCCTCTGCCTTAAAAAACGCTAGGCGGTGATAGCTGAAAAAACGTAAATGTGATATTTTACTTCCTCCAGACTTTTTTGACAAGTAAATGTAAATATTTTAACCCTCCCCCCATTAAAATTTTTTTTTTTTGGGTTAAATATTTACATTTACTTGTCGATAAAAATATGGGCTTACATTTAACGCCTTCAATCCGCTAAAAGAATATCTTTGTTTTTTTCGGTATTTCCATTTTTTTTTCGACAATCAATTACAAATATAAAAACAAACCAAAAATCAAAATATTTAGACATCTTTTTTTATTTCAACTAAAAAACAACAGCTACGATAGAGTCCCTAGCTGTTATTTTTAGTTAAAATAAAAAAGAATGTCTAAATATTTTGATTTTTGGTTTGTAATTGATTGTCGATTGATTTTACGGAAACTGCCGAAGTAGGCTAACCCTAATCCTAATCCTAACACTAACCCAAACACTAACCCTAATCCAAGCGTTTTAAAGCATTCGGGTATTTACGTGAAATATAATGATATGTAATGCTTTTTATACGCAATCTTATGATATTATCTCTTGCGCATCATTCTGCATTAGTACCAAATAACAAAAATGAATAAATTATTTTCCCTCTTCGGCGCGACAATTATTTTAGTATTTTTACGGTCAGCTTCATTTTCTTTCTTAATTGTAAACTGATCTTTGAAAGTTCGCTTCGTTGTTGTGTTTCAGTTCTACTCCATTTCCTATGAAAGTTGATAATGTGGGCGTTTTCGTGAGAAATTTCTTAAAGCGTTGCTTTTAAATGAGAATAAAATCTATGCCTTATGAAAATTGGGGAATTCTCTGTGAATAAAACTTTGAATATCGTTAACGTTATTAGTTATTCATTAAAATTAATTTCGTCTCATACAAACCAACAGGAAATATAAAGAAATTAAATACATTTAGTTCATTTAGATTGAATTAAATCAATTTAACTGGAACACATTTTTTTAAAATATTGAAATAATGACAATTTCAACCGAATCAAAATATTTTATCCACTGGCCAATTTCCAACAAGTCATTATTGGTACTAGCAAATATATGCACCCTCCGGGTGCAAGTATTTAAGTTTTTATATAATAAAATATCATATTAAATTAGAAAGGCTAATGAAACTGAATAAGAATGCAGATAGAAAGATTTGGAACAGAGGGGGGTATGATTGAAAAATAGAACAAGTTTGAAACTAACTCTTCCATCATCTTCCATTACTCCCGTCTTTCATTGGTAAATTTTCCTAATTTAACTATTTAGTTAAAATAGGAAGAAAAAATCGATTTCATTTAAGATTTATCCCCGAGATTTTTGCTCATATTCAATAAGATAAGACCAAACAATTAGAAATCAATAATACTAAGCACATATTTATTAAAATCAACTTTTAAAGACCAATATGCAAATTAGCCTTTCCATTCACACTGTAAACCTCTATTTTGTTGTATATATAAATAAAATTACATGTTATTAGTATCTAGATATGGTCAATGTATTAATGATGTATAACAATTTTATTAATAATAGAACTGTAGATAAAAATAAAATCATGGAGAATGTGATGTAAATAACTAAGGGAATTGTGACTTGAGTAGTGATATAGTTTCGGTTACAGACAGAAAAACACACAATCTCCATTATAATAAGATATATGATGACTGATGTTGAGAAGGATTGTGATTATATATATATATATATATATATATATATATATATAATAATATAAGTAAAATATAACAGAAGACTCAGATTATTTGCATTATAGCCTATTTCAGGAAGCTTAAACAAAGTGTCTAACACCCCCAAATCATCAGATGCGCTCTGCAAACTGCGACACGTTCACCCCCCCCCCAAAAAAAAAAAAACTCCTATGTCGTAAGGAAGATTTATTCTCCGGATTTTTGGATTATATATATGCATATATATAGTCATCCACAGACACGTTTTTCGACTTATCAAGTCTCCTCAGTATGACTAGACATTTTGTGATCTACCAAATATATATATATATATATATATATATATATATATATATATATACATTTTTAAACGGAGTTTCATAGTTTTGAATCCAGAGATTTCCTTCTCCTGGACTGGTTGATAAACTAACAAACGTCAGTAGTTTATTAATTTGTGCGACAATTTTACCAACCATCACTTTACGGTCACTGCCTTGTCTGGTTTTTTTTTTTTTTTTTTAGATTAGAGACGAGTTCAATTTCTAGACAAGGCTGTTTGCATTTCACATAGCACTAATACCCCTGGAAAAGGTGCATATCTAACTATTCTCCCCTAATCTATGGGTAACTCACTTTTTAGTTGTAATAGATCTGCAAGTAATTAGTTAACCATTACATCATGAGAGGAATGCCATGTTGGATTTAATAGTCTTAACATCTAAAGCCAAAATAGCTGCTACTTATGCCACTATCTAGAAACAACCTGACACACTTGATTAACACATTCATTCATGTCAAAAGAAGAACCTCCACCAAAAATGATCATGTGGAAACCAATATATAATAAAAATGCACCTCATACATACTCAAAGAAAATTCTACAATCAACGAATATTTGAAAAAAAAAAGATCCTATAAACATAGTGAACTTTCTGAAAAGAACCGGCCTCCTATCAAGAATGTAAGCTCATAGACCTAAAATAATTCTCCACATACACTCTTGATATTCAAATCCTCAGCAGAAATGCTGATTTTAGCAGATAACTAAACCCCTATTGCTAAACCCCTATTACTAAACCCCTATTGCTATACCCCAATTATTAAACCCCTATTACTAAACCCCTATTGCTAAACCCCTATTGCTAAACCCAATTACTGATATAAGCAGAAACTATAATGATATGCAATTAGCTACATACATAACGACCGTACAAAGAAAAAATAAAACAAAATGTCTTTGGCATAAAATAACCTAATGGGGTTGACATGTCATAAAACCTGACGTACCAACTAGGCGACCTGAATTGCAGCCAAGGAGTTCTCTTTCTGATTAGCTGTAAGATAGAAGTCAATAACAACCCAAATAAACATTTATCATATTGAAAAAATAATTATTTATCAAACATAACAAAATCTTAATCCCAGTTACTTTTGTTTCATCAAATCAAAATGATGGACACGTTAAGAATCGAACTCGGAATATTCAGGATGTTTCTATATTCTGAAAATAAAGCATTTTACATATTCAAGATAAAAAAGATTTTATAGAATTTTAAATAAAAATATCATTCTGATTTTACCCTTGAAAAAATCACACATTGAAAAATTTCAGAAAATATTTTTACAAAATTAAATTAAACTTAAGAAATCTTGTAAGACGACAATAGAAAAAAATCAATAATGAATATTATAAGAGTAATCTACTCATTGATAATAATGATAATTACACACACACACACACACACACACACACACACACACACACATATATATATATATATATATATATATATATATATATATAAGTAAAGTTGTGGCCTCATGTCGGTATCAGCCAGACAGCGAGGAACTCTATCCCCTTTTCACTAGCTCGAGACCAAGGAGATTGTTCATGCATCTGAGGTGGAGCGCCGCACCTACCACCAGCTCCCTACTTTACCGCACAGATCCCTGTGCAACTCATACGTTGAATTGGCTTGGGCCGGCATCGAACCAGGAACCTTGCGATTCCTAGCCGTGCCCTACCGACTGAGCTAACCGAACCAATTTAGAAAAATAGATGGTACAATCACAACCTCAGTTGCAATAACAAAAGACATTCAAAGAGTACCACTATATCCAAACACATATAGCACCTAAAAGATGTAACAGGCATAATCCCATAATAAAATGGGAGATTGTAAAAAAAAAGCCGACCACTTTTTACTATTCAACCGTTTGAGGATTGCCTAATATTCATGAAACTGCGAATTTAGTATTGAGCATTTTTCTATGCAAACTTTTCTTATTTGCTCTCACCCTAGTTGGTTGGATTGTTGGTTTGATTTTAAAGTATGTCAACCCCTGTTGGGTTATTTTATGCCGAAGACGTTTTCATTTTTGATAGGTACACAATATTTTAAACTAAATTTTTTAAACACATTTTTTCAAACTCATTTTTTCTATTTAATTCATAGATGTGACCCTAACAGGTACTACGGGCAGAGTGGACCTGGAAGTAATAGGGATGAAGGGATACTCCACACTCCCCACAGCCCCAGAATTGGAATTTCACCATCAGATAGTGTTTAACGTCATACCCAGGCCATTAAGACCATCAGCCACCGCCTAGCATATTTATGATAAAAAGGGTTGGGGTTTGCCATGAGGGCAATGAGGTTGGGACAATCATATAGGTGCTAGGGCTTGACGTGACTAGCCGATTGATAAGGGGGTTCCTCTCCGACTAACCGTCTAGTCTAAGTAAAGGCTAAAGTGGAGTGTTGCATATCATGGACTGATCAGCCACCAGGGTTCCATCCTTAAGCATCACTAGTAGCCACCCACGGCCAAAAGGTGGCGCCATTGGGGTGGGGTTTTTACCCTTCTGCAATGGTGCAGTCGGTGTATTTTAAAGCCTCAGCCGAATGAGTTATCTAAGTGAAACTAACATGTAATTTATAAACATTTAATATGTTGGACTATATGATCTTTAGGCACCCCTTCCGCGATCTCAACTCACAAGGACACTTTTCTCATTTACACCGTCAAAATCCGGTTGTTTGTTAAGGGTTAGGGTTAGGGGTTAGGGTTAGGGGTTAGTTTTATAATTAAAAACAAATGTAAAAATCGTCTGTTAACAATTAACCGGATTTTGACGGTGCAAATGAAAAAAATGTCCCCACGAATCGAGATCGCAAAAGGGGTGCCTAAAGGTCATATGGTCCAAACTATTGCTTCATAAATTGATACCAAATGTCAACTGACTCTTAAACGCCCTGTATGAGATTCAGGGTTTTTTATTATAATTATCATTCGATATTTGTTATTTATATCAAATTACAAGTTATGTGATTTATTCTAAACAAATGCAGTTTTGCCCTGTAAGTCACGTGTCGTTTAGTATACTTTTCTAAATTGATGTTTACAAAAGGTTCGGATACCCAAGTCAGGAAAGTAATAATGAGCGGAAAATGACCCTATTAACATTTTTCGACGGTAGGGGGAAAAATTGTGTCTTTGAAATTATGTCGATTACGGCATTATGGGATTGGTTGTCTTTGTTTCAAACATTCCTTATCTAAATTTGTGCATTTTGAGTCTTACGTAAACACACATCAACACAAACTTGGGAGAACAGATTATAATCTAAAAGAAGAATTGTCAGGAAGATCTTACACTAGCCATTTAATTATTCATAAAAGACAGCGCTGTAACCTCAGTTTTTTATGACTTAACATCTATGGGAAAGAACTTTTGTTTGGCTTGTTTTGTCTTACGGCATATCAACCTCAATAAGTCATTTAATGCAGACAAAGTTGTGAAATAAATTCATTCTTAATGCATAATACAATTTTGTTTATAAATCCTAACAGGTACTACCAATCCGGGTCAGAGTGGACCAGGGAGCAATGGTGATGAAGGGGTGCTCCACATTCCCCAAACCGCCAGAACTGGAACTTCACCATCAGATAGAGTTTAACGTCATTCCCAGGACATGTAGACCCTCAGCCACCGCCTTCTAGCACCCATATGATAAAAAGGGGTTGGGGCTTGCCATGATGGCAATAGGGTTGGGAAAATCATATAGGTGCTAGGGCTTGATAGGATTGATAGCCGATTGATAGGAGGGGGCCTCTCCGACCGCCCGTCTAGCCGAAGAAGAGCCTTAAGTGGGAATATTGCAACTCATGGACTGCTCATCCACCTGGGTTCTATCCTTAAGCATCACGGTTTGCCACCCACGGCCAACAGGTGACCCCATTGAGGGAGTCTTACCCTTCTGAAGAGGTGCAGTCGGTGCATTCTAACGCCCCTGCCGACAGGGCGAGAACCTTTGTCATACCTCTTTTAAGAAATAGGCTTGCACAAATACTTATGGACAATACTTTTGATAGCCCTGTCAGCTAGCGCTTTATAATACACCGACTGTCCCTCTGTATATATATATATATATATATATATATATATATATATATATATATATATAAGTTAAGAGTAAGGAAATGATTCCGACGGTATAAGTATAGATAAAAGGATATGAAAACTCACAATGCTGTTAGAGTGAAAAGATTTTATATCATATTCATAGCTAATATTGAACAATATTTCGATTGATAAAAATCATCACCAGAGCTTGTTTTTAATCCGGACTCATCGAGAGAGAAGCTGCTTCTCTCTCGATGAGTCCGAATTAAAAACAAGCTCTGGTGATGATTTTTATCAATCGAAATATTGTTCAATATTAGCTATGAATATGATATAAAATATTTTCACTCTAACAGCATTGTGAGTTTTCATATCCTTTTATCTATACTTATATATATATATATATATATATATATATATAATATATATATATATATATATGTATATATATATATATGCGTGTGTGTGTGTGTGAGTACGATGTAAACCTCCCCAGATAGGTAATCATCTACGTAACTAACATATACCCTATCCCTCTCCCACTTCCCCTCGCCTCATCCAAATTTACTAACCCCGCCGCTACTACACTCCCCAAATAAGACCCCCCCCCTCAAGATTTAGAAATTTGAACCTCTGTATTCTGGGCAATTCCTTCGGTGATAACCACGTTTTTGTTCATGTCTGATGATACTGCAATCATGCAGTTGAAATAAATTATTACAATAATCCAAATTTAAAGTCTTTTCTTTAATTTATTCTATATATTGCTCCGTCCATCTACTTATTGGCACTTGGCACATCGAGCTCCCACAACGGTTTATCTGTATCACTAATGTTAAACTACACATAGAATGATCCTCATTTTAAGTAAACAAACAAATGTGTTTATTTTTTTATATGGCTTTTAGCCGACAATTTTTGGAGGATATGTGCTTAATTGAAGTCGTACCTAATTTTGAAAATTAATTAGTTAATAATTAATGAATTTAGGCGGGCATATATGTTCAAATGTAAGGCTAAACGAATCGAGAAAATGTCAATCCCTGAATGCACATTTCGACCTATTAGGTCTCATTAGCTAGGTTATAGACATGGGAGACTGCTCCGCGTGTGACTCAAAACCTCGACTGTCAAGCTGACAGGCAAAGTCTCTAACCGTTACACTAGCTTGCCATTCCCACATTCTTCGTTTGTTTTGAAACTTATTTGTATTCCACTTTTTATTGACTTGCTACACGACAGTATGAGATTAAGTAAACAAACAAATGTGTTTATTTTTTATATGGCTTTAAGCCGAAAATTTTTGGAGGATATGTGCTTAATTGAAGTCATATATATATATATATATATATATATATATATATATATATATATATACGCGTGCGTGTATGTGTGTGTGTTCATAAGAACTCTCTAACCACTAACCAATGGTATATTATAGGACTATTCCGAAAACAAATATTCTTGCGAGACTAAAATAATTTTTGCTTTAAACCAAACCCAATCAATACAGATTTTATATTCAGGGAAAGAAAATTTTGAAAAAATACTTTTTCAAACACATTTGCCATATCTACTGAATAAGACTCGTACTATGTATACACTACCCAAAATAAGTTATGAATATTAGGGTTATTAAGTGTATATTTTTGATATCTTATTTTAAACTTGTTTCAAAATTTAGTATGTGTGTTTGATTTTTGTCGGTAGTGTTCGTTTTTTCTTCATTTTGTAATGCTGTACCTTTGTGCAATAGAATTGAACTAATCTTCAAATATTCATAAATTCAAAATTACAGACAGGTAATGTATTGAAATTTTATTATATTATTATCTTCGGTCTTCACCGGTACCTGAGCCCTTAAGGGACAGTGGTCGAGTGTTACCGACAGATATCAGCAGCAGCCATCCCTAACATTTTAACCACGTGTTGAACTTTATTAAAAGCCATGACATTGGCTATTCTTCCTCTTTTTAGTTGTAACCATTAAGGGGTTAACACCTCTTCCCCTCCCTTTGGGTGACTACTACTACAAGGTAAGTGCGCTTTGCACTTCTCTCTTCCTACGAATTAAGCATACGGATAGAAGAAAACCCACGACGGATTTCGCCATATCCTGCTTCTGGACGTAGAGAGATTACTGTCTTTTGACCCATGAAGGCTGACAGTAATTACCTTTAATCACCAGGATTACAACTAAAGGAGCCGACGTGATAAATGCAACCACGGACAAGCTTCATCCCTTGATACTATTGCAGCCGATAGGCTGTTAGCAGGAATAAACTTTTTGCAACCCACAACTAATTAATTACGGCTTACCTCGAACGGTGCTGTAACCTAAACTAACCAAACTAAATTAACTAATGACTACAGCTAAGACCTTATGGAGCTCAGGACTAAAATAATAACATACGGCTATACCTCACGAACAGATGCTGTGAACTCTAAAAGAACTCTTATTAAACTTCGGGTTGCTTGTCCGACCAAAACTATGAACTTTCTACTCTTTGTTGTATCATTTTAATGTGAATATTTGTATTAAAACCTGTTGCATTTCATATCGTTTTATCTCTCGTTCCTTGACGTCATAACCCGCCTTCTGCTTGCTACATTCATTCATTTTTATAAATGCCAATTGCCATTGTTTACTGTTCTGTTTTCAGGTTCTTATTGTGACTGAATTAATCAATTAACAACATTGAAAATTCGGAAGAGTTTATTACCTTTTGTATAGAAATATCCGACCAAGTAACTAATAGGCACCCTAGCCTAGATGAGTTTTAAAAAGAACTGAATTTTGCTTTTCACCGGTTGTTAGTAAACAAAATCAACAGTTTGGTTTATATCGGCTGTTGATTTTGTTTACTAACAACCGGTGAAAAGCAAAATTCAGTTCCTTTCAAAACTGATCTGGGCTAGGGTGCCTATTAGTGTCTTGGTCCGAAATATCTATAATAGAGCCAACACGCATTTCCCCAACAGTATGAAAAACTACTCGATTAGTAATGACTCGACAACGAATACTACTACGTAACTCGTCTCTGAATAAACTCGCGTATTGTTATCTTTATAAGTGTTCCATTAGACAAGTCCGAATACCTCGTAGGGGAAATATATTCCCTTCCAACATAGGATGTATAAAGTATTTTAGAAGTTTTATTTCAGTGATCATTATGCAAGATTAGTGAACCAGATTTCCACTTGGCTCTTTCCCTCTTGGCATTTGTTTAAAAAGTCATCGGAGCGGCCTAAAGTCAGTATCAGCCAATCAGCGAGGGAGTCTTTCCCCTTTTCACTAGCGCTAGACCAAGGAGATTGTTTTGGCATCTGAGGTGGAGCGATACACCTACTATCAGCTCCTTACTTTACCGCACAGATCACTGTGCTACTCATACGCTGAATCGAACTAGAAACCATGTGGTCTACCGACTGAGCTAACCCGGCCCTTTTTTGTGACTTACAGTACCTGGTGTTCCCAAGCGGTCCCCCATCCAAGTGCTAATCAGGCGCTACGCTGCTTAACTTCGGTGATCGAACGAGAACCGGTGTGTTCAGCGTGCTTTGACCGTGCATTTGTTTACATTAACATAAAAAGTAGGAAAGGCTGATATTCCCCCGCAAACTTTGTGTATCATAAAGTGTGATCAGCTGATTTTTTCCCAGGCGTCAAGCGATGAGAAAAGTTCATGGCGACCAACTTCAGGATCTTTACACTCCACTGACCGTAATGACAACCAATACATCCGGACTTATGACGCTCTGCGTCATCTCTATGCAACTGTAAAGCAACTCGTTTTAAAAGTGTCAGCGATAAAAGAGTATCCTGTCAGACAATACACAACCGGGTTTTTTTTGGGGGGGATTACATAGTTGGTGGCTGGTGGATGCGATGTCTCTACTGGTAGAGACATTATGAAACAGGACAACAGCGAACCCAAGTTGATGTCAGTATTGGTTACTATTGAATGTAGACTAACACTCTATAACAAAACGATTGTCGTCATCAGATTAGGTAAGAGCCCCCCCCCCCAATGGGGCCACTGGTTGAAAAGCACTTGATTATCTGTGGCATTGATGATAAATACTTATCAAATACTTATCGATATTATCGACTATAAAGCGTCAAATGAAACCCTGATTAAATATATTTTTGATTTGAATTGGATATATCTTTGAAGTAAAGATAATTCCAAACTTAAAAAAATAAGTGTTTCAACGAGACAAGTGTAGCATATTCATGCGCATGTTATTTTTAAACAGTTTTCTTAGGTGAAGAAAATGCTGTTTTTATTTCTGCTAATTATGAGGACATCACATCAATCACGAATAATGTGCAAACGTTCAGAAAATCAGCCGCGGTGTAATTAAAAATCAGAGAATAACAGAAAATGTGGCTCTCGCTTCAAAAAGATTGTTACTATAATGATAAATGAAGCAAACAATTACCAATATTTTCTCGGTACATACAGAAAGTCAAAGGGAGGATGAGCTCAAGGGGAGCCAATAGCCATCCACATGGATAGTAGTTGGATTGGGGTAATTACTACTCACATAAATCCCCAAGTGGGGGTAGATGGGGCTACTTAGCCTTGGCCGACAATACATCTAGGACCAGAAAAAGTCTATTATAAAACATCGACAGACTAGCGGCTATACTTCATTTCAAGGAAAGACTAGGGGAGTAATCCTTGAAAACAAATCAAGAGCTGGAGTCCCTAAAGGGGTGTTATACTGAATTTCGTCACTATCCAGCAACTCCTGCGACACTAGCGTTTCCAAGCTGCATGATTCTTTCCTTTCTTTTGAACCACAACCGCTCATCCTTTATATCAACCCGCCCTGATTACGTTGTCCCATTTGTTTTTGGAGACTACCCTTTCGTTTCTAATAGATGGAAGGATGCCAACATTATAGAGAAATAGTTATGTTGTAAAACCATTTCATCATCTTGTTTTTCTTGTCTCCTTCGGTTGGTGGTTGCTTTTCTCTTCTTCATCACTTTATGCTGTCCCATGATCTTTGCTGGGATGAATGAAAAAGCAGACACTTTTTTATTTGTAAACATAAAAAGCCAAGATGGGAACTACACAAGGATGCTACATGCTGTTTTGTACTAATCCTGAAAGCGACATCCAACAAAACAGCAGCTGCACGATCACCCACCTCCCACGCCACAAACCACCCAAGTTAGACGAGCAACACACACTGGTTACTGCTACAGAAGCAAGAACGAAACCATAAGCGGCGTTCTCAGGCCAACTCCTACACACGGACACACCAGAGTTGGCCGACCAGAAAAAACTTACATCCGCATCTGTAGAAAGTTGCATCTGTACAAACAACGGGTGTCATGTAGAGGACTTATCAGGGAGTATTGCCGATAGGAACGGAGAGAGAGAGAGAGAGAGAGAGAGAGAGAGAGAGAGAGAGAGTCTGTGATATCAGCATGACATGATGATGATGGTGATGTTGATGATAACATATGATACTAGCACAAGAGCAAAAGGTCTCCCCCCCGACCCCTTCATATGAAACTTGGTCTCATAAAGAACGTTGTATAAATCAATGGAAGTTGATGTGTCGTGAATTCCACTATCTAAAAATAAAATGTGATAGAAAAAAAATGAGGGGGCGAAACCTGAAAGCAGATATTTCTTTATTGGATCCGTGATCCAGTGGATTGATGTCTGATAACAAGTTGAGGGGTAAAGTGAATCCACTTGTGTAGGATTAAGTCATCGTATTGGGTGTACAACATTTTCTTGGGTCTCAAAAGAGATTGAAATTATTCAGATTTAATAAATAACATACTAATAAAAGTAAAGTTGGCGGCGTAGCCTGACAGCGAGGAAGTTAATCTCCTTTTCGCTAGCGCTAGACCATGGAGATTGCTTAACTGAGATGGAGCGCCACACCTACCAACATCTTCCTACTTTACCGCTCAGATCCGATTACCCAATATGTGCTGCACATACGTTGAGTTGGCGAGGACCGTTATTGAACTCAGAACCATGCGATTCCAAGGTGGCTGCTCTGCCAACTGAGCTAAACCAGTCCCTTTAAATAAATACAAACAGCGAATTAAATAAGGGGAGGTTGCATTCTCATCTCATTCGTTTTCCAACAAAAGAAGAAATCGCTATTGATCATGCTAAGGTAAGTGACCTTAATGTTTATAAGTCTAGGTTAGTATTAGGCTAGAAGTGGGGGTCTTGAACTCATCACACTAAAAAGGAAGTGAACCAGACTCATCATCAGTGCTCCTTATATTCAGAAAGGCCCTCTGTTATTTAAGGATTTGAGTTCTCTAGTGACCGTAATATATATCTATATGTATTTATCAGTTAAAATTCTGCTTCTTAGTGTTAGGTGCTGATGGCCGAGGGGTTAGCGAACTGGTTTCGCTTCCGGCTAGAAGTAGTTGTTAACTCTAGCCACACTGAAGAGACGTGAAATGCTGAAACACGGTGTCTGTGGATGACTGTAATAGAAGGAGAGAGAGAAACAAACAAAGTAAGAGAGAGAGAGAGAAAGAGAGAGAGAGAGAGAGAGAGAGAGAGAGAGAGAGAGAGAGAGAGAGAGAGATTTTTTTAAAGTACACATTAATGCAATTAATGCATACAATCTGCATAAGGTGAAAAATGTCCCCGCCAAATTATAGCCATTTGATTGGATGCTGAATTCATCTGTAGTTCCAATTCAACTGAAGTGAGATTCGGTTTATTTTCTACAATCGGCTATTCATTGTCAATTCAAATTAACGTGTAAGCATGAAGGTGAACCAGTTGCAAGTTTGGCAATGATAGCTCCATCTCTCTAACGTGTTACCATTTTTGATACGGAACATCATCAATGTTCTGTAACATGAAATGAGTCCGAAAAGCTCTCTGTGTAGCAATTCACCACCCTTTAAAGAACAAACGTTTCAACGGCAAACACACGATGTTCACCGGTCTAAGCCATTATTGTAACAATTTGTATCTGAAAATAAAAGTAGTAATACATTAGCAAGATGTGTCTACCATTGTCACTTGTCACAGTTCACACAGGTGACAATTTCAAATTCTGGAGTTATTTCTGCCGCACCATAAATGCATTATTTAAAATAGCATCATCAACTCAGATGTTTCTTTTTGTCTTTACATTTCAGATGATGTGTTCTCAGGGTTTCCTAAGTTGAACTGCAGATTCAGTTATCTTTACTTTTGTAATTGTTCTAATGAGAATTATTTACAGAATCGAGCTACAAAGATTCCTGTTTCTCAGAAAACGGAACTCATTAATTGAAATGGCATCAAAAGTTAAATCATAGAATTATGAAGGAAATTAGATGCAAGAGACCGAAGAACACATGGGATCAAAAACAGCAACGATGAATATAGAATGGCCTACGAAAAGTTTTTTTAGCCGGGGGAAATAAACTACATTCAATTTCAAATTTTAATTACGTAACACCAACTCAACATAAATAAACAATATTTGAAACTAGTATGGAGTAAATCTTCTATTTGCTAGTTTCAGTGCTTGTATTGGATTTTTTATGGATTTGATCCTGTTATCAACAATCATCTGATCCATATTTTGCCACTCCTTTAGCCACAGTTTTTTAAGGATTGACACTGACGTCATTTTGGTCGCACGCTCCCGAAGTTTCCGGTTAAGGTGTTCCCAAATGTGGTCAATTGGATTCATGTCAGGACTTTGGGCAGTGACTTGATTCTTTGCGATTTCTTCCATGCTTTTGCTGATTTGCTCATGTGACATGGTGCTCTTTCTTCCTGATAAAAAAGGTAGACATTTTGGTCAATCTGATTGATTTCAAATTGTATTAGTAGCCCTTTCTCTGATATTTGACAGTGTTTTGCACCATTCAATTACTCATCAACAAGAATCAGGCGTTATCACACAAATCAAAATTGCTGTAAACAAGGGTGGATAAAAACGTATTATAACCCACTGTATTTGTTGGAATAATACATGGAATCAGAAAACTATTGTAAAAGAACTATTTGTAGTGCATGCCATCAAAACTAATAGTTTCAGTTACATTATATCTATTTCTATGTGACTGGCCTTTGTCAAGGATGACAATAGGCATAACAGCATTTTTCTGTTATTACTGATAGGGTGGTAAATTATTTATTTCGTCTTGGTCAGTGGTTAGCAAACTAGTCACCAAGATAATTATTAATGAGAAGAGTGCTCTTATCTTCTCTAGATATATATGACCGTTAATCAAAACTACGTATAGGTAGTAATTAATCAATTAACTCACCTTTATCACAAACAGATTAAGTGATTTTAATTTCCCTATTTCTTTAGATGTTTCGTAATCTGGAAATGTTAGACAAAACTATACGATCCGTGGAATTAGGTCGTATCCATTCTTATATATATGGCAAGGATAATTATGCATTCCGTGCATATGTATGTATTACCTTACGTAAAGATCGAAACCTCAGCTAGTAGATTCGAATTAATCAGTACTTTATTCCTATTCCATAGCTCATATGAGAAAGGGGAAATGTTTTGAAATAAAGAAAATATATTCATGATCAGTTTGATATCAGTAAACTCTGCCTTCCTAAAGTGATAAAAATGTGGATTCTGGTTTATTTCTTTATTTTTAGCTGATTTAATAATAACAAAAAAAAAAAATCATTATTTCTATTGATTTGCACAACAACAAATGTCAATTGTTGATTTGCTGTGAAATAAGGTTTAACAAGCTGGTCTCAACAATTCATATTAACTCTTCGCATACCAAATTTCCTACGCGGCTGTACCAAATTTTCTGGGTAATTTTTTATCTGTATGATGGGATATTTCAAAGTTCACTATCTATTCACCTTAGAACTCATTGTATTCAAATAGTTCTATTATTATTGCAATCTGACTCATTTTTCAGTGTAAAAAAGTGACAAATGTGAGAGCCGCTGTTAGCTGTTTACAATAGGTTCGCACTGGTGGGAGAGCCGCTGTGAGCGACTTAAAGTAGGCAAAGAGTTAAGGAGTGAATTCTTATGTCCTTGAGCCAAAACTAAACTACACTTAAAAAATAACAAATATCACGAATATTGTCTGAACTGATTATAAGATTACAAAATACGACAAGTGTGAGACCCTAATTATGCAAAATTGTTTTTAATTAATTAAAAAATTAAGAAAATTACAAAATTTAATTATATACAGCTGAATGTTCTTAAACATTTAATGTAATTTTTATGTATTTGTTTGATTTATAAAGGTCTTTAAAAACGGCATTAGGCGCCTAGTGTAGAGTTATGTTCGGAAAGTTAGTATCCCTCGATTATTATACGCTAGCATATTGAAGATGATTCTCATAGATTCGTTTGATTTTCTATTCAAAAACTTAATTTATTCCTGTAAGTGTTTAGTGTATGTATTTACCCAACCCCACCGCCATGCCGAGGATGTGACACGATGAATTTCTGAATGGAGTAAAGCTGGTTTGTATTCAGTTTTCTTTCTTCTAGATTGGTAGCCCTACGTAGGCTAAAGAACCTCATCTGCCCTACTATTTACCCGTAGCTGGGATGGGGAAGAAGAATAGTTCAGATAATTTCATTCTTTTCACAGGAGGTGCGAAGTGAAACACAACCCTCCCCCCCCAAAAAAAAAAACTTGTCTATGATTTGAACTCGGATCAACGAATCTATTTCCTACGATGAGTGATACACTAAGCTCATTCGCATAATGAAACATCACTTGACTCTTTGCTAGATCTATGATTTCGATCTTGGTGGTTTGGCCAATGCTTGTGCACCAACTGCACCTATACAGAGGGGTAATACACCCCCCCCCAATGAGGCTACCTGTTGGCTGTGGGTGGTGACCCGCGCTGCTTAAGGACCGAATCCTAGTGGCTGAGCAGTGCATGACATGCAACACCCCCCTTTGGTCCGTACTTAGGCTAGACAGGTGATCGGAGAGGCACCTCCCGACTAATCGGCTGGTCACGTGAAGCCCGAGCACGTATATGATTGTCTCAACCCGATTTCCTTATGGCAAACCCAACCCTTTTAACCATATATGTGATAGAATAAGCTTAGTAAATACATTTTAAAATGTCCTAACTAGCTCTTTCCAGTGATTAACGTACCATTTGTATAAAAATTATTTGCATAGGGTTAGCATTTATTCTTGTTCACCAACAATTTATTTCAGAATGTCAAATTATTTGCAATCATATAAAAAAATCATTAGTAATTCTTACATTATCTCTCTATATAATGGAGATAGATTGCATTTCTGTCTGAAGCCGAAACTACGTCACGGCTTACGTCACAGATTCCACAATAATCTAAAGCATTAATCTATGAGAACTAAACTAAATGTTTGTTAAATGTAAAATAAATAAGGTGAATGTTTATTGTTTTTTATTTCAAATTTTTTAGAAATAATCAAAACAATAAAAAATCATTTTGTATAGTTAATTGTTTTATTCATTGATAAACTAAATTCAATTTTATTATTACATATTATTTCAGGAAGAATTTTGGTGTAGAAAAGCTAACTTTCCTAATTTCTATTTCAAATTGTTTATTTTTTATTCCTTTAATGAATTTGATGATCATTAAATGTTGAATGCCCTTTTAATGTTTTTGGCATATTTTGGCATTGTTGTTTTTTATTACTTTAATTGATTTATTAATTTTACTTGGATACTACCCCTCTGACATTGAATTCTAAATCCCACTCTCCTCAGGCTATATTTTTCAAAAGTTTATTTTTACACCGCCCGAAGAGCGGTTTTGTTATGCTTGTATACATAATCATCGTATTCTCTTCATTACTTCCTGATCATTGACATATTTTGGACTGATTTTCATTGCATTTTTATATTTAATTCATTAACAATGTATTTACATGATCCATGATAATAATTCTATTCTATTTGGTAACACTTACTTTAATTTCTGATCTTTATCTTTCCTACTTCAGAATTTATTTTTCTCCATATTGTTATGTTTGGGTCTATTGTATAGAGAAAGGGCGTTTAAAATACAATAATAAAATTATAGTCTAATTCAATAGGACATAAAATGGTTATTAAAATTGCCAACCTTCCCATTATTGTTCAAGCACACACACACACACACACACACACACACAGACATATATATATATATATATATGGTTTTTTAAGAAATGCAGGTTGTCTAAAAATTTTTTGTCTGCAGTATATATATATATATATATATATATATATATATACTGCAGGCAAAAAACCGCGACGCTCTTCTATATAAGGAATGGGGCACTCTGTGACGGCCTTTACACACAAAGCGATGTGTGTATTAAAACAGTTAAAACCCCCTGCCCATTCTCTAAGTGAAGACAGCCTAATGGTTAAGGTGCCTGATCGGATTTCAATTCCGGCTGTAGGTAGCTTACAAAATGTCTAGCCTCACTGAAGAGACTTAAGTGGAAAAAGGTGTCTGTGGATGACCCTATATATATATATATATATATATATATATATATATATATATAAAGTAAAGTCGGTGAGGTGTCCTATTGTCGGTATCAACCGGGCAGCGAGGGAGTCTATCTTCTTTACACTAGTGCTACGTTGCAAAAGAAAAAACTGACATCTTTTGTTTCAGTACAGAACAATTTTTTAAGAAGGTGTCAGTTTGCAGAGTAAGCTTTTTTATTTTTGTTATTTTTATTTATTTATTTTTTCAAGATATTTTGTTAAAAGCAAATAACAGACGCTGGTGCCATTATAGATGCTGCAGATGAGAAAGTTTACAACACAGAAATTCTGGATGAGAAGTTGACGAAGAATTTTTAAATTTAGGTCAAAAGTATTTCCCAAACTTTTTGAATTAAGCGTCAGGATAGTAGGGGGGGGGACCAGCAGGATAATAAGAAGTGGAACCAGCAGGGTGATGTCAACAACCGAAAGGAGATGAAAGTCGTGTGAAAATACTAAACAATTTCAAAGTTTTTAAAGTATAAAATTATGCATATCTCTTGTTTAATCTTTCTCTCCCCCCGTCTCTCACACACACATAGCACACCCTCATATATATCATCATATGTATTGTTATCAAGGCGTGTTGACAGCACGGATTCCCTTGACTCACTTTCATCACCCGCCCAAATCAGTAATCGCACCTGACATGTTCAAAAGACTGCATCCATTAATTTTACTTACACGTGTTTCGGTCAGGAGTTTATCCATGTGTACATTATTCAATCTATTATTATTTTTAAATAACAAAAGGAAATGAAATAATAATAATAGAAAAAATGTAGAAATGTTCCGCACACAAAGAAATATCGACCTTACTCAGAGTAAATCCTTTATTTTTTTAAATAAAATTCGTTGGAACGCGGAGAATTTTTGAAATGTTCGAAAAAAGAACTTTTTTAAAAATCACTTGAAGAAAGTGTTCAAACACGGTGGAAAAAAGACAGTTATGATTTTATTTCAAAAAATAAGGATTTACTCTGAGAAAGGTCGATATTTTTTTGTGTGCGGAACATTTCTACATTTTTTCTATTATTATTATTTCATTTCATTTTGTTATTCAAAAATAATAATAGATAGAACAATGAGTGTAATTTTTTGCTGATGGTCCAACGTTGGTGTGTCCGTGTGTAGTAGTCCAAAGGAGAATGTCAAGACATAAAGGAAAACCACATATTGCAATTATTTTCATAAACTATCAGCCACCGATGACAATTAAATTCACATGCGAAAATCGTTTTGTCAAATATATTGAACCTCTAAAAGAAAGAACACACCAACACTATCATAGAAAATAAGAAAAATTCTACCTGCATATAATAATATATCAAATATGGATTATTTGTTTAGAGGGGAAAATTACTACCTCTCCGTTTCCAAACCAAAAGAATAGAAATTAATGTCCAAATGCAGACATAAAAACAAGTCTCTACTGCACTATTTACCACTAACTCTATCATGACACAAACGATGAGAAACAAGGGAGCTATTATTAATTTTGAATACTAAAAATATTAAAAATGTAATAATTTAAATTTCTAAAAATGTTTTAAAGAATATTGGAGAGTCAACAACCCTGACAAAAGAAACAACGAAATGAAGGCGTAGATGAAAATAATATTAAAGAAACGAAACGCTAACACATGATAACCGATTTTATTTCAATTGTTACCGGAGATGTATTACCGGAGATGTATGAGAATCTTAAACTTAGAGATTTAATGAATTCTAAGCTTTTTTCGTATATATATAACCAATACTAAAAAAATATATCTTTATTAGTGTAAGATGTAACAACGAAATAGTCGTAATATTTGCACTAAGATACTTTCCAGCATTCAGCGTGAATACGAGTTCCCCGGCCTCGAAAAGCCAAATTCTTATATACTATAGAAGGAGGTAAATTCTATAATGTAATGCCCCCTGTAGAAGTCTCTATTACTTAATGGGACAGTCCGTTTCTACTCTACAATTAGGTCGATTATATATATCCATAAGATATCTTTATTATGTCTATTGTTCTATAGACAATAGAAAAATGCTGTGAAGTAATGCAAATCCGATTCTGATTTATATTTGTTGCTTTCTAAATATCACTCTTTCGTCACACGTCATTCTTCAAAATGGCTGATGATCACGAAAGCGTGAAACTATAAGTTGCGATATCGTTGATATTTTAAGTTTGAAAAATAAAAGGATATAATTTATTTATGTCTTAGATAATAAAAATCCTACTATCAATTATAGAGAAATATGATATCGACGTATATATCAAAATTGAATTGAATTTATTATGTTTTGTTTTCATTTATACCAAAAGAACAACACAGTGAATCAATCGATAACTTTACTTAATTTAATTTCGTTTAATATTCAAATGTTATTGAATATTAAAATACAAAACAATATAAAGTATTTCTAATTAAATGAGAAATAATCAAATTTATTTGAATAACACCGACATTTTTACAGCACGTGTAAAGTCGTCGGGGCGGCCTAAAGTCGGTATCAGCCAATCAGCAAGGGAGTATCCCCTTTTCACTTGCGATAGACCAAGGAGATTATTTTAGCGTCTCAGGTGGAGCGCCACACCTACCATCAGCTCCTTACTTTACCGCACAGATGCCTGTGCTACTCATACGCTGAGTTGGCGAGTACCGGTATCGAACTAGGAACTTTGTAGTTTCTAGCCGAAAGCTCTACCGACTGAGCTAACCCGAAATAAATGTTATTCTTTACAAAAAAAAGTATTCAATGTTTATGTTTAATTACTAGTTTTGTTTTAAACAGTCAAAACATCTTTCGTCACAGGGAATACTTCGCATCATGGAGAGAATGAGTTAGAAACATCAACAAAGAAAAATAAGAAGTTACTACTAATAATGGGAAGCGAATACTCTAACGATGCAATGAAACATTGATAATTACTAAACCCATTCATGAGGGTAGGATATGACACAAGGTCACAAGTATGGGGCATCCAGTGAGGAGTGATTCAAACCAATTCAGTAAAATTTCGAGGGAAACGTCTAAACTTTTTTGGATTCTACGTTGAATAATAAACTGAAATACAATATATATATCAATACTCATATTCCTTAAATGTGCGACCGTTATCATCTTGCGACACCCCTGGTAAAAAATGAAACCATCCAAATCGTCCAAGATTAAATGCAAAAATGTAAATCCAGATTATCTGGTCTGGCTTAACCACCGAATGACGACACTCATAAGAAATAAGAATTTAGTGATTAAGCGACAGCAGATAATCAGTTTGGACGTTCTTATTTTTAACTAGAGGGTGCTGCAGGATGATTACGTTCGGATGATTAAGGAAAAAACGTATTAATATATAAATAACGATAAAAGATAAATAAATAAATATTCTTAGGGTTTGGGGAATTTTTGCAAAGTGGATATAATTATAGCAATACTCAAAACTAATTCTTCAAGGCATTTACTAAAATGCTTGTTGCTAATTAAGCGGTGAGTGAGTAAAAAATAAACAAGTCACGCTGGGTTTTTTTTTTCACAGTGATTCAATCAAAACAGCTTGAAGATGAAAATGGGAAGAAGTTCTAAGGATTATTTTTGTTTTGGACTTTTAAGATTTGACGCCAAAATTAATAAACTCATTAACTCAATTGACCCAATTGACCAGAATATAATATTCACTCTCGATTTGTCTATCTTTCTGTCTATCTATCTTTCTTGCAGGGTCGGTTTAGCTCAGTTGGTAGAGCGTCTGACTAGGAAACACAAGGTTCCGTGTTTGATACCGGCCCTCGCCAACTCAGCGCATAAGTAGCACGGCGCGTACTGTGCGGTAATGTGAGGAGCTGATATTAGGTGTGGCGCTCCACCTCAGACGCCGAAACAATCTTCTTGCTCTAGTGTTAGGGAAAAGGGGATAGACTCCGTCGCTGCCCGGCTGATACCGACCGTAGGCCACTCCGACGACTTTACTTACTTTTCTTGGTGTTTTTCTATTTAAAAATCCAACTGAATTAAAAAATAACCTGAACCCTTTTGCTTATAATTTATAGCTAGTGTTTCTCAGATATATTCTTATATTTTTCCTGAGATATATATATATATATATATATATATATATATATATATATAAACTCATTTTATATATATATATATACATATATATATATATTTATAAAGGAAAAGTTGACTTGCCGGTGAATTTGGTCACGATGGTTAGTAAGTGTGGAATTCAGAGGGGTAAGTCAGCGATATAACAAATACAAAGTGCTCAATACTAAGTAGAGCAAATTTATTATAAAATGGGTACAAGAGATAACCTAGTCGAGTTTCACCATAAGGATCTTCAGGGTTAAATCTACAGAATTAACCGAGACACCGATTAATAGCAGTCAATTTCACGTGTGTGTTCATTGCACTGAACACACGTGAAATCGTTCATTGCATATATATATATATATATATATATATATATATAGTTTGCTATATTCATAAATAAAGAATGCTCAAAATCAGTAATAGAGCACATATACCTAAATTAGGAAAGCGTGGACATAGAGTCAACAGCGTTTGGAAACTGTCAGTTTCTGGCTTATGTGATCATCGGACCTTTAATTTCATTGATAAATTCCAGAAAACGGATACTTTGAAATATGCCGTGAAATATGAGTTGATTAAATGTAACTCAGTACATGATTATGAAAAAAAAACTTTTACTGGAGGTAGCATGTAATTAAAAAAATCATTTTAAAATAACTGTAAGATGTCGAATGCGTAGGTTTATAGGACATTTTCGTTCGTAATTAGCAGATTTTCTACAATTAGAAGAAAGTAAATTTACTTAATAATAATAAAGAACATCTATGAAGCAATTAATGTCTATTCATTTTAAGGACATCTTGCACTAAAGTTTTAAGAGACTAAATATGCCGTTTAAAATACAGGACGTTAACAGTTATATATATATATATATATATATATATATATATATAATAAAAGATAATCTAATGAGTCAGACGAACCTACTATTAGTTTCGCATAAAGCTCTTCAGGGCTAAAATCTGATTTTAGCCCTGAAGAGCTTTATGCGAAACTAATAGTAGGTTCGTCTGACTCATTAGATTATCTTTATTATTGGCTCTACTTAGGTATCGAGCACTTTGTACTTATTAGCTTTCTCCTAGCGGTTATATGAATATATATATATCTTATATACATATAAATTGTTTTTCTTTTGGCCAAATACTGTACCAATAGATTATTTTTTGTTGGTACGAATATCTTGGTCCTTTCTTTTTTTCAAAAAATTTTTTCTTCCTGGTTGATGTTTGGTAGTATATTTTTACAATCAAACTTTCTGCTGTTTTTTTTCTCTCTGCAAGGTTCTACCAACACGCTTGGTATATTATATATATATATATATATATATATATATATATATATATATATATATATATATATCAATAGTAATGGTATTATGTATGATTTGGACTCATAACTTAAAGTTTCATGGTTATGCAATCCTCAAATGAGTCAAAAAGATTTGACTCATCTGAGGATTGCATAACCATGAAACTTTAAGTTATGAATCCAAATCATCCATAATACCATTAATATTGATTATAAATCTGCTCTGCTTTATTAACATTGAGCACCTTTTCATGCCAATACTTTTCTCATTTATTCTCTATTCATTCTATATTATATCTATCTATCTACCTATCTCTCTCTCTCTCTCTCTCTCTCTCTCTCTCTATATATATATATATATATATATATATATAATATATATATATATAATATATGATAAGAGTTGTCTGACAATCCACTTGCCACGCTTTTCCTGTTCACCAGAGACCTAAATATCTCACCATGTCCCAATGATGGCTTTTAGCAATTTGCTATAAAAGTACAAATGTAATCACTAAAGTGCATTCCGGTTTTAAAATAAGAGATCCAATCTGACATCCCAGTTTAAAAAAAACAGATATTAAAAATAAATAAGTTAATAAATAAATAAGCAGTTATCACTGATATTGACAAGTAAAACCCCTATCTATATGACCCTGTTTTGTTTATTCATGTGCATTTGATGAGGAACACACGTCTATACATGTGCCTATGTAAATTCATAAACGAGTAATGTTTATATTATGAACTTGTGTTTTTCAATTTTTTCATAATATTACATACTGTCGGATTCACTTCCACTTTTTCCTCACAGATGTGCCTATATGTATGAATATGTACGCAAGTAAAAAATGCATGCACATATATACAATATATATATATATATTTATTAATCCCCTCCGCACGAGAAGGTTGCTACACAAGGCCAGTTTCTTAAGCAGAGTTTAACAGAGATTTTATTAAGAGATTTGCTTCGCATAGACTGGTTGCCTAGCCAACGTTGAAGAGAACAGTCTGCCCTACTATTTTCCCATAGCTGGAAGGAGAATTGTTGAATTCATACCTTCCGTAAGGGTATTAGCGATATGTGAAATGCAAACAGTTTCGTCTAGGATTTGAACACGTGCCTCCACATGCAATATATAGTGTTATGTAATATATACATTGTTGATGTGGTTTTGTTCTTTGAGGCGGAAGCTTTAAGTCTATATAGCATATGAAGTCCATTTAGCATAGTCTACTAATCATCCAATCAAAATACGATATCTTATGGTGAATTAGAGAAAAATGCCGTGAAACAATATTATCAAATTCTCACTAATTGATTCCATTACGTCTAAAAGGTTTGACTGCATTTTGAGATGTTTTCCTATTTTGAAATCTGAATCAAATAACGAGAAAACCGAACAACTCCAATGAAAGTCACCAATCAAATTCTTACGAATCTTTAAACTTGTTAACAGCGTCAAATGTTTTTGTAGATGAAAGTCAAAATAAAGAAAAAGTCCTGTTCACTACAAGTTGTGCAATTCTTCAAACGACTTCGTGTTTAATCATTTCATCAGTTTTACAAATTACAGTTAATAGAATAATCAGTATGAAAAGAGATGGAGTTAAAATACGTTTAAGTGCAGTAGAACATAAACAAAATCATATGACAAGTCACTACACACCACACACACACACACACACACACACATATATATATATATATATATATGCGTGTGTGTGTGCGAGTGTGTACGCGTGCGTGCGTGTAATCTTAAATAAGCACCCACTGATTTAGGCCATCTAAAACCGCAACTGGTCGTGATTAACAATTTTAGAAAATGTATTTTCGTTCAGAAGCCAACATATATATATATATATATATATATATATATATATATTATATATACACATATATGCAATGGATAATATATATATATATATATATATATATATATATATATATATATATATATATATATATATATATATATATATATATATATATATTATATGTGTGTCCATTTGCTGATATTGCAGATTATAAATAATATCTTTTAAAAATAGTTAAACTTAGGGGTATATCATACAATCATATTTTTAGAAATTAATATCACTTATTTATAATCTTTCACTGAGGTATTCTTTTATCTCTTCTATTTAAAATTAACTATTCAAAAAGTTATCTAGTATAATTGGTTAACATTTAATAGTGTAATTCTAATTATATTTTGGTGGCCCGCTTAGTCTCTACTATATTAAAAGTTAGGGTAGCGTGGACAAGTCTTGGTATGAATAATTGTATCGGTGAGAAACAGTTAGTCACAAAGCGGCGTGGACTCCATGTCCTCGCTACCCTAACTACGATATAAACCCGATATTCAAGGTATTTAGCACTGTTTACTTAGAGATATAGCGCACATATTGTTTATATTAATACATGCATATATATATATATATATATATATATATATATATATATATATAATATATATATATATTATTTAGAAAAAACATGATGTTAAGATTCGCTGACAGAAATCTGTTTCGACCCTTTATTGTCTTTTGAAAAAACAAAAATATCTGGATATCTATATCTTCTCCAGTGACTATCGTGGTCTACACTGATGGAATCTTGAAATTTTTGATACTTTCTTATACATTTTTATACATATTTACATCAAACTCTTTTGAGTTTTCTTTGTGGATTATAATGCTTCTGATTTAATAAAATAGAATAAAATTTATTTTATTTTATTTTTCAAAACAGAATATGCATTTTCAAAATTTAAAAAATTAAAAAAAAAAATTTCCGGCTATGAACTTGAACGTTTTGTCTGTACCACTTTCGTCTTATAACGGTCCACTCATACCGTCTCTCTATCATACACATTCTCACTCTTGATGAAGACCACTTCAATAAAGGGTCGAAACAGATTTCTGTCAGCGAATTTTAACATCATGTGTTTGTTTTTTCTAAAGTATTTTCATACTGTCGGATTCACTTCCATTCACTTTTTTCATATATATATATATATATATATATATATATATATATATATATATATGTGTGTGTGTGTGTGTGTGTGTGTGTGTGTGTGTGTGTTATGCAAACGTAAATATGAAATGATTTTCTTTCTTAACCACATAATTATATATTCATTCATTCTTAACAAGAAAAGTTTTTCATCAGTTGAAAATGATAATCATATGTTCATGAGTGCTTTAAGATAATAACACACACACACAGACACACAGACACACAGACACACACACACACACACACACACAGACACACACACACACACACACGCACGCACGCACGCACACACACACACATTATCTATACGTATAAAGTTGAGGTACCTGTTTGTGTGTTTATTCATGAACACCTCCGAGGATTTTGGAGATTATAACTATAAAAATTCGCGGTTTCTATGACTAGGATTTTTAGAGAGATAGATCCCATAAACATATATATCCTGAAACACCATTCCCAAGTTACTGGGATAAGTATTTTTCATTCTAACCAAAAGGGGGTAAATGACAAGATTTGATGCCTATTCAAAAGATTTGAGCAAAAAACTGGTTATAGTAAAATTTGCCCAATTTAGACACTTTTTCTTTGGCAAAACATCAATACAATAATGGTTACAAAAATTATAAGTTAATTAGCGTATATATATTATATACATAGTACACACACACACACACACACACACACACACACACACACATATATATATATATATGTGTGTGTGTGTGTGTGTGTGTGTGTATGTGTATGTGTGTGTGTGTACTATGTATATAATATATATACGCTAATTAACTTATAATTAACTTATATATATATATATATATATTATATATATATATATATAGAGAGAGAGAGAGAGAGGGATAATTATTTACAAAACATTGCTTACTTATATATATATATATATATATATATATATATATATATATATATATATATATATATATAATACTAAGCCTAGCTTACTCGTAGTTCATGGCCGAAAGTATAGGGCACCTAATGATATAGGATGTCATCCGTAACTTGTTGCCATTTTTAATTGTTAATTTCACGCATGCATGCATTCGGTTTGCTTGTTCATTGTGCAGCAAACTAGAGTCCCTTGGGTACTGTCTGTGTGGAAAGCAGCACCATGACGAAATTAAATCCCCCATTAAGTTTGGAAAATGCTAGTTGTTCTGCTTAGCATTTACACCGGAAGCTCCAGTGCGAAGATTTCAATATGTTTGGATGTTATTCTGAGGGCAGCACAAAGGATTCGAAAAGTGTTGGATGGGTACAATGGTAACATCGAAGGAACGGGAGCTAGGAAGCCTTAATCTGATCGGTATTTGCTGGTGAGAATTAGAGTAAATCAAGCAGTCCATAGCCTGGTACATGAGGGTGTCTGAGTTTCTTATCAGGCAGGCGGTGCATAAAGACATTCGCTAATTCTCATACGAGATGAGAAAGGCTCAATTCTTATGACAGTTAAGATAGCGCTGCAAAGCTTTTCAATCTGCTCAAGCAACCTCTTTAACAAAACATGTTTTTTCTCAGATGAGGAAGATTTCTACGAGGATCAGATGGTGAACTCACAGAACAATCGTTGGCTTCTTCTGTCCCCACAAGATGTTCTAATAGTGGTGAAAACCAAACACCCAGTCCATATCGTGGAATTTGTTGAAGTTTTGCCTTCATTCATCTTCCCATTTGGCTCAACACGGAAGCCTTCATTGTACACGGAAGATATAGTGCTGCCCTGGATCTAGAAGAGGGTTGCTGGAAGACCCTAAATCCGGCAACAGTGTACGATGTCACACAAGCAAGAGAACCCGCTGTTGGCCGTGAGAGAATTTCTACAACCCAAACATTCATGAAATACGACCGCCTAAATCCCCCGATTGCAATCCCCTTTATTATGTGGGGCACAGTTGAGCGAGAGTGAGAGTTGAGCGAGAGTGAGAGTTGAGCGAGAGACAAACAAAATTCCGGGCAACATCAAAGATTAATTGAAGGCAAGAATAACAGCAACATTTACTAATTTAAACCTGGAGACATCTTAATGTTTTGACAGGAGATGAAAAGAGTCTGGAGGAGGACGGGGTTGAAGCAAATTGCGATTTATTGGAATAGATTTAATCGATAGTATTACAAAATATTTTCATAAAATTTTGGTAAATATATCAGATAAAGTGAGATATCAGTGTTATTTAAATGTTTTGCGGAGATTTTAATA
>CM042144.1:112165085-112192585 GCA_023376005.1 Doryteuthis pealeii
ATATATATGTGTGTGTGTGTGTGTGTGTGTGTGGTAATGAGGATCATTTCATGTGTAGTTTAAAGGTAGTGATACAGGTAATATATATATATATATATATATTATATATATATATATTATATATATATAGAGAGAGAGAGAGAGAGAGAGAGAGAGAGAGAGAGCCGGGTAAGCTCAGTCGGTAGAGCGTTCGGATAGAAACCAGAAGGTTCCTAGTTCGATACCCGCCCTCGCCAACTCAGCGTATGAGTAGCACAGGGATCTGTGCGGTAAAGTAAGGAACTGATGGTAGGTGTGGCGCTCCACCACAGATGCCAAAAACAATCTCCCTGGTCTAGCACTATTGAAAAGGGGATAGACTCCCTCGCTGACTGGTTGATTCCGACTTTAGGCCGCCCCGACGACTTTACTTTTTACTTTATATATATATATATATATATATTATATATATATATATATATATAAATCCAAAAGTCTCCGAAATAGACTATAAAGCTAAATCTCTAAGTCTTTTGTTATTTCTTTACTTATATATATATATATATATATATATATATATATATAAAAGAGAGAGGGAGAGAAAGAGATAGAGAGAGATACTATGGTTGGTATATTCATGAGTAAACAATGCTCATGGATACAGTATTTATATATAAGTTAAAGTAACGTGGACGTGGAATCAATTTAGAAAAATAATCGTTGAGGAACATCTGTTGTCATTTACTAAATTTCCAAGGACAGAAACATAAGGGGAAACCGGGATTGAAATGGAATTTATAAACAAATTTTCTGGTGGTATGAAAGAAAAGTCGAGATAACTGGGATGAGCAAAACTTCATAGGTCATCTAGACGACATCCAGTGTCCGCACAGAGCTGATGAATGTAAGCTTTTAATGTTGGGCCAACATTAGAGTGTCCATTTGTAGATGTCCGCTTGGGAACATTAATTATGAGTTCCTACCTACTTTTCTAGCATTTCTAAACAAGGACTTTTTTCGCGGTAAAAGCGAACAAAGAAGTTAAAACACGGAAGCGAGGCTTTCCGGTCAAAGAAGCAGCGAGAAGATAAAGAAATATATAACAAATGCCCGTTATCAGATCAAAAGATAAAGATGCGTAGGAGTACCTATCAATATAAAAGGCTTGAGGGTTCGAGCCGACAGGAGTCAGATAGCGGACGGCGAACAGAGCACAAGGAGCGACCGTCGACATGGTCCATCGCTGCCAGCGGGCAGTGAGGTCGTCCACCCTTCCATCTCACTATCCCAGCAGTTGTAGTAGTCATTGTCAACGCTCGCCACCCACCAGCCGAGGGAGAGAAATAAAGTCAACTCCTACTATACCCATGTGTTGTGGTTTCTTAAGTCCGACTACATACTTCGCTACGCAACATATAGATATTTGGTACCGTGAAAACCCCAGTACGTAACAGGGTAACCATACAGTAGTACCGACACGACAACAGCCCGAAAGAATTCCTGTTTTATTTTGTCAGAGAGATCAGATTTCCATATGATCAATTACCTTTCAATAGCATTTGTCTAAATTTCATAAATGAGGCTGGACAATTTGCATTATTCGGACTGTTGTCTTATCTTTATATGAACAATGTTTCGACTGATGTGCACTCAGCCTTCTTCAGTTGTTTTTATATCGAACTCGGGAACCTCGAACCGAACCCTTTATCTAATCCATTGGGATAGATTGTTTTCATTCTGCAAACCATGACCGGGGACAAGAGTTAAACTATGTTAATTATTCTTAATGTTATTATCACCGTTGATCAAAATTGAACCAGATGCTTGTCATTTAGAACTGTATTAACTCAACCCAATATATTCATTGCGCCATGTGTCCAGCTGGATATTCCAGAGTGAATTTTATACTTTATACTTATGTGTGATTTTTTACCTTCACTTATATTGCAATTCTTTTATGAGTGAAGGTAAAAAAATCATCCATTAGTATTAAGGCAAATATTCTTGGTATAAAGAACATTAGGTTTATAAGTACCTAAAAGAGAGAGAGAGAGAGAGAGAGAGAGAGAGAGAGAGAGAGAGAGAGAGAGAGAGAGAGATGGAAAAAGATATATATATATTATAAATATATATACATATATATATAGAGAGAGATAGATAGATAGATAGATACAGACAGACAGACCGACAGACAGACAGAGATGCAAAAAGGAAGAAGAGTGAAAGATACAGTTGAGAGGCTACATGCATTTGTCAGAGAGAGAGAGAGAGAGAGAGAGAGAGAGAGAGAGAGAGAGAGAGAGAGAGAGAGAGTGTGTGTGTGTGTGTGTGTGTGTAAGTGGGCGTGTAGAAGGGTAACGAAAGATTAATTTAACATTGTAAAATGATAGTTAATTCCGCATCTCTCTTTTGACACTTGTCCTTGGATGACAAGCAGGAAGTTTCCCATGAACCGAGGGTGTTTTAAAAAAAACTTATTACCATAATTTAAATAGTAAAAAAAAAATAAATAAATAAATAAAACAAAAAAAAACTTCTCTTTGAACAATCGCGTGAATGGCATTAATCTAAATTGACATGTTCGTCGCCGTCAGAGCTTTCATAAAAATTGCCTTTATTACGTTTTGTTTCCTGTGTAAATATCCAGTATTTATTACAAAACTAACAGAGATGAAAATGCTAATTTTCAATTAATAGCAATAAATCTGTGACGTAATTAAGGCGGCATTTTTCTTGTGTGCTTTTCGGAATTAAGATATCTGTTACGGTTTTTATACAAATAAATTCTGTACGCGGTTTTAAAGAAACAGAATTACGCATTCTGAAAATGCTTTAGATATTACATCAGAGTTAATAGGTAAATTAATAAATTCACACCAGTGAATCAAATAAAAAGTTATGTTTGTTGGATTATTATCGTCCATAAATAACATCCTGAGAAAAATATAAATCAATTTGACGTTACATTTTGGGGAAAATGAATCTTTTAATTAATCTAAAATGCCCAACCCATATCAGCCATTTAATTTTAATTCAAGATTTGATACTAACCATTTGTGAGTTTACAAGTTTATTCTCTGTAAAGTTATTTGATATGTCAAATCTTGCAATGATGTTCAATATTCCCGGGAATTTATGGAATATTTCAAAGAGTGAAGAAAGAAATACAACAATCGAAATATGATAAAGAATCCTTTTTTGATACCAAGAAAGCTGTGTTTCATAAATCCAGACAAAGAATTATTTTTAAAAAAGCACCTTCACACATGAAAGGAATTATAATCCTTATATACTGTGCCTACAAACAAATTAAAAATAGCAGAATTTAATGGCCCAGAACAGCTATTAAACACGCGAGCAGAGTTAACAAATAAATGTAGACATAAAAATAAACACAAACTCTGCCTAGTGACTTCCAGCATTACTTAGGGGATGATGATATGTAATATGTAATACACCCGGTACATCGGAAATGGGTACAACCCACCTATATATTTCAAAACGATGGTAGTTAAAAAAAACCCCGAAGATTCACGTTAATGCGAATAACAAGTCGGTATATTTTAAACGGTTCGTATTTTAAACCATTCGGTTTTAATCGAGTCTCTGTTTGTTTCTCTCTCTCTCTCTCTCTCTCTCCTCTCTCTCTCTCTCTCTCTCTCTCTCTCTTTCTCTCTCTCTCTCTCGCATACATATATATATATATATATATATATATGCGTGTGTGTGTGTTGGGGTGTATTCTTGTCTAATAAAAATAACACAAAGCATGAATTATTGCCGGGTATTTGTAAATTAATTTTTATTTTATGACTGAACTTTTGAAAATAGAAATCACCTTCATTGCATACTAAATTATATATTTGTTCCAGCCCTGTCGGCTGAGGCATTAGAATACACTGACTGCACCTTTGCTGAGGGGCAAGACCCCGCCCCCAATAGAGCCACCTGTTGGCTGTTGGTGGCTTAAGGACGGAATCCTGGTGGTTGAGCAGTCTATGACATGCAACACTCAACTTTGGCCCTTACTTACGATAGACGAGCGGTCGGAGAGGCCCCTTCCGATCAATCGGCTGGTCACATCAAGCCCTAGCACCTATATGATTGTCCCAACCCTATTTCTCTAATGACAAGCTCCCAACCCTTTTTATCATATATGTTCTAGAAGGTGGTGGCTGATGGTGAGGTACCAGTTCTGGAGCTCTGGGAAATGTGGAGTACCTTTTTATCACCAGTGGTCCCAGTTCCACTCCGACCCAGAGTGGTAGTACCTGTTAGGGTCATATCTATGGGTTAAATTGAACGAAATGAGTCCCTTAGAAATGTATTTTTAAAATTCGCGTTTAAAAAAAATGAGTACTCAAGAAAAAATAAACCAATTCGTCTTCGGCATAAAATTACCCAACAGGCGTTGACATGCCGTAAAATCCAACAAACCAGCCAACATATATTTGTTCGGAAAAAGTGACTTATTTTTGGTGGTCACGAATTTTCGGGAGGTATCGTTCTCCACATTTTTCAGTCGTCAATAATTCATTTTTTTTAATTTTTAAATTTTTTTTTTTAACGTATATGGGAAATGAAATGTTTCTCCTACTGCATGTGAGTAATGTATGGGATTATGATAAAAATCTAAAAAAAAACAAAAAAACCCAGCTCTGTATTCGCCTCTGTACTATTAACAAAATCAAAAAAGACCTTGATCTCTGACACTAAAAAATGGTAGCAAATTCATATTTTCTCTTTGGAGAAATTCTATAGGGAAATTAATTAAAAAAAAGTTCAAGTAAATTTAATCCAACATGCACGTATGTATTCTGTGTGATATTGTTGATGTATGGCACAAGATCTATGCACACTCATAAACATTTTTGATTGTCGATTACTCATTTCTCTTTTGTTTATTAATTTCAGAAGAAACAAAGGAGAGGGATACATAAATGAATATTATATTCAAAGTAGTATCGTTATGTACATATATCGTTAGCATCCATTCGTCCACTATAGACGATGGCGTAGTGTCCCCAAAACGTGGAACCATGTAGCCTGGATGGGTTAATATGGAGAATGAGCTGTCGCCCAAGCAGCAGGTCACACTCTCCACCCATATATAAATATATATATATATGTCTGCGGGCGTGTGGGTGTGGGTGTGGGTGTGTATAAATATGTCAAACATGAAAAAAAAAGGTATTCAGAGGATGATTTTATTATAATAGAAGTATTTGTCAACGTCCGACGTTTCGGTCTTTTTTTTTAATATTAAATCATCATCTGAACTCTGTCAATATATGAGAATATCATTTTTTTTCTCAAATTCTTGAAAGCATATATCGAAAGTAAAAAGTTGCGGTGCGACACGGAAAAGATATAAAATGAAAATTAACGAAAAAAGATAAACACTTCGGCAGAAAATTTATAAAAGGCGCCCCTCTATTTATTTGCGAAAATGAATCGACAGAAAAAAAAAAGAGAAATATTAAAAAAGTTCATCGGGATTATTAAAATTGGTTGTAAAGCTGCATCTATGAGGGTCGGCTGAAAATCTCATTGGCTGAAAAGTTCATTTTTTACTAGTGGGATTAAAGCATTGCAACACCGATTAAAGACGTGTGTGTACGTCAAGGGGGATTATGTTGAAAAATAAACATCATTTGGTCCCATTCCATCAGATTATCTTAGTCAGCCTATGAACTTTTCAATCGTCCCTTGTACATTTGACATTTACCATTTTGTATTCTTGTGGAATATCTTTGATTCTCTGGATGATCATTTCAAAGAATAAATCTACAAGTTCAACCTTTGCTTTCATCCATCCAAACAAACTGGTTCACAATCTGATGGAGCATTTGCTCAATCTATCAGTTTTCTTATTTAGTCGTTTTACTCAGGTAGATTTAATTTAACCCTTCACCCAGATCATGATAAAACACAATGCCGTTCTGTTATCTCTAAAATAACTTGTAACTGGGTGAATAAAACAATATCATTGTCTCCAAATATCTAACAATCATAAGACTTTCCCATTGGATCAGTTCATGACCATCTATGAGAAAATAAGTCTTCATATCTGTTGTGGGGTTTTTAGGTGTCAAATAAGAACAAAACGATGGGTAACAAATGTAGGAAAATGTATTAACAAAAGAGTAGACAATTACAGTACAGAGAAGGGGGAATTACGTCCGACAATAGAGTTATGAGCTGACTTGCATTGGCTTACTCCTCAAGCCATAATTGTCCATGTTACTTATAGTATCAGTCGGCGCATTCCATTAGTCTATAGGGTATATCACCTATAACAATATGAAACTCTGGAATTTCTGCTACAGTTTCAGTTTTTCTCTTCAAAACAATTTCTGATTTATTAGTTCAATTTCTTTCTCCTACCAAAGAGAATTGGATTATGTGACATTTCTTCTTTCAGGATATTAATATTAATTGAACATTTCAAAAAGGAAGTTGAAGCAATTTCTGATTTGATTTATGTTTAAAAAGTTTACACTGAGTAAAACAGGAGAAAATTACTAAGCAAAAATCACTTCGATTTTAAACTTTTACTAAAATCAATTATTTGATATTTATGAAAGTTTCGTACGTCTTCATAAACATCGCTGAAATGCACTAAAGGAGGTCATTAGTGATTTTACATCAGTATCCTTACAGATTTCGAGCTTTGCAACATCATATCTGTTCAACCGGTAACCACTACCTGTTATTAAGTCACCTCCTTTCATGATTCGCTTTGTGTGAATTAACAAGAATTCTTATATATTGGCTCAGTGGATACGCAACAGCCAATCAGAGACTTGTTCGTTACATGTATACAAATCTCCTTTTGCAGTCACGTGCAATATCTCATTATCTAATAAAGAATAGATTTGCTTGTGTATATTATTCATTATGTAAACAGTTCATGTATTGCTTCAATTTCTATGCTGCTTTTATTCTAATCCTGATGTTAGTCATTTCATGTGTGTTCATTCCCAGGATCGTCATAATATTAACAAATTAGCCTTGAGTTTAATTGATTTCAATTTATAGAAAGGCTCAACTTTGCCATCATCATCACCATGTCGCACATGCAGCACGGGTATCCATGACAATCTTTCGCCAACCTTCCCTATCATTCATTGCTCCTGGGAGCTCCTCTGTGGAGCAACCAGCATCCTCACATAGCTGGTCAATGTAGGTCCTTGCTGGGCGCCCTACACTTGCATGTCCATGTGTTGGCTTCCATAAGAGAACGTCGCTTATGAGTTCATCCTTGTTTCTCCAGCAGTGTCCTGCATGTCTTGTCCGCCTCACTCGGATAGTTTGTGAGATGGGGGGGGCAGGTGACCGTACAGCTGTTTCCTTGTGGGGTGCTGCTTCCATGTCTTGTTCAAGACTGCGCGCAGCATTCTTGTGCAGCTCCCATCTATCTTATTCTCAAGACGCTTCGTTAGGGTCCAGGTGGTGCAGCCATATAGCAGCACCGACACAACCACAGCCTGGAAGAACTGTCGCTTTAGCTTGTCAGGGAGATCTGACTGATAATCTATTTGTGGCCGACCATGCCTTTGCTATCCGTGTATTAACATCACTATTATAACGTTTCCCTACTATTCGCCTGACCAGCTTTATATTGATTGTTCTCGAGTTGCATCACCAAACAAGATTTTCAGATTAGTAGAAGGAGGAGTATTAGGAGGAGCACAAATCATATGTATCCAGAAGTCCTGTTATATCAATGGACAACATCATTTGTTTTGGGCATCTAAATATTTTTCAGAAACAGCTATTTCTTCCTATGTAAATAGTGTAAATATATCTTATGAGTGTGTGGTGTTAGAATATATAATATATATATATATATATATATATATATATATATATATATATATATATATAGTTGCATGTTTACCCAGAAGCCAGTGGACCGTGATTGACCCGAGATAAAATGAAAGATTGTAAACGTACGCTTATGGCACTTGTAAGATTAAAACAAGCAAATCTTCTGACTTTCATTTCTCCTTTCTATCTCCGTGCTGGACACTCTCCCTCTCCACTCTCATTCCCCCCTCTCTCTCTCTCCCTCTCTCTCATTCTTTCCCCCACCTCTGTGAGTGTATATGTGTGTGTATGTGTGTGTAATTAGATCACATATTATTTCAGCTTATGATAAATATTTGTTAAAAGATTTATATGAATTTAAGTGTGCTCAAAAGTACTACTTCCGGTGCCATGGTTGCGTAAAAACGTTATGTGTTCAAAATGAATTTAAATTGAGAAAGAGACATTTTTAAAATTATACTTTTGTGAACATAGCAACAGAATCTTTGAGAATAAAACAACCAAATTAAAACAAAACGGTTGGAGAACTAACCAAATAAAACAATTCCTGTTTACATTTCTGAAAAGATACGTTGTTACTCTTTCTTATTTTCATTTTCTGATCAACTTTCTCGTCTTTATTGTCCGTCGCAAAATCGGTAACCTTCACAGAAGTTCGAACCAAACCCTATTCAATCCACCGAGGTAGACTATTATCATTCCGCAAACTGTGACCGGTTACAAGTATTAGGCAATGTTAAGTATTTTATGTTATTATCACCCGGAGTCAGGACCGAACTTGCAAAAAATTACAATATGAGTGAAGGTAAAAATCATATATAAGTATAAAGGCAAATACTTAAAAAAGAACATTAGGTTTATAAGTTCCAAATATTCACCCTTGATTGTCTGAGTTAGACACATGGGGCAATCGATATACGGTTTGATTTGATACAGTTCTGTATCATCTGTAGATCGCAGGTTCAATCTTGACTACCGATGATAAAAAAAACATCAAATACTAAAATATTATTAATGGTACCAGTGTTAACCTATTTTAGTATTGAAAAATACCTATCATATATTTGTCAAACTTTGGTAGCTTCTCGTTGAACTCGGAAACCTTCCTGTTGAACTCGCGAGGCTTGCTAATCCATAATTGATTCAGCAAAGTAATCGTTTTCGAAGTGTTTTCATCTTTCTGATATAATAGATACATCTTCGTAAAAGATGATTTACTTGTTGGTGCGATTGAGTAATAAAATATAACAATTCACTAAGTGTAAGTCCGTGGTTTAATAATTAAAAGAAGAATAAAATCATTTATTTTGCCCATTAAATATTTAGATTTCAATCTTATTCCTTTCTTTGTCTATTGCATATATGACACATATCGAACGTTATATTAGGAAAAAGATAACGGAAGCGTGTGGTGTAATGGTTAAAGTCATGGGAAATGGACTCGTCGCCCCGAGTTCAAATCCTGGACGTGGTAATTGCATTTCACTTAGCGCTAATACCCTTTGGAAAGGTATGAATCCTACTCTCCCTCCATCTATGGATAAATAGTAGGGCAGACCGGACTCTTTAACCTTGGATAGGCAACCGGTCTAGGAGAAGGAAACCTCTGAATTCAAACCTGTTAAACTCCGCTTAAGAAATTGACCTTGTGTCACATCCTGCTCGTGTGGAGGGGGTTAGTAAGTATATATATATTAGAAAAAAGGTAAAACCAAAATTTACCCACTGCTTACGTATCAAGCTAGAGACTTATTGATTCCTTTCGCATTGTATTTTAATCGCATCGAATGTCCAGTGGATGTCACAATGTAGTTGACTACGTTAAACTTGGTCGATATTTTCCCATTCATAGTTGACGGAACTAACACGATCTTTTATATATATATATATATATATATATATATATATATATATATATATATGTGTGTGTGTGTGTGTGTGTGTGTGTGTGTTGAATTAAACAAAAGGCACATCTCCTGTTTAACAATTTTATTTGTGATTTCTTTCAAGTTTTCTGGCCAACTTTTTAATATTTGGGTGGAATTCGTGGATTAATCCACCAAAGTTCATGTCCCGAGTACTTTCGACACTTCGAAGTGCCATCATCAGGGAGTGATGTGTTCCAGATTTTCAAATTATATCAATGGATGTGGAGGTTAGAAGGAGAAGAATTGATGAGAAAGGTACTATAGGCATTTTAAAATGTGTGTACTGCAATGGAAATTAATTTTGTTTAAGGATGGTTTGTATTGTTTTATGTATAAAGCTTCTAGTATTTAGAGTTTTTTTACGCTGGACATGAACTTTGGTGGATTAATCCACGAATTCCATCCAAATATTAAAATGTTAGCCAGAAAACTTGAAAAAATCACAAATAAAATTGTTAAACAGGAGATGTGTATTTTGTTTAAGTCAACATGCATAAATGAAAAAATGCTGTCCAAATACACACACACACACACACACACACACACTATATATATATATATATATATATATATAGTCATTCAAAGAAACGGCATTTCGACGTATCACGTCTTCTCAGGGTGGCTAGACTTGCTACACTGGGCCATCAGTTCACCTACATATCTCAGTGACCCTTATTAGAGAATAAAAAGACTATAAAATATTCGATTAGGTAATGATAAAACTCATAATGTCGTCCGATTGTATGTTATGGTAAATTTGCATTCAAAAAGAACCAAAAAGTTTAAAATAAACGAGAATTGAACAAGAAGTTTAAAACGGTTGAAATTAACTGTGTCAATAACATTGTTCCCGTTCACAGAATCAGTTTATAACAATGTCAGTCAGATTCTAAATTTTCTGAAATAAATCATCAAGATTGGTTTGACCTAAACGACGAGAACATTTAGAAAAGCCAATTACTTTTATGACTTTTACACGACTGGTTGTTATCGGAGAAAGAAAGAAACCTATTTCTTACTGACGTAAACAAAAAAAAAAGGGACTCAAAAAGACGCACCGATAACAGAAATTGGGTGAAATAAAAGATTAATGATGGAAAAAGAAATCTTATGAGATACAAACTGCATCGGATTTCAAAAATACAAAACAGTTATATAATCTACTAAGCGAGTTATATGGCCTATATTCTTTTGCAGTAATATCACTACGCTCCAAGGATGCAAAGAGGTTTTATCTTGTAAATGTGGTAGAATAACATTAATGGAAGAAGTGATTCACATGTTCAGTACTTAGATAGGTGACCACTTAAGCAACAACTTTTGTAACTTGAGGTTTATGTGTCACATTTAAGCAAAGTTCTAACAAAAATAACTAGAATCAATTTTATACGCTTTTTAATCGACTCCCCTTCGTCACATACCATTAATCGCCCAGTCAAAACCATGCCACGCGTCTATACTGACATCATCATTCAAATTCTTCCGTTCCAACACACACATAATCACTAAAACTTTCCATAACTAAGCAGGCCACTTCAGACCACCCTCATGGTTCCACGTCATGCCCATTGTGTAACAAAGAGAAGGAAAACTTTCAATTCAAACCTGTTAGATACTGCTTAAAAATGAGTTTGTGTCACCTCCTGTTCATAGGGATGGAGTTGGTTGTTGATGAAATATTCTTGTAGAGCATCCATGATAACTCAGTGAAGAATAATCTGGTTGAATTGTCATCATTCGTTTTGCACAAGAAATATGGTTGGAATGATTGTGGAAGATATAAGTTTATTGTCTTGTTGTCTTTTTTTGGTGTAATTTTATCTAGTATTATGTTAGATATGTTCTTCCTGAGTTGCAGCCAATGTACGTGTCTTTGAATTTGACATTTCTCCTCTTAATGGTGATTATAAAGATATAACTTGTTATGTCTGTGAGTTGGTTGGCCAAAGAAGTTCTGGAATTAAAAATCATTTAGGTAAATATGAAGTTAGATTATCAAATAGTATGGAAGTGAAAAATTAAAAAGCTGAAAATTGTGACAACACAGATCTCAACTAGAAAAACAAAGCAAACCAGAAAGTGGATTTAAAAAGCGAACTAAAATGTATTGAAATCATGAAATAAGAGAAACAGCTGTTACAGGATGAAATATCATGTGCGGGGGTTAAATTCTTGTTGGCTTATAAAATCCCATCTGTGCTCGACATGGTTCATTATTATTTTGTAAAATTATATCATGCGATGAGCATGCTCGAATTCTTGGTAAAGAAACATTAAATACACAGCCCCCCCCCCCCCCATTATCGATCACGATAAGAATTGTCGTAAATATTCATAAAATTTTATTTTACACAATGGCAAAATTGCATAAAATGAAATCGCGGATAAATAAATGTAGAAAACAGATATGAACGTTTATGTTTATGTGGGCTGAAAAATTTGCGTTTATATTTATAGGGGATTTAAAAGAATATATGTAAAAGTTGCGTTTATATTTATAGGGGATTTAAAAGAATATATGTAAAAGTTGCGTTTATATTTATAGGGGATTTAAAAGAATATATGTAAAAGTTGCGTTTATATTTATAGGGGATTTAAAAGAATATATGTAAAAGTTGCGTTTATATTTATAGGGGATTTAAAAGAATATATGTAAAAGTTCGCCTCCAATATATGCTAATATTGCCATGTTAACAAACATTCCTTATTCGTCAAGATTATTGGATTTAAAAAGAACATTTTTATTCTTATAAAAAATGAAGATTTATTTGAAAGAAATTTCCTCTCGAGATTTTGAATTCAGCCTGTTTTTTCACGTATCAACCCCACTTAACTAATTTATTCAATTGTCGTTTTAATGAAAATATCTGCGAATTGTCTTTAAGATAAGAATAAGACGATCATACGAACACTTGTTTTTTGTTTTCAAAAGTTTATAAAGTTTTTAAAAAAACGTTTTTTTTCTTTTTGAATGTTTATGAAAAAAATAAAGTAAGATATTATTCGTATCGGCAATTATTTTAGTTTTATTCGATAAAATATATTTCATGCAAGCAACTATGGGTAGATAGTAAGGCAGACTGTGCTCTTCAAAAATTACTCAGTAACCTGTTTAGGAGAAGGAAAACACTGAATTCAAACTTGTAAAATTCCGCCAAAGAAAATGACTTTGAGTCACATCCTTCTCACACGGACCGGTTGTTAAATATATATTTCTGGGCGCAGTCAATAAAAGTTAATAAAAAAAAAACTATTCACGTTACTTTTTTTTTTATTTGAAGGCGTTTAAAATTGACAATTCTTGCTGAATTTATATCACTAACTTGCATGAGGTTCTCCTGTGGACTACTACAAATAGACACACCAGTGTTGGGTTACATTGATCAGCTCTTTGCGAAAACTGGATGCCAACTAGGCATGCCGAAAGCGATGGCCAATAGCGACGGATGGCGAGAGAGTGAAGAGAATCCGTGCTATAAGAATGACTTGATAATGATGACAACCACTTCTGAAATTTTCTTCTTTAATGAATACTGAATAAATTAATATGAACGATATTGTGAAAAAATATATTTAGGAAATGTTTTTGTAAGTTTTTACTTTATGTATGTGGCTTTTGGTATGGAAGTCTGTAAATAATATAAATACGCCTTTTAGGTGGGAGTAATCTTCTTGATAATTAACCGCTTGACTGAAAAGAGGTTTCCCGCTCTTAGCTTTGATCTAAAGGTGCCTTTTCCTACCACTAACATCACTTACTGTCTGCCATGCTAATTGTGATTGTCTATCTTCGAGAGAAAAAATATTCTAATAGACTATTAGTACTCCACTGGGTTCATTGAAAACCTCATACGTGGAACTCTGTGTCATACTAAGCTACAGTTAATGAATACTTGAAATATGCTACGGGTAATATTATCAAGTAGTACTGATTAACAAGCAAATCTTCTAGACTAATTTTAATAGGGAGTGAACTCAATTTTAACTGGATTACTTAAAAGTTTAGCCTTGTGCCAGACTAAGCTAAGTCTTGTAAGTATTTAAAATATCTAAATCTTCTTTTTTGGTCAATATTCTGTTCAAGTAAACTTACCGTTTTGATTTATGAATTGCTTTATTTAAGTAAATCTTTTGTGCTTTCAATTGCTAAAACCTCCGTATGACCCGGAACCATTTTTGGTTTGATAAATATGAATTCTAATTTTTTTGTTGGGTAAAGTATTAGTTTACAGATTGTTATATTCATGAAAGGTAATGCAGGAGAAGAGATAAAGATCGAAAAGAAGTGTCGAGTACAACTCTGTGTCAATCACCTTTCATGATGTAGGGATAAAGAAATGACGAACAAATAAACAAACAAGGGTTAACCGACAAGTAAATGTGTATTTATAATCTATAGAACAAGTAATTCCTAGAGTCGATCAGACCGTTTGGCAAATGGTTCTATTCAGTTGGTGTTTAAGGTTGTGCAGTTGTAGAAAGAAAGGAAAGTTTGTTGTTCAAAACATCGGTTTATTTGATTTATGTTGTTGTGGTGGGAAGATTGGACCTGAAACGTGACTTGTAGCAGTTCTTTTGTGAAATTGTATTTGTTAGCGGGGGTTGTAAGCCCCAAAAGAAGCGGACGGACGTTCTTCGTGTTGAGCCGATTGTAGATAGATCCATAATGAGGGATCAACATGCGGCACGTGGGGGAGTGGATATAACACTGCATAGGATATGTGTATAATGCGTTCTAAATGTTCATTTGACAAGAGGACTGTAAGTGAGGGCTCAATATAGGATGCGAGAGGAGGATCTCTTACGGAATAGAATGATTCATTTGCTACAATTGGTAAGACGTCTATAGAGTTGCTGTTTTACACGTTTAAGTGGTTTGACTGTGGAAAAGTTGAGGAACGGCTGTGTGTGCTAACTGGCAGTGTTGTGTGAGGGCTTTACTAAAAAAAGGTCCGGTTGGGTGTCCGCCATGTGCATCCATTGCCCGTTGGCACGTTTGATGATATTCATATGAGAAGGGAACATCACGTGCGAGGCTAAGAACGAAGGTCTATCCACGTGTTGTTATGTCTCAGACTACCGTGAAACACAGAGCGAGAGATGAAATGCAGGTGTATTCATGTGCTTCGGGGACACTGTTTGTGGTGCCTTCTATTAGTTAAAAGGGCTCACGGGACCTCCCCCCCTGCACAGCGTATATAAAGTAATCAGTCAGCCAGTGTTCTGTGTGGTCATGTACCGACCTATTTTTTTTTGTCTCATTGACGAAAGAGTCATGAATCATAATGCAATTTGTTTTAGAGTTTAACAAATAAAACTGTTATAGTCAAAAGAATTCATCACTTTCTGTACATTTTGAGGTGAGACTGTAAAATTACAATTCTCTAATCTTAGTATTTACATTTGTTTTACGTTTTATTGTTGTTTTTTTTTTATTTGCTTGTTTTTTGACTTTATGACTTTTTCATGAAAAGAACATTTTTCAACCTTTAAGAATAAATAAGTTTTTAGACTGAAGCCAGTTTATAAGGTTATTGACACAAAAGTAATATAAGACTCGCCATAGTTGTGTAGAAAACGTGATCCACTTGGAAGTGTGTAAGAGATTAGAATCTTACTTTGCTAAAAAATGGTATATGCCTAAAGCAGAATCTTTCATAGAAAATGAGACGCATGTAATTTTCTAGGAATTTGCGATTGAAACCGATCATCCAATTCTGAACAGAAGATCAGATTAAGTGTTAATTAATGAGAAGAAAAAATGTCATCTAGTGGATTTAGTTGTTCCAGTGGGATCTTTTTGGGTGTCAATTGTACCCTGCTGACCACCATAGAATGGTATGAGTCACAATATGCGGTGTGGTAAGTGCGGGTAAGTAGGATATTTTTTAGATTCACACGTCTAGTAATGACTAAATCTAGCTGGTGTCGAATGTGAGGACGCGGGTGTCTCCTTGATACTTGATGGATATTTTTGCATTTAAAATACGTGTTGGTCACGCATAAACCATGGTAGCAGCACAACTCTAGCAGTCTCTGGCCGACAGAGTTAAAATGACAGAAAACAAAAAGATAGATAAATACTTGGATCTTGCCAGAGAGTTAAAAAAAAGCTGAGGAATATGAAAATGACAATGATACCAATTATAATTTGTGCCCACGAAATGAGTCTCAAGATCCCGGAAAAGCGAGCGAGAAACTGGATATGAGAGAAATAATTGAGATCATCCAGACCCCAGTACGGAAATAAGCTAGAACACTTAGAAGAGTCCTGGGGACCTAAGGAGACTTGTTTTCACCCAGTCGTCAGTGAAAAAACACCAGTTAAAATTTACGTGAAACATCTAGCTAGAATATTCACAAGAGTCCTGGAGACTTGAGAAGCCTTGTGGTCCCAATATGACAAGAATGAAAGACCACTAGCTAACGTTGGTCGGGAAAACCTACAAATAATAATAATAATAATAATAATAATAATAATAATAGTGCACTTGGAACGGTCCCAAAAGGATTGGAAAAGGGTTTGGAAAGTCTGGAAATCAGAGGAAGGATTGAAACCATTCCGAACACTGCACTGCTGCAATCTGCCAGAATATTCAGAAGAGTCCTGGAGACCCGAGGAGACTTGCTGTCACTCAGACTCCAGTGAAAGACCATCAGCTAATACTGATGGGAAAACACAAAAATAATAATAATAATAAAAGAGACCTTGTCGACTGGTAGATTTTGCAGTTCCAGCAGATCACTGGGTGAAAATGAAAGAAAATGCAAAGATAAACAAATATCTGGACCTTGTTAGAGAATTGAAAAAAAAAGTGGAATATGAGGATGGAAGTGACACCAATTGTAGTTGGTGCCCTTGGAAAAGTCCCCCAAAGTTTAGAAAACCAACTAGAGGAATTGGAAATCAGAGGAAGAATTGAGACCATCCAGACAACAGTATTGTCAGGATCAGCTAGAATACTCAGAAGAGTCCTGGAGACACAAGGAGCCTTGTTGTCAAACTCCAATGAAATACCATTAGCTTACGCTAGTGTGGAAAACACACAAGGATTGAAATAATAATAATAATAATAATAATAATAATAATAATAATAATGGAGACCAGACCTAATATTGATTTTTAAAAAAGAGAAGACTTATCAAGGTTGATATTGCAGTTCCAACAGACCACAGTGTGAAGATGAAAGAAAACGAGAAGATATAAAAATTACTTGACCTTGGTAGTGAACTAAAAAAAAACTGTGGAATATGAGGGTGAAAGTTATACCAGGAGTTGTTGGGGCACTTGGAACGGTCCTCAAATACTTAGAAAAAGATTAGAGGAAATGGAAATCAGAGGAGGAATTGAGACCATCTAGACAACAGTATTGTTGAAATCAGCTGGAATACTCAGGAGAGTCCTGGAGACCTGATGAAACTTGTCACTCAGACTCCAGTTAAAGACCACCAGAGAACGCTAGTGTGAAAAACTAACAATAATAAATTCATGTGTATCTCTGGAGATCATTTTCATTAACGTGAAAACAGATCAATTTGACGCGAAGATAGGACTCTAATAGGACTCTACCTCACCGGGTGACAGCTTCGAAATTGGAACCTCACCACTAGATGCAGTTTAGCGTATTATATAGGAAACTAAAATTCCATTTGATACATAGATATGACCCTAACAGGTAATGCAATTCCGGGTCAGAGTAGATTTGGAAGTAATGTCAATGAAGGGGTACTCCATACTCCCAAGAGCTCCAGAATAGAAGCCTCAACACTAAATTGGTGTAAATTATTTTTTCAAGTCCATGTGTATAAATAAATTAGAAGAAACAACATATGTTTTAATACATTAGCAGTTGATCCTCAGCCACCGCCTTCTAGTACCTATATGTTAAAAGAGTTAGGTGTTTGTACTGAGAACAATTTGAAGAATACAGTCGATTAAAAAAACATATATCTGCTAGAGCTTGGCATGACCAGCTGATTGATCGAATTGGACCTTTTCGAAAGCCCATCTAGCTTAAGTAAAGACCGAGGCAGAGTGTTGCATGTTACTAACAATTGTAGTTGGTGCAGTTGGAACCGTCCCCAAAAGCTTAGAAAAACAGACTAGAGGAACTGAAAATCAGAGGAAGAATTGAGACCATCCAGACGACAGCATTGTTGAAATCGGTTAGAATACTCAAAAGAGTCCTGGAGATCTGAGGAGACTTGTTGTCACTCAGACTCTAGAGAAAGACCATCAGCTAACGCCGGTGTGAAAAACATCCAAGGAGTCAAATAATAATAATAATAATAATAATAATAATAATAATAATAAGAAGAAGACAGTAACCGACTTGTCTCAATTTCATACGATGGAAAGTAAGGGCCCATTTGCTAGTGTAAATAAATTATAAACTAAAACTTCACCGACAAAAAAAACAATGAAAGTTTTTTAGGCGTAAATTCGGGTGTATTTTTTTTTATAAAAGCTTAGTGGGGAAACTATATACTAAAAAACCAGTAAAATTTGAAAATCTTCGTTTGAAATAATTTTCTTTTCTTAAAAACTATGTAACTGCGGACTGAGTGCCACATTGAATTTTTCATTATTATAAACCAAAATGATTATTCCCTTAATTAGTAAAGTGACAGCTAAAGAGAAATTTGTTAAGAGGAATAAACTAGTTGTGTCTGTTGTACTTGCATTTTTTAGGAGGCAATCTGTCTGTAAATTTTTGAAGGAAATCTGTCGGTTTAACGTTAGGGAGAAAAGAAAAGCAACAGGAAAGTAAATTGAAAAATAGAATTAAAAATAAAGAAAAAACGGTAAACTTTCAAGACGACAAAATATTTTGTTTCTTTGTGTTTTTTACACAAAGAAACAAAATATTTAGAGAATTTTTAAAAAAGAGTGAAGATGTAAGATAGATAGATAGATAGATAGAGAGAGAGAGAGAGAGAGAGAGAGAGAGAGAGAGAGAGAGAGAGAGAGAGAGAGAGAGAGAGAGAGAATTGGTTGGAAAAAAAGAGATGAAGAGAAAATTTGTTTGGTTTCGTTGTGTAAAACATTTATAGAATTACAGAAGAGAGTAAAAATGTAAGATATATATATATATATATATATATATATATATATATATATATATATATATATATATTAGGCATACCCCAAAAATCGTCTGCTACGTTTTTAAAAACGAGTTAAAATTAATTAAATCTATTATTTAAGGTCAAACTTTTGTCTAAAACGATAAGTAGTAACATAATGACCGCCATTAAAAAAGAAAAATATCATTACATATGCAGTTTATTTTTAATAGACTTAAAACGATTTGTTTTGGTCAATTTCGACGCGATCCGTCATTTTGTGTCTTTTTCAATGGTTTTAAAGCGCTTGTTTACAATTTTAATGTAACATTCGCGATTGTAAAAAAAATTACCAAAATTCAGGTAATTTTCCGATTTTAATGAAATTTTCAGTATTGAATTATCAATTAATGAATTTTATAATGCATCAGTTATTTTATTTCAAAACTTTAATTTAGTATTTTTGCTATGAAAAATTAATATATAAAATTCATTTAAAATATGAAAAGCCTGATGTTAAGTTTAAAATGTTATATTTTTAGATTCTAGAAATAAATATCTATTTAATGCAAACCTTATTTTATTATATCAAAGTATACTTTTTGAAGAAAAACTCGATTCAAAATGCACCCCCCTTTTTAAGCAGAAGAAATATCGATGTATAATTTTTTTCTTTTATAAGATAATAGCCAATTAAATAATTATCGAAATGAGTAAAAAAGAAATCTCAAAAAAATTATTTATTTATTATTTTTTTTTTCATTTTATTTTCCAATTTTCGGTACTTGTTTTCTCATAGAAAAGCCACCGTAATTTGTTTTTCTATTTATAACTTCGGTCTTTTATCTCTTTATTTATACTGTAATTAGTACAGTATAAGATCAACTCGAAAAAATGTTACGCCCCCAACATAAGGGGAGTCAAAATTAAATGACCCCCCAAAAAAATGAGAAAGTTTTGAAATAAAATAAATAATGCATTATAAAGATCGTTTATTGATAAATAAACACTGAAAATTTCATTAAAATCCGATAATTCCCTGATTTTTGGTAAATTGTTTTCTGTAGGGGGGGGCTAAAGTCATTTTGTCAAAAACGCATTTTAGGACCATTTTGGGTATACATAATATATATATATATATATATATATATATATATATATATATATATATATATAGAGAGAGAGAGAGAGAGAGAGAGAGAGAGAGTGGGGGAGAGAGAGAATTGGTTTGAAAACAAGTGATGAAGACAAAATATCTACTACTGTTGTTACTACGAAAAGCTTGTCTGACTGTCCGGGTTTTCTCTGCTAAACTTAGAAATTAGAGCAGATATTATCCGAAAGAGAAAGAGGCAGAGTTTTAACGTTTCGTGTCTTCGCCCTCAACTTTTTCCAATTGTAAAACTAAGAAAACTATCGGTGGAATAGTAACAGAAAGCGAAGAGGTAAAAGATACAGAGGAAGTGGGAGTGCGCGTGCGCAAGCGCGCGTGAGAGAGAGAGAGAGAGGGAGAGAGTGTGTGTGTATGTGAGTGGGCGATTGATGGAGTGAGAGAGAGGAATAGAGGAAGGGAGACGGATAGAAAACGATAAAGAATTTTTAAGTGGAATAAAAAGAAAAGAAAAAAAAAAATACACAGCGAAGAGACTTGTGAGCGAATAGGTAGAAAAGTTAGTTTTGTGTAGTTGAAGGTTGCTTCTAAGAAAAAAACCCAAAAAAAACCCAAACTACAAAAACCCAAAAAAACTAGCTGAGTGCTAAGAGAGCATCATCCTTTTAACGACTTGCTTCTACCACTCTCTTACTTATTCACGTCTACTGATGATGGTGGTGTTGACCGTATCACGCGCTACTATTATCGTTATTGTTCACTAGATCGTAGCGGACCATTGACGTATTTTTAACACTACATTGACGTCGAGTCACCAAGTGCTTGTACACAAGTTTTCGATGGTTGAAACTGACCACAGACCCGAAGCTTTACGACGTTACCTAGTGGTTCTGGAGAATCCACCGTTTGCTTCATCTTCTACATCTGACTACAGCTTCCTCTATAGGACTAGTACTTCATCAACTAACACACAACTCTGCTTTATCTCTGTTGGAATGAGTGGCTTCTTGTTACCAAGTCGAGAAATGTATTGAAGGGAAAACTAAATTTAAAACAAAAAGGCAAGTTCTCGTTAGAATTTTCTACCGGTTTTTGTTATTTTTTTTTTCTTGTTTCTCTCTTTCAGGAAATTTCTCTCTACAAATCAGTTACTTGTTTTTTCGTAATTCGAAAGATTGGGTAATTTACTTTTTTATTTGTTTATATTGACTCTTTGTTTCGCAAAGTACTTACATACGTACACTCACAGATACATTAATACATAATGATTAATATATATATATATATATATATATATATATATATAATATATATATATATATATATATATATATATATATATATATTATGTATTATATTTTTGTGAAAATAATTTTCGGTTGTTTTAGAAGCAGGAAAAAATTAAGATCAGAAACAAAATGATGAATATTATCTTATTTATTTACCAATAATTCGAGGTGCCCCCTCTTTATCAAAGATTTGTGATAGATTCACAACAACATCATATATATATATATATATATATATATATATATATATATATATATATATATATATATATATACAAAGTTACTGTAAGGCATTAAAATATTGTCGCCGGTTTCGTAATTAGCTCCACTAAGAATGAATTGTCAAAACTTCATGTACAAAGCTTCAATATATATATATATATATATATATATATATATATATATATATATATATATTCATATGGAGAGAGAGAAAGACAGGGACTGTGAGACAGAGTGACAGACAGACAGACAGAGAGAGTGAGATAGATATATAGATTACAATATTGATTTATATCAATTAATATGATATAGACGAATATAGAATATCTCAAATCCCGTCTATGTTTTAAAATCAGGTTAAATAATTTTATTGAACACGTGTTTGAAATAATGTTTTACAATTAAAAACTTTACAATAGACTAAAACAAATAAACTTATCGTTTAATTCAAACGGAAAACTAATTTTAAGTTTCAAAGATGTTTTCGAAGAAATAATTCTCTCCAAATAAACAAATAATTCTAATTTATATCTAAACTCCAGGATGGAGATTGAAATTTAGGAAACACCCATTCATATCCTTATAAAAGTGAATTTATACACTAAAATCCACGCACACACGTATACACAAACATATACACACATACGCAATACACATACACACACATATATATGTTTGGTTATTGTTTAATGGCATATCAACCCTTGTGGGTTATCAAATGTCAAATATTGTTTGTATATATATGTTTTGTTAGCTAATAATTCAAAGATACATATTTTTGTTTTTAACTTTGTTAGAGCACGAGAGAAAGTTTAAGCAACTTTGCTTCACGGATGTCTGTCTGTCTGTCTATCTATCTATCTATCTATCTATCTATCTCTCTCTCTCTCCCTCCCTCTCTCTCTTTCTCTCTCTCTCTCTCTCTCCCTCTCTCTCTCTCTCTCTCTCTCTCTCTCTCTCTCTCTCTATATATATATATATATATATATATATATAATTGTAGAAAAAGTTTGTCTACAACTATTAATGCATTGAAAACATTTTGGATTAACTACTAATGCTACTACAGTGAAAGCATGGGAGTAGCGGTTGAAGAATATATATATATTAATCTATATAAAAGTATTATTTTTGATGATTATAAAATTGATAGTACAATGCATTTAGGATGTATTGTGATGAGTTCGTATACGTAAAGACGTGAAATATTTGAAGAAATTATCGTAAATAAAATTGTTCATTTCCCGAAGAAGTGATTACAAGAAATTTATAAACACAGAAAATATTATTTCATTTGATGGATGAAAAAGTAATGGAATATCTGTTCTAATTTCCCAAACTTTTAGGTAGAATTTTTTTCTTCTCTTTTATCTGCGAACGCATCTGAGAATGAAATAAGAATATACGTCTGCTTGAAAGTTACATTGGATGTTACATGTTAACTTGAAAGTTACATTGAATGAAAGTATATCACGATGATGATGATGATGATGATGATGGGATGTACAGACAAAAAATAAAAACAACAATGAAAAAGTTATAATCCTATAGGAAGTAGGTAAAAATTAAAAATAAGTAATATTATTTGAGATTTTGAAATTCACTTTTATCTAGGCCAAGAGAGTAAGTCTCTACACACCGGAAACAAAGACAAAAATATCTATCAGCTAGGGGATGGCGCCATTATGGTAAAGCAGAAAAGGAAAGAGAGAAAGAGGAAGAGAAGGAAAAAGGGAATGAAATAACGAAAGAAACGAAGATAGAGAGATAGATAGATAGATAGAGAGAGAGATAGATAGATAGATAGATAGAGAGAGAGAGAGAGAGAGAGAGAGAGAGAGAGAGAGAGAGAGAGAGAGAGAGAGAGAGAGAGAGAGAGAAAAAGCTGAATTATATTTTTCGAGGAGTAGAATATATATATATATATATATATATATATATATATATATATATATAAAGTGTGGGGGTGGCAAATTCACCCGTAATTCTTGGACTGGAGTGAAAGTTCCGAAAAGTGAAAAAGAATAAAAGAATAGGAAATTCGAGGCAGAATTAAAACAATTTATTCATGAAAGATTATTATTTATATAGGCCATAATATTGAGGAGAGTGCTGAAATTCTGGGGAGACTTGCTGTCACATGATGCTCCCGAAAAACAAGAATATTAGTATGAATGTTCATTTAATAGTAAAGTGTCATATCCTGACATGTACATTCTTTAATTGTATCAAGGAAAAACAAATGTTGCGATTTTAACTTATTTTTACTATACCAGAATTCTTTTTTTTTAATTATTTCAATTTTATTTTTTAGGAAGACTTTTGAGTTATACAACTGGAGTTAAAAGTTGAAATATTCATGTTCAGAAACACGAAAAGAACAAACAAAAAAAAAAAAATAAAAAAAAATACAACTACAAAAAAAACAAAGAAACAAAAAACAAAAACAAAAAGAGAACAAAAATAGAACATGTTGTCTGCGAATTTTCCGGGGACAATGAACTTTGACCCTTACATTGAAGAAATAGTTTAACTAATTTTACATGTATACACGTGATCTGGTAACTTATTTGAATATGTGAAAAGTATTCTTCGAAACGTTACCTTTTTATAAACCCATTTTTAATCCTCATGTTTTTTTCTTATTTAACCTATAGATGGTACTCTAACAGGTACTACCACTCCGGGTCTGGGTGGAACTGGGAGTAATGTTGATAAAGGGTACTCCACATTCCACAGAGTCCCAAAATTGGAAATTCATCACTAGATGAAGTTTAAAGTCAAACCCATGACTCTAAATTCTTTAAGAAAATATTGATTTTTATGATTATCATGAGCATTTTTATTAGGTTTGCTTAAAGTTGTTTCCTGTTTTTGTTGTTAAATTGCATTAGGAGAATTAACCGAATTAAAAAGATTACATTTTTATTTTAATGGAGTAGCTGTTTTGCCACCTTGGATTTTATTCAATGTCGAAATTGACGTATTTTTGCTTGTTGATTGTAATATTGAAACTGATAAAAAAATAAGGCATTGTTTTTGCATTTTACACTTTTTTAAAAGTAAGGTAAAATACAACGTATATGAAAAAAGCAAAAGCAAAACACAAAACAAAAACAAAACAAAAATATGTTACCCAAAATAAAAGTATATATTATTAGTACAAAGATAGAGACAAAAATGTCCTTATATTAAATTAGAATTACACGTACACGTAATACATTATTACTGTGTGTTTTGCTTCAAAGTTTTATTCAATTCCCCCATTTCATTTACTTTACACATTACATTTTCTACTTACAATGATTTTTCTTTTGAACGGCTAGAATGTAGAATTATAATAAGATAGCAGCTTTAATATTCATGCTTTACCGAAAAATACAATATAAAATCAAGTATGATTATTGGATGCCACCAATACAAGAACAGTTTTATGAAACCTTTAGTGTTTTATATAAAATAAATTAGATTTGCATATACACCACTGTATTCAAGGAACATTATTATTATTTTACTCCTGCACGTTTTTCACATCAGCGTAAGTTGATGTTCTTTCACTAGAGTTTGAGTGACAACAAGTCTCCTCGGGTATCCAGGATTCTTCTCAGTATTCGAACCAATTTCCACAATGCTGTGGTCTGAATGATCTCAATTCTTCCCCTGACTTCCAGTTTCTCTAGTCTGTTTTCTAAACTTTTGATAACGTTCCAAGTGCACCGACTACAATTGGTATCACTTTCACCTTCACATTCCATTGTTTTTTTTCAATTCTCTACTAAGGTCAAGGTCTATCTTTTCGTTTTCTTTCATATTCACAGAGAATTTTATGTTTCATTCTCAAGAACAGATTCTGATTTATGCATATATCATTTTGTTTCTTGCACAATTCCTAGTGGATCACCTTTCCATCCCAGTCTTGCATTCTCGTTCTACTAGTTTGTTACATTCAATTAATACATGATTGATCGTCTCAGCTACTTTTGCTGTTCTGTTGTATCTTATTTATTTTTGCTTTGATATAATTTATACTCATGGAAATGTTTTGTGTTGCAATTATGAGTGACTCACTTTCTCGCTTTTCTTTCCTTAACTATGTCCAGGTATTTTCAATCTTCCCAATTTGTCGCTTGAAGTTTCCATACAATTGTTTTTCTTTACATTTCTCTTTTCTTGTTATTATTATTATTATTATTATTATTATTATTATTATTATTATTATTATTATTATTCTCCTTTTGAGTTTTCACATCAGTGTTAGCTGATGGTCTTTCACTGGAGTCTGAGTGACAGCAAGTCTCCTCGGGTCTCCAGGACTCTTCTGAGTATTCTGGCAGATTGCAGCAGTGCAGTGTTCTGGATGGTATCAACCTTCCTCTGATTTCCAGACTTTCCAAACCATTTTCCTACCCTTTTGGGACCGTTCCAAGTGCACCAACTACAATTGGTATCACTTTCATATTCCATAACTTTTTCAGTTCTCTGGCAAGGTCCAAGTATTTGTCGATATTTTCATTTTCTTTTAGCTTTACCCTGTGATCAGCTGGAACTGCAAAATCCACCAGTTGACAAGTTCTTTCTTTTTTGTTAATCAATAGTAGGTCTGGTCTTCTTGCTGGGATAAGGTGATCCGTTTTTATTTCAAAGTCCCAGAGAATTTTATGCATTTCGTTCTCAAGAACAGATTCTGGTTTATGGATATACCATTTTGTTATTATTATTATTATCTTTACGAGTTTTTCACACCAGCTGTAACAGGTGGATTCCACTAAAATCTGAGTGACAGCAATCCCCTCAGCTCTCAAGAATTCAACCTATTCTAACAATATTCCGGCCTGAAATGTTTTCATTCTTCCTCTGATCCCCAATGTCCCTAATCCAATCTCCGTTTTTTTTCCCCGGGACTTCTCCATGTGCTCCAGCAATGACTGATATCACTGTCACCTTTACGGTCCATATTTCCATCTATTCTCTGACAAGGTACGTGTATTTTGCAGTTTTTAGATTTCCTTTACTTTTTTCATATGATCTGCTGGAACAACGACATTCACTATGTTCTTTTCTTCTTGTTAATTAAAATTGGGTCTGGTCTTCTAACTGAGATTGGGTGATTTGTCTGTATCTTAAAATCTCAGAGAATTTTGAGTGTCTCATTTTCTAAAACTGATTCTGGTCTGTACGTATATACCATTTTGCCCCCAGTTTCACTGTTTCCAGTGAGTTACTTATCGGACCCGGACGTTAGTTCTTGTACTCCTTCTGTGTCAGTTTGCTGAATTCGCTCATTATGTGATTGAATTCATCTATTCTCCTACATTTTATCTATTTTAGCTTTTAAATTAGTATTTTTTACACTCCTTGTGAGTTTTTCCCACCAGCGTTAGATGATAGTCTTTCACTGGAGTCTGAGTAACAGCAAGTCTCCTCAGTTCTCCAGGACTCTTCTGAGTATTCTAGCCGATTTCAACAATGCTGTTGTCTGGATGGTCTTAACCTTTCTTCTGATCTCCAGTTCCTCCAGTCTTTATTTTAAGCCTTTCGGAACCGTTCCATGTGGTATCAATTTCACCCTCATATTCCACAGCTTTGTCAATTCTCTGGCAAGGTCCAGGTATTTGTTTATCTTTTCGTTTTCTTTCACCATGTAATCTGCTGGAACTGCAAAATCTACCAGTTTACACATTCTCTTTTTCTCGTTAATTAATACTAGGTCTGATCTCCTGGCTGTGATAGGGTGTTCTGTCTTTATCTCAAAGTACTAGAGAATTTTATGCGTTTCATTATCAAGAACAGATTCTGGTTTATGCATATAGCATTTTGTTGAATGATCAAAATTTAGTTTTTATATAATTACCAGTGGATCACATTTCCAAACTAGTCATGCCTAGCTTTGTATTACCGTTGTGCTAGTTTGCTGCATTCGGTGAATACATGGTTTATGGTCTTATCATTTATTGTTTTGTTGTGTCTTATCAATCTTTCCTTTCATATTATTATTATTAATATTATTATTATTATTAGTAGTAGTAGTAGTAATATTAGTAATAATAGTAGTATTAGTAGTAGTATTAGTAG
>CM042144.1:112197585-112200085 GCA_023376005.1 Doryteuthis pealeii
AGGCTCAACATCGTTTAACTTCGGTTATCTAGCAGGAACCGGTGCATACAACGTGTTTATTTGTCGCATACCCCACTTGTATGGACTGTGCACAAGGACTCGTTTTAACGTGGTCCCACCCACAAGCAAAAGCTGATAGGTGGGAAAGAACAAAAATTGCGTCGATTCCTTCGGCATTCCCCCCACAATGGGGCGCCTCAGGAATCGACGCTATTATTAAACTCTCGACGAGTCCAGCGGCCGAAGCTCGCTGGACCCCCGGTGTTAACTGGAAAACCGAATGTGCAATGAGTTCATAAACAAAAAAGATACATGGTGCTTACAAAGTGACTTGTCCATAAACCACCCGGACGAAGTGATTTTAGTGAAAGAATATTAAATAATTATTAAAATATGGGAAGCTAATTAATCCCATGAAATAGATTTGAGCGAATAAATCGTTTTACAGAAAAACGTGTTTTGAAAATTCCATTAAAAAAAAGTTCCGACATAAAACTATTCCAGACTCTCTCTAGCCTTGATGGAAATCTCAACTGAAACCATCCTGATAACTCTTCATGGAAAAGAAAAGCGTATTACCGGCACCATGTGTTCCTTGGGGAATACCTGAATGTTATAATGTACTGGGGAAAAGGCTGACTCTCCCACACGCACCCCCACACACTGACACACACACACATATACAAAACACACACACACACACACACACACACACACACACATATATATTTATTAGTGTCGCGTGGGCTAGTGATTAGAGTCGTGGAAAATGGACTCGGCGATTCGAGTTCAATTCCTAGACGAAGCTGTTGGCATTTCACATAGCGCTAATACCTTTGGGAAAGGTATGAATCCATATATTCTCCCTTCAGCTATGGGTTAAATAGTAGGGCAGACTGGGCTCTTCAGCCTTGGGTAGGTAACCAGTCTAGGAGAGGGATAACTCTGAATTCAAAATTCCTGAGGTCGGTCGTTGATTGGGTTTGTGGCAACCCTTGATGCACCAATTCTTTCCTATCGACTGTGCCAAAAAGTGTAGATGGTCCAACACAAGCCTTCACTACTATAAACAAATCCTTGTGTGGGAGTTCATTGCGTGTATGAACCCTCATACGTCGAAAATCGCCGGGAGAGTCCATTAGATTTATTAGTGATGGAACTAAGTATAAGACACCCCATTGAATTGTTAATAATTTTCTTATTACAGCACAAATTCCTCTGAGAAATTCTGGCACTTAGATCCGATCGTATTATTCGATCTTATAACAACTTTCCACTAAAAAAAAGTTATTAACAAAACTTCGTTTTCGAGGGTGGAAATAATTATAAGACAGTTTAAAAAAAGTGCATATCTGGTTTACTTCAGAATGCCAAAGGAGGAATAAGTGCATGCTCAGATTATAAAAAGACTCTTATTATGATTTTATGCCATGTGAGTCCTATTTAAACATTTCATAATTGAATACAGTTACTGCAAAATGCCTAGTAACTCCCCCCTTAATGAAAATGAAAAAGGGCAAATTTCTGCCTATAAACTGGAAGGAAAATCTATAAGTTTCATTGCAAGAGAATTGTCGAGATCCCGAACAGTTGACCTTGAATCATATGGTACTAGAAAATATCCATGTCGTCCAGCTAAAATTGCAAATGCAGCCAGACGTCGACTTTTTCGAGAAGCTTCTAAAGGACAATCAAGCCCAAGAGATCTTGGTGAAATCTCATCACTCCAAGAAGAGTTCGACAACTTCTCCATAAATCGCCAAATCTCAGATATCGAAACAGGAAGAAAGCCCCAGCTTTAACTACTAAACACAAGAAGATGTGCGTAGATTGGGTAAGGAAAAACATAGCATGGACAAAGAAGAAATGGGAAAATTGTGATGTTTTCTGATAAGGAAAAGTTTAATTTGGATGGGCCCGATGGCTCCCAGTGTTATTGGCATGATTTAAGAAAGGAGAAGCAACAGTTTTCAAAAAGACCATTTGGAGGAGGATCTGTTATCATTTGGGGAGCTTTTTCTGCGTCTGGAAAAGCTGATTTAGTAGTGATAGAAGGGAAACAAAACTCTGCTTGATATATCAATGTGTTGGAAAAAAGTCTTGTCTCATTTATGAATCGTCTAAATACCAATAATGCCATTTTTCAACAGGACAACGAAGCCATACACACTTCTAAGCTCACAAAAGACTGGTTTAAAACAAAAAAAATATTGAGGTTTTGGACTCGCCCACTAAGTCTCCAGATTTAAACCAAATAGGAAATTTGTCAAGAAGAGTATGCACAAATAAACATCAATTTGAAGATAGAGGAACTTTAAGATCTTGCATTAATCAGTATTGAATGAAATTCAATTTGAAACTCTCAGAAAAATTATTGATTCAATGCAAAACAGGTGCGTTGAAGTATTACAATTGAAAGGGAATAAATGTAAATATTGAATTTTGTAAATTTTTTCTGTTAAATAAACATTCTCAAAAATGTTTTATACTTATTTCTACC
>CM042144.1:112210085-112232585 GCA_023376005.1 Doryteuthis pealeii
ATACACACACATACACATATATATACACACACATACACACACATATACACACGCATACACACACATATACACACGCATACACACATGCATACACAAATACACACGTATACACACACACACACACACACGCGCGCACACAAACTCTGAGTGGGGATTTCTTTCGTGCTTTGAGGATTATCATGCTGTTTTGACATTTAATTATTACTAAGAAATCATAAATAAATATGGAATCCACTTAAGTAAGGTGAGATGAAAATATTGCACTGTTAGTGAATCTGTTTGACTTACATAAAAATATTTTTCAAATCTTTATTCACAGGATGCGATAGAAACATCTCCCACATTTTAAACTGTCCTCCGTTAAGTGCAAATGAACTTACGATCGATATAGAAATTCATTAAATTTGCAAATTTATCAGAATTATTCCTCTTATACAATTTAATTGTTCCTATTTTCTCATACCACAGCCGGTAATTTTGTCCTTGCTGAGTTTTTAAGTGCCATCCTTGGCCAGTTGAAAAGGGCTTAAAGAAAGTCCTATGTTATGGAATCCTTTGGTAAGCGTATAAGTCCTATCCTACGTATTGGTAAAGGTCCAGTGATTTAATCCTATGTCCGTCGTCTATGGGTGTTACAGTAATTATGTACAGTAGGGTCAGTTTAAGAATTGTATCAACCTCAGAGTACTGCCAGTGATTGGCAAAGAGTTAGATCACATGATTCCAGTCTAGTCTATACGTAAGAGTAACCCCGAATTAATTCAGAGGTATATATAAGTATCATTACTGGATCCCTCGTAAAATTCTACCCTAGGCAAGTTGTGTTTGATCTTGTTAAAGAGATTTGTTTTCAATTTCATCAATGGACAGACAGACACATCACAAATATGCAGCATAAGATATATCATGTCATTGAGAAAAGTTTAACGAGTCAATATCACTGATTATTAATACTGTAGTGAGTTCGCCTTTTATTAAATGCTTCATACAAAATGATATTGTATCACTCTGGGGTAAGATCAATTAATGCACACTTTATTTGTAAAATGTGACAATGAGAATAAACCTATTTTATACCTTAAGACGCTCCTAGTTCGATTCCGGTCCTCGCCAACTCAGCGTATGAGTAGCACAGGGATCTGTACGGTAAAGTAAGGAGCTGATGGTAGGTATGGCGCCCCATCTCAGACGAAAAAACAATCTCCTTGGTCTGGTGCTGGTGAAAAGGGAATAGACTCCCTCGCTGATTGGCTGATACCGACATTAGGCTGCCTCGACGACTTTATTTTACTTACTTTTATACCTTAAGAATTCTGAAAACATAATATAAGTGTTCTATTAAAGAAAGAGAATACAATACAATAAACCAAATTTATCAAAATATCTCTAATTTAATCTCACTAAACTCTTTTTAGACTTATTCTCTAAGAACAAAACTTGTTTATTTTGTTTTTGTTCTTAAGAATTAAATAAATATGATAAAGAATGAAACTGCAAAATAAGGGAATATTTTTTTTAAAAGTCATCTCTGCAATGCTGGGAACTAAAAAAAACTACAGATTATTATAGACTTGGAAATGACTCTTCTAAACGTTCCTTGTTGAACGAACTGCATAAATTAAAAGAAATAGAGAAATATCGTAGCAGCAGCAGCAGTAGCAGCAGCAATTACCAGGGGAAGTAAAATATGCAAGTCTTTTTATTTTTCACAATATTTTCTCTTTAGTGGTAGGGTGTAAGGCGTAGGAGTTTTGTAAACTTGTAACGGACTGTTGCAAATAAAATAGGCGCTAAGTGAAAAATGAATGTGCTGGTAGCAGAACATGTCTTAAGCAATCGGTTGTCAGGGAATAAATGGAATGATTGATTGATAATTAGACCATTTTCTAGTTAAAAACTAGAACAATCGAGACATATTTTGGTGTTTAGTGAACTGATTGCATTCATAGTATTTATTATTTTAGATGAAAGATTTTATCATATGAAACTTTTATTATTCATTAAGACAAATATTTTATTTCGTCTTTTTAATTTCCAATATGCGAGATTTGTTGCTGTTGTGGCTAATATATATTTACCAACCCCTCCGCACAAGCAGGATGTGACACAAAGTCAATTTCTTAAGCGGAGTTTAACGTTTGAATTCAGAGTTTTTCATCCCCTAGATTGGTTACCTAGCCAAGATTAAAGAGCCCAGCCTGTCTTGCTATTTATCCATAGCTAGAGGGAGAGTAGTTTGGATGCATACCTTTCCCATGGATATTAGCGCTATATGAAATGCAGCCTCGTCCATGATTTGAACTCGGGTCGACTAGTCCATTTCCTACGACTCTAACCATTACACCACGCGCCTCCTTGCATATAAAACAACCAATCAAAATTACAACTCCACTTGAGTGATAAACGAATTCCGATTGCAATTGCAGTTCGAACACCGACAAAGGCAAGAAGGAAGAAATAGCAATTACCAAAAAGAAGTCGGTGGTTTCTATTTACTGAACTTTGCTTCGTCTGGCATGCAATTAGGAGATGCTCGTTGTGTAACAGTTATCATCTTAAGAAAAGAACACTACGACCCGAGTTCAAATCCTGGATGAGGCCTAATCATCATCATCATATCGCGCTTGCAGCACGAATATCCATGACAATCTCTCGCCAACCTTCCCTATCATTCATTGCACCTGGGAGGTCCTCTGCAGAGCAACCAGCATCTTCGCATAGTTGGTCAATGTAGGTCCTTGCCGGGCGGCATGTCCATGTGTTGTCTTCCACAGGAGAACGTCGCTTATGAGCTCGTCCTTGCTTCTCCAGCAGTGTCCTGCATGTCTTGTCCGTCTCACTCGGATAGTTTGTGAGATGGGAGGCAAGTGACCGTACAGCTGCCTCTTCGTGGGGTGCTGCTTCCACGACTTGTTCAAGACTGCACGCAGCATTCTTGTGCAGCTTCCATCTAGCTTATTCTGAAGACGCTTCGTTAGGGTCCAAGTGGTGCAGCCATATAGCAGCACTGATACAACCACAGCCTGGAAGAACCGTCGCTTCAGCTTGTCAGGGAGATCTGACCTCCATATGACTGACAATTTGTTTGTGGCCGACCATGTATTTGCTATTCGTGTATTAACATCGCTCTCTGAGATTGAGATATTACTACCTAGGTACGTGAATTGTTCTACAGGCTTAAGAGGCGTGCCGTTGGGTATGGAGATGTTTCCTTTCTTTTTGAAACTCATGAACTCCATTTTACTGGAGCTCACATAGAGGCCAATATTTTCTGCCGCCTCCTCCAAGCTATGTAGCAGTGACTCAGCCTCTGCCGGTGTATCTACAAGAAGTGCAAGGTCATCAGCACTGTCTGCATCTGTGACTGTTTGTGCGGGATATCGCCTGCTTCAAAGGCAAAAGGCAAGAAGCAAGGCAAGAGGCCTAATACCATTGGGAAAGGTATTAATTCGACTATTCTCTCTCCAGCTATAAGTAAGTAGTAATGAATTCTAGACTTTTTAACCTTGGTATTGCAACTGGATTAGGAGAAGGAAAACTCTGGATTCAAACCTGTTAAATACTTAAGCATAACGAATGACAATGGTTACGTAGCTATGGTTTAAATAGTACCACTACAGTTATTTTACAAAGTAGTTTTGGCATTAAATAACCCACGAATGTTGATATACCATTAGATAAAAAAAGCAAACTCCACCTGATCCAGATTAAAACTGCGATAAAGCGCGACTAAATTAATCGAAAGTCGAAATTTTTTAGACCTTATTTTTCCGATGGAAGTATCATTGGGGAACGAGAGGCTTCTTCTGGATTGACAGAGGTTTGTCATCAAATCATTGGTTGCTGTGAAATGCAAACCATGTGCAATTTACGGAAGAATGTATGATGTTTACAAACGAGCTAAACATGGGTTTGCTACTTCGAGTTGAAAAGACAGACCATAGAGTGGCAACACTAACTCTCCAACAAAGAAAAAGTTTCAATCGCAGCGGTCAGTAAAGGAGGGCATGCTGGGAGTTTTCTGAAGCATAAAGGGACCCATCACGATTTCTATGAAAAAGTTGCAACTGTAAGCAGTGCTTCATACTGACAACCCCTTAGGTAATATTCACCTTATTTGTTGAATGACCATCTTGTATATATATATATATATATATATATATATTATATATATATATATGTCTTTCAAAGAAAAAAAAGTTACAAACCGTCATCACGTTATATTTTATTTCAACCTACAAGATCATACAGTATGGTTGCACAGTGAGATTTTGAAGATGCCAAATAAAATCATCCCTTACAACCAGTCATTTAGATTACCTTACATTTATATATATATATATATATATATATATATATATATATAATGTAATATATATATATATATATATATATATATATATATATATATATATATATATATATATAAAGGGAATGGTATTTTGTCATATTCATTTAATAATGATATCTCAGAAAAACAAACAGTTCTTTGTATTTTATCAAAATAGTGCTGTGTAAATGTTCTTTTTTTATTATATATCACATTCTGACGTAGTTTTTAAATAAATGACATAATTAAGGAGTGGTCAACATAATCGTCAATTCAAGCTCGCTGTTGTAAGTCTACAGGGGATGCTATCTTATATTTACTTTTTTTTACGGCCGCCTGCCGTCGGTATCATTCTTTCAATTACACTGGTTTACAAAGAAATTGAGGCAAGCACAAAAATAGCTGTTTTAACCTAATTTGGGGGTGCTGAATTCAGATTTGAAATCCGTTTGTACTCATCACCTCTAGTTTTTTAGATATGCATACTGTACATTTTGTACACATACTGTACATAAAGGCGTATATGCATTCAGGGTTAATTTCTAATATTGTGTGACTTATGTCTTCTTTTTTAGTTATTATGCAGGAAACTGAGAGCATGGGAAGCATTTAAGTCAGTCTGTAGTGGCTTCCTTGGTAACACACGCGTACCAAATTACCAAGCCTGTATTGAGAAGTTGCTAAAGACTTATGAGGATATGGGATGCCGAATGTCACTGACAATTTATTTTCTCCATTCCCACCTCAACTTCTTCCCTCCAAACCTTGGAGCAGTGAGTGATGAGCACGGAGAATGATTCCACCAAGACATTACGAAGATGGAGAGCAACTACCAAGGCAAGTGGAACCCCGGCAGGATGGAATACTTCTGCTGGATGCTCTTGCGTGACATCCCGGAGGCAACATACAGCAGATCATCTAAGAAAACATACTTCTAACTGTCTGCAGTACTATGAATTGTGTACATTGTGTCATCCAAGTATATTTATTCCGTCAATGTTCTTTATCTATCCTGTTTTATCTGTAATAAGCTGTTGCAACTGTTGAAATAAGCACGTATATACTCTGTATATACTAAAATGAGACTATTTAAATGACAGAAAACTAGATGTGATAGAGCAAAACTGTTTATAAATTTGAATTTAGCAAAGCCAAATTAGTAAAAAACACCTATTCACATTCTTGCCCCAGACAAAAAATATTTTTTTGTAAACCAGTGTTATCCTTCACCTCTTATGCCACATAGGCAATATGAATGAAAGCTGTAGTGACGTCTTTTATATGTCACGTGACTAGAGAAATATCATTTTCGGTAAGTTATAAATATTTAAAAACAAAAAGAAGTAATTATATTTTAGAGATCAGTCTAATGCAAGTTAGTCAATCCTATGTATTAATACTCGTGTTCCTTAAAAATACGACCTTTATGATCTTGCAACACCCCCTTGTTAAAAATGAGACTGTCCAAATCGTTTAAAATTAAATGCAAAAATGTAAATCCTGGTTATCTAGTGTTGTTTATCCGCGATTTCTTATTTCCTATGAGTGTCGTCACCTGTTGAATAATGGACCATTCCATTTCATTGTAAAAAAGAAAGGAGGGAAAAAGGACATGATACACAGAAAAATATAATAAGAAAGAAAGAAAGAAAGAGAGAGAGTAGGGGAAATATAGAAGAGGGGATAAGCACACTGAAGCGATAATGCTTCAATCAAACATAATGAAAATATTTAAAAAAGAAAAGAAAAAAAGAAAAGAAAACAGTGAAGGAGAGTTAAATCAAGATTACTATACTTTTTACATATTGAACTCATGCAATAGCTCTTAAATAAGCGCATCAAACGTTGTTATAATTAAATTATCAGACTGTGGTATATCCACAGGTCCTGCTAGTCTTGAATAAAGAAGCAATTACTACTCGAAAGCACATCGCAGTATGGTACTATTTAGCGAGTTAGTCGATTTGTTTGTTTGTTTATTGATTTTAACGGCATATCAACCCGTCTGGGGTTATGTCATGCCTAACAGTTAGGAAGTGATACATATTGTGTATTTATATTTATACTTTTTAGTAAATGGTTTTAACAATGTGTTAGCATCATTGGGGATCATGTTGTATGGTATTGATTTGTTTCATGTCTATATTCTATGGTATAATTTTATTTCCTCAAAAAGGAGAGAATATCCTCCATGTTGACATTTTCAAACAGATCTTTCATATTGTTTGCTTTAAAATAACGGTTTCTGATGTGAGCAAAAAACCTGCATTCCATGAATAAGTGTTTAACTGTCAAAGGTGTTTGACATGTTCCACATTGTGGTTGTTGTTCTTGTTTAGGAGTGCATTAGTCTTGTATGACCAATGCGTAATCGGGTCAAGTTAGTCGAGTAAACAGTACTGTAATGTAAGTTTGACCCTCAGTGGGTGTCATCAAATCTGTGGCCTTGTGCTAGAATAAGCTTAGTTGTTTTCTGTCTGAAATTCTAAAATGAAAAATGTATCACTATTATACATTAATTCATTCGAACTAAGTGTCTCCTCTGAGCTCGGATGGTAATCGTTTGTCCTGAATAAGTAAATCAATTCAAAATTCCGAGAACAATATTTAATACTGCAGTCACCTGAAAAGGGCAGGAGAGTACAACGGCCGAAACGCTGTGACAATAAAACCAAAAGGAAGGCAACTATTTGAATAAGTTAATATAAATATAGACATCCACAGACACGTGTTTCGACTTATAAAGTCTCTTCTGTCTGGCTAGACATTTTGTGAACTACATACTGCCGGGTTAGAAATCCGATCGTTTCAGCAGCAGTCAGACAGCTTACTCTCTCGGCTATCATCACTCACAGAATATGAAGGGGATTTTAACTGTTTTAAAACACACATATGTAAAGGCCATAGAGAGTTTATATATATATATATATATATATATATATATATATATATATATATATATATATATATATATATGAAAAATGGACTCGTCGATTCGATTTCAATTCCTAGACGAAGCTGCTGGCATTTCACATAGCGCTAATACCCTTGGGGAAGGTATGAATCCATATATTCTCCCTCCAGCTATGGGTTAAATAGTAGGACAGACTGAGCTCTTTTACCTTGGGTAGGTAACCAGTATAGGAGAGGGATAACTTTGAATTCAAAATTCCTGAGGTCAGTCGTTGATTGGGTTCTTTGCATTCCTTGATACACCAATTCTTTCCTATCGACTGTGTCAAAAAGTGTGGAATGGTCCTACACAAGCCTTCACTACTATAAACAAATCACTGTGTTGGTTGTTCATTGGATGAACACTCATGCGTCGAAAATCGACGAGAGAGTCCATTTATATATATATATATATATATATATATATATATATATATATATAGAGAGAGAGAGAGAGAGAGAGAGAGAGATAGAAGTTTTTCTCTCTACCACGGTTTCGGTGTTCAATGTACAACTTTCTCAGGAAGTACATTGATTACCGAAACAGTGGAAGAGAGAAAAATTTTCTACAACTATATATATATATATATATATATATATATATATATATATATACCAACTCGTCCGCATCCAAGTAGGATGTGGCATAAAGTATTTTTAAGTGGAGTTTAACAGATTTGAAATTAAACTTTTCCTTTTCCTAGAGAGGCCATCGAACCAATGTTAAAGAGCTCAATAGGCTCAGCTATTTACCCATAGCTGGAGGGAGAATAGTTGGATTTTTACCTGTACCGAAGATATTACTACGATGTGAAATTCAAACAGTCACGTCCAGGATTTGAACTAGAGTCGAAGAGTCCGTTTCCTACAACGATAACCATTACACCAGTCGCCTCTAATTAATTACTATATAAGTTAGTATATTATAAGTTTAGTTAATATTTGTTGGTTTTTCACATAAGCTTTTTTTAATTCTTTCCATTAATCTTTTCTTCTTCTTAGAATTGTACATATTGCATGGTCCTTTAACGCAAGTGCCATAAATAATATAATAATCTTATTGTTGCAAGAGATAATTAATAAAAATAAAAGGGTGAGTTTTTTGATGTGGAAAAAAATGCAATAAGAATATGACGTGAATGAAACTACTTGAGAGAGAGAGAGAGAGAGAGAGAGAGAGAGAGAGAGAGAGAGAGAGAGAGAGAGAGAGAGAGCAGAAGATAAGTATCGTTATCTTTTTTGGGGTCTTTTGCTACATTCTTATACTATTATGAATTAATAAAACATTTATTTTGAAGTACTCTCCTGCATTTACTTATATGAATAACTGTTTTATCTATATATCTCAAAACATTAGCTTTTTTTTTTTGAAAGATGAACTGAATAGGAAAAGTACAAGAGACTTTTATTATCAAAGATACTAGAATATTTGTATAAATAGTGAATATATGTTAATGTGCATTCCGACTTTGAAAGAGAAAAACAGAAATAATCATTTACAACAATGTTGAATTAATGGAAAATATTAAAGAAAAGATGAATTCTTTTGATGAATGGAAATATTCAATATGAATGGAAGATGAATGAGGCTGGTTAAACGTTTGATGGTAAAATATCGCTCCACCTGGTTTGACCTTGTACCACATTCGTCTATTAGAATAAATTGATAAAACCGTCTTGAGGGCAATAGCGAACGTATTTTGTGGTTGTTGTTGAATTAAAAGGCCAATCATGGTTATTATATATTTGAGATATCTTTTAAAAAGATAATCAGAGGTGAAAGGTTGAAAAAGGAAACAAACACATTGAAAAGAACTTAAAATTAACAAAAATGGGAAATAAAATTAAAAAAGGATTATTATTCCAATTTCTTTTCGATTTTGTTTTTAGTTGGTTTGTTGGATTTTACGGCATGTCAACCCTTGTTGGTTTATTTTATGCCGCATACCATTTATTTTATTCATGCTTGATAAGTATTGAATTTTTTAAAACTCAATATTTTAAAGTCACTTTTTACTTTTTAACCCATAGATGAGACCATAATACGTACTACCACTCCGGGTCAGGGTGAGTGTAAGAGTAATGGCGATGAAGGTGTACTCCACACTCCCCAGAGCTCCAAAATTGCAACATAACCATTAGATGCAGAAATTGCAATTTTGAAAATCTGGGGAGGTTAGACTACCTCTTCATCGCCATTATTTCCATGTCCACCATGACCCGGAGTGGTAGTTTATGTTAAATTGATAAATCCAGATATATAAATAAAGTCGAGAAAATCTATAAACAGTTTCTAAACAAAAATAATGTATTCTATATTTTTTCTTCATTGATGTTGTTGATAAGGTAGCTTTTGTGAAATTTAGAATCCAAGGTAAAGTGAATTTTCCACAAGATAGAAATAAATATTCGATAGAAATATTACCCAGCATATCTTTCATCTTAATTTCAATTACTTTTTATCTCAACTCCCAGATCGTCATTCCACAGTCGTTAATTATTACTATGTATGTATGTATGTATGTATTAGTTATTTATGTAGAATAAAGAATAGAATTCTATGACGATACTGGAACGATGACTACCAATTGTTATTTATAAACCTTTTGGTAAAGCCAACGTTATAAAAAGACAATCTTAGGGACGCGAGTTCAAGTCTTCTTCATGTTTTTTCTGATCAACACCACTTACTATTGATCATGACATAAGGATCTGCGATTTGAGATAGAAAGCAACGAATATTAAATAAATACTAAGGGAAAATTATGAATGATTAATGATATGTGTTGTCCTGAACAAATCCTACCAGTAAAGACTTACATTGATGAGCTCTGTATGGATTGCAGATATCGGGAGTAGGACTTGTCAGTAGTGATGAGCGATAGAGATAGATTTAGAGAGAGAGATAGATTTAGATAGATTTAGAGAGAGAGAGAAGAGAGAGAGAGAGAGAGAGAGAGAGAGAGAAGAGAGAGAGAGAGAGGAAAGATAGACGGACAGAAAAATCCTATCAGCAAAGACTTACACTGATCAGCTCTATGTAGATTGTGGATGTCGCAAGAAGCACTTATATAGAGGGTGGCGAGGGAGACAAAGACAGAGAATCATGAGAATCCGTACTGTAGGCACGATATAATGATGATGATGATGATGATGATGATGATGATGATTCAGTCAGGAAATGACAATTCACTGTAACCAAACGCAACATGAATCTTGTGGAGACGAGTTTCATATTCGAATGTTAACCATAACATTTACCGGCATCAACTCTATGACAAATAAGCTTCCTCTGATATTTTCATCAATGGTTCGACAACCATTGTTATTTTTGCGCCGCAGATATTTTATAAGATTTTCATCATTTCAGCTTGTTGAAGTTCAACTCGACAGTGACTCGTTCTCAATTGACATTCCATTGTTTAAGACGCACGAATTCCATCAGAAGATTTATTATACTTGAAACTCCTCGAAGCATTACAAACATTTTCAGTAGCACCTTTTACTCAAAAAGAAAATAAAAATTCACGCATACCTTCTTCATTTTTATATCATTCATCACAAAAATCGGCAAATATTCTTGTTAATGAAACAAATCAGAGAATCAAAATCTAAGCGACGTCGTTGAATCACACAGGGATATCAACTCGTGATAATTCGGTGTCATTTCAAATACATATTTTGATCGCTCTTCACATTTAGATTGGGATTTTAGGATATCCCATGTGTGTGTATGTGTGTGTGTGTGTATGTGTGTGTGTGTGTGTGTATGTGTGGTCTAATTAAATTCAGTTTAATTCGGTAATCCCTTATTATATAAATCTGCAAGACAAAATTAATTTTCTAAAGAATGCACCCCCCCCCCATTGAAGATAGAAGTTTCTTTCACTTTAAAACTTGTGATAAACTTAATTGCTATTCAGTTTTTGTCTAAACGAAAGATTGTCTAAAACGAAAAAGATTGTCTAAAACGAAAAATTGTCTAAACGAAAGATTGTTTGGATATTGCAACGTTCTTTAACTCGTCTAATATTGGGATTCTGTAAAGTCTGATTCTGTTTTGTGGAAGACGACATTTTTCACATGTGAAAAAATTGTATTTTTCTTCTTTTTGTCACTTGTCCCATTTATTTGATGATTCAGAAAGTGAATCTGCTGATGTTTTTATGATTCCCATAAAACTTAATGAGAAACTTGACAGAAAGAAGGTAAGATTTCAGAACTTAACAGCTTTTATTTTTGCAACATTAGATTTTTGCGTAAATGTTAGAGTTTGTCTATGGCAAGGATGCTTTGTTGTGATAAAGCAACATTAGCTGTTTATGTATCCAAAAATATGACAAGTCTGTGTACAAAGCAATGTACCGGAAAATAGAGTCAATGACCCGAGTTCGAATTTAGGTTCAGACTGCATTTTTTAAAACACTAATATCCATGGGAACAGTATAAACACATATCTTTGCACTCTATCTCATCGCCAGATTATACTTGTTTTTGTCTCTAGAATGTTAACATAGTAAATGAGACCTTAAATAGACCGCGCTGTCGACTTGTGCTGTAGTGACAGCAAGTCACCTTAGGTCTCCAGTTCTCTTCTGAGTATTCTAGCCGTTACTCGCAATGCTGTGATCTGTATGGTCTCAATTCTCCCTCTGATTTTCAATTCCGCACGTCTTTTTTCAAAATACTTGGGGTCAATTCCAAGGGCCCCAATTACAATAGGTATGACCCTTTCGCTAATTTTCCAGTTTAAAAAAAATTATATGTGAAGGTCCAATTATTTTATTATTATTATTATTATTATTATTATTATTATTATTATGTTCACTCCTTTTGAGTTTTTCACATCAGCGTTAGCTGATGGTCTTTCACTGGTGTCTGAGTGACAACAAGTCTCCTCAGATCTCCAGGACTCTTCTGAGTATTCTGGCAGATTGCAGCAGTGGAGTATTCTGAATGGTCTCAATCTTTCCTCTGATTTCCAGATTTTCAAATCCTTTTGGGGCCGTTCCAAGTGCACCAACTACAACTGGTATCACTTTGAATTTCATATTCCACAACCTTTTCAGCTCTCTGGCAAGATCCAGGTATTTGTCCATTTTTTCATTTTCCTTCAGTTTCACCCTGTGATCTGCCAGAACTGCAAAATCCAGCAGTTGACAAGTTCTTTCTTTTTTATTAATCAACACTAGATCTGGTCTTCTTGCTAGGATAAGGTGATCCGTTTTTATTTCAAAGTCCCAGAGAATTTTATGCGTTTCGTTCTCAAGAACAGATTCTGGTTTATGCATATACCATTTTGTTATATGGTCAAATTTTAATTTTTTGCATAATTCCCAGTGGATCACCTTTCCAACCCAGTCATGCCTACTTTTGTACTCCCGTTGTGCTAGTTTGCTACATTCGCATAGTACATGGTTTACAGTCTCATCTCTATCACCACATAGTCTACATTTACTATTTTGTTGGGTCTTATCAATTTTCGCTTTGATATAGTTCGTCCTTATGGCATTATTCTGTGCAGCAATTATTAGTGATTCAGTTTCTCTTTTAAGGTTTCCTTTTCTTAAGCATGTCCAGGTTTTTTCGTGTGCAACCTCTCCGATTTGTCGTTTGAAGTGACCGAATAATTGTTTTTCTTCCCATTTTTGTTTTCTAGTCTTTGTTGTTTTTCTGTTTGTCCATCTGTCATATCTACTATTGTTGATCGCCATAAGTAATCTGTATTTGCTCTTTTTTGTGTAGTCTTCGAGTCCCTGGGTTGTGGCCTCTACGCAGTCTTCTATGTTGGCAGGACCTCTTCTCCCTTTTTTTCTTGATACATATAGTCTATCTCTATCGTCTCTAGGGTGTAGAGCCTTGTGCATTGTCATTAATTTTCTAGTCCTTTGGTCAATCTATCTGAATTCTTCTTTTGTCCATTTTAAGAATGGCACAGAGTATCTTATAATAGGGACAGCCCAGGTATTAATTCCTTTGCTGGCCCCATTATTATTATTATTATTATTATTTGCTAGTGTGATACAATCTTTTACCAATCTCCTATTTGAGACCTGAGTTAAAGTGTAGTTTTTGATTCATTTAGAATGTTATTTAAAATATAAAATTCCGCAAGAATGTGAAAAGGGCTCAAAGATCAAGATCATTTATATTTCAGATCGAGATCAATTTCCTGATATTTTCTTAATTTCTGTATCAGAATTCATCTTTACAATTTTCAGTGTTCCTATTTCTACTAAAATAATCGTTGTGTTTAAATACCACATTGTTGCAATTTCTATTTCCAAGTCTTTCTATTGTGAAAGTTCATCAAAGTTGATTGTAATCTTTTGTTATTATATCTGGCATGTTTGCTTGTAAAGTGCATTCAGTATGTAACAAAGTGCATTTGAGCACATTGATATATATTACCCTTCTAGCACTGCTAATGACTTTTGTCTGTACTATATTCCTGTGTGTGGTAGATTATAATTTTGGCATATTTGTTAATGTAGGTTATTTCCCTACCCAATCATGTCTATCTTAAAATTCATTTTGGGATAGGGTAAATCATTTAGGTATTAGATGATTAATAGTTTCCTCACTGATTGTATAGAAACACCATTTTGGATCTACCGCATTCGTTAGTCTATATGCCTGAAAGGATCTTGTAGGCTGGTTTTGATATTAAGCGGCTAAGATAAACCCTTCTCGGCCCAATATTAGGTCAATTATTTGATAATATTTAGGGCCTTTTCTCGCAGTGGGTATTGGCCCCAAATAAGGTTATTTCTTTCCATTTGGTTTTCGGGTTGATTCCATGTGAGTTGGGTCAACTCATCTGCCCTTGGCAAGCACAGAAGATTTCTATCAGCTTTAGAGTGGTGAATGTTATATATGGTAGAAGATTTCTGATCTTTCAATCTATTCATCGGATCTCTTTCTGTATTCTAGTTAACCCCATTAAGATTGTATGTTTTACTAGACCATATGACCTTTAGGCAACCCTTTTGCGATCTCGTTTCATAAGGAAATTTTCATTTACACCGTCAAAATCAGGTCGTTCGTTAACAGGCGATTGTTCTTCTTTGATTCCAATATATTCATATATAGTTGCTTTATTAAGTTTTATATCCGTTTTCTGTAACAGGATGTTTCTTTTAAATGTTGTCACAGCTAATTTCCTATTTATACCAACACTGAATTTACTTAATGCTGTAAACAAACACTTTAATTCCTTATCGCTTGTGGTAAACAGTTCATTTGTGTAGAATAAGTTATGGATTTATCCTGCATTATTTAGTTGTTTTGATATTGGTGTATTAATGTAACCCAAGACAAAAGTTGTAACAGAGAGTTCTTTTAAATAATTATTATTCCTATGCGAATTTTTTACAGGAGATTTTGCAAGTTTTAACAGGAGATTTTCACTGGAGTCTTAGTGACATGGTGTCTCCTCGGATTTTCAAGATTGTTCTATGTATTCTAGCTGATCTTTAAAATGCGGTGATATGTATGTTCTCGATTTTCCCCTGATCTCCAATTCCTCAATCCCCTGGGGGGTAAGTTCCACGTGCACCAACTACAATTGGTTTCACCATCACCTTCACGTTTCACATCTCTTTAAGGAATTTGGCAGTTTTTACTCTGTGGGCCACCGGAACAGCAAAATCTTTTAGATGATAAGTTCTTCTCTTTCCGTTAGTTAACACTTAACTCAACCTTCTTGTTGGTTGGTTGGTTGGATTTTACGGCATGTCAACCTTTTAACCTTCAGGTCTGATTTTGGGAGAACCGTTTGTATATCAAAATTCCTGAGAGTTTTATGGGTCTCATTTTGTTTGTGCATATACTATTCGTTAGCATAGTTAATTTTTATTCCCTTGCAATAATTCTGATAAACTTTTCCCATCCAGTCATGTCGAGTCTTGTATTTATTTCACATCAGAAGTAACTGGTGGATTTCAATTCTCTAGCAAGCTTCAGATATTTATCTATTTTTGTCTGTATTTCCATAATCTTTCTCCAGTGGAATCGTTTATTTCAGCATCTGACAATTTTCTTTCTTTTTAACAATAAAAATTTCTTCGAATCAGGAATGGATGATTTATTTGTCATCTTAAAATCCCGAACAAAAAATGGTGTCTCTCATTTTCCAATGCAAATTAAAAATACGAAATGTCTGTATGGTCAAAATTCAGTCAGTTGTGTAGTTTTTAGTGAGTAGAGCACCTTCCCCACCCAGTCGTGCCTGTTCTTGTACATTATCCTGGTCACTTTGCTGCATTCACTTATGTGATTGTTTCATTTCTTTCTCTTACTCTTGCAATTCTCGTGAATCTTTTCTATTTTAGTTTTTGCGTAATTGTTGTTCTGGGTTTCTTTCTTTAGATGTCCTCAGTGGTGCTATGAACTAACATTCTTGTTACCAATGTTTTTAGTTTGTCTTCTGAACTCTCCATATAGTTGTTTTACTTTCTGTTTTTGATTTCTCGATTTTATAATTCCTCTTCTTCTATTTGTCACTGAGCTACTTTTGTTTCATTTTTGTTGTTGTTGCTATAAGTAAGTCAACGGGATGGCCTAAAGTCGGTATCAGCCAATCAGCGAGGGAATCTATCCCCTTTTCACTAGCGCTAGACGAAGGATATTGGTTTTGCGTCTGAGGTGGAGCGCCACACCTACCATCCGCTCCTTACTTTATCGCACAAATTCCCTGTGCTTACTCATACGCTGAGTTGGCGAGGACCGGTATTGAACTAGGAAACTTGTAGTTTCTAGCCGAACGCTCTACCGACTTAGTGTCCATCTATTCTGTTTTGTGTATTCATCAACAATCTGAATTTTAGCATCTACACAATCTTCAATGGTTGTAAGTCCTCTTCTTTTCTTTTCTCATCCTTGTTAAAAATGTTCGAACAAACCAGAATATTTCTGGATAACTCACAAAAAATAAGAGAATGAGTTGCCTTTTGTATTGAGTCGGTATACGAATCCTTCCATATTAAAACTGAACATGTGTCACATTCTAATTATGTTCAGTGGAAAATAAATGCTTAGGTGAACGTTTGTTATGAGAGTTATGGAACGGGTAAATCCCCGAATATTTTCTGTATTGGAGCAATTGTATTAAGACGCAAACACAGACAAAAGGAATTCATTACATCTCTACCATTACATTTTTAGATTGTTAACGGTTATTCAACTTTGTTCGCCTAATCTATTCTAATTTTGTCAGGGTGCCCTGCCATCTTTTAGATATCTCCTTTCAGATATCTCCTTTCCATTTTATACAAAAGTTCAATGGTTTAAGCAACAAAAAAGAATTCCTAAATGTATATACTTTGAAGCTTGATAAGAATGATTTTGGTATTCCAGACTGTTGTCCTCATCTTTATTATGTATCAAAACAACTGTCAAGCTAAATTAACCTTAGCCCCTGTTCGTTACTGCTTGGAGCCCCTTTGAACTAGCGGTAATGATTTTACCTCCGAAACCACGTTTGAATTCATGGGTATTCGTCTGAAGATGACTTATTTTAAGGTAATTAAAAAAGAATCCACCTGAACAGAGCCAGAGGTTAATGTGGCCTGAACGATGTGTTTATACACAATAAATAAATACGAGGAGAAAAATCCGAAATATTAAAATTATTCAATTCCTGAATTTTTCTAACATCCAGAATGGATTGTCTTTTATAAGACGTAAAATCTTTATCTGCCCTTCTATTTATCCATTACCCCAAAAGAGGACTGAATTCATGATTTATCGTTAACTAAAAAGAAAAGAGAAAAAAAAATGAAATGAAAATATAATAAAACAAATGACAAATATCTAGTCGTCACGGTCAATATTGAAAGCCCAGGTTCACACTACAACACCGAAATTAAGAAACGAAATCCCTTTTCAGTATTTAGAAAATAAACAACTTAAAAAAATTAAGTCATGCAAGAAATCTGATGCCTGTGTCGTCCCAGACGAAACAAATCCTCATAAATTCAAGCTGAATATTCACGTTAATTTGCCCCAAGATTTTGAATAACCTTATTGTTTGAATGAGAAGATACGCTCTCATTTCGTTTTTTTTTTACAACGATTTCACCGAGATTGTGAGATGCACTTATTGCTAATATAAACTTTTTCCTTTTTTGACTTTTTGTTTTTTATGGGATTTGATGTCAATTGATCTCAGCAAAAAATTTGAGAGAGAAATAAATAAACTTTATTTGCAAAAGAAAACACTCACTGTTGGATGTTGAGGTTAACGAAAAAAAAAAAAAAAAAAAGAAAAAAAAGAAAAGAAAAAGTGGCTTGAAAACAAAGAACACTTTACAATAGAACAAAGGAACATTTAGAAGGATAAAGTTTCGTTTCTGATTTTCTTCAATGTGAGGACATTGTTATTTTGGGTTGACTTTATCGAGAGAAAAATTCGGTCTGAAGTTGGCAAATTGTAAATTCAAAAACAAAAAACAAAAAAAAAATCAAACAAAACAAAAAAAAGAATCTTTCCTTTGGATATTGCAAATATTGTTGAATAAGTTTGGAATATTCCGGTGATTTTACTTCGTTCACGCCTCGATTTTTGATTTTTTTTCTCTTTTCTACATTATAAAATATATCAATCTAATTATATCTTAAATAATATTCAAATTTATTTTTTTTTCCGACGAGTCAATTTGCAAAATACGAATGAAAATTTGCTGAATAAAAGAAGTGAACTAGCTTCTAAATGTAGACATTTAAACAAATTCCTCTTGGGTCAACTATCACTTAACTCTAATTAATCCCATATTTTATACCTCTATTAATTTTTTTTTTCACATTTGCTCACCGCGTGCAATATGACCTAAGCATCTCATGATTGTCGTTGTCAGATAAGCAACATAATCATACAAAATCTTTGCACAGAAAAAAGTGTCGTCCTTAAAAATTATAAATTGCAAAAAATTAGTTGATCTCCGTAAAATTGTTAGCAATCTATTAAAAAGAATTCTCTTTGAATCTCATTGAATACAAATAATAATATTTCCCCAGTAGATTTCGTTTTGTTGAGATGTTAAAGACATCTATCTATCTATCTATCTGTCTGTCTGTCTGTCTGTCTGTCTGTTCTTATCTATATCAATCTATGTATGTATGTGAAGAGGTTCAGTTGAGACTTTTTTTTAAAACAATATCAGGTTTAACCTATCTTTATTATTATAAACTTATTCAATTTAGTGGAACACCCAAATTTTGGAGGCCACTTAAGCTTGAACTGTTATGTACGGGTTTCCATCTTTAATAACTTCTATTTTAAGTTTAAATATAATTTTGTATTGAATTATATCAATAATATGTTCTAAACAGTAGACCCAATAGTATGTTCTCATACAGTAGACCCACACTTTTTAAGCCATGTGGGGCAAAATAACTTCTGAGGTCCCCAAGGGATTAGGGGCCCTGAAACTTAAGTTTCATTACTTCCATAGAAGAAACGCCCCTAATTCAATGGCTGCAAAATTATTGGTTTGAAATGAATGCATCAGATGAAAGTAAAATTGTCTAAAATGCATATTAATACACTTAACTTTATGTGTGTGTTTGTACACGTGCGTGTGTGTGTGTGTGTGTGTGTGTGTGTGTGTGTGTGCAACGTTTAAATGCATATGCATTTAATGTACTTGATATACTTCCGGTCATATGCACTCATTCTTTTTATTTGCCATAATAAACAAAGCGTTTGAAAAGTGGGGCATCATCTTAAAATAATAGAAGAAAAATATCATTTATTATTTGGCACAAGGTCAGTTGGCTTTTACTGTGTTGCATCCAATGGGAACGGCATGCAATTCTATTTTCTCTGCACAGCTGTCGCTTTAAAGTCTTTTTTTTTTCTTCTTTTACTTCTTCAATCTCTCTTCTATTTCATCTTCTTTTATTTTTAAAAAAAGAAATCATGCTTATTTTATCAGAATGTACAGAAAAGCCCTTTTAGAATACAAAAAAGAAGATTAACCCTCCATTTAGTGTTTGTAAATCAGCTGATAAAGTTAAAAGAAAGAAAAATGCAATAAATACTTTTATGAGTTCAATTCGGTTATCTTATCATAATGGAGATTCAGTGTCAGTCTGTAACCAAAACTACGTCACTGCTTCCGTCACAATACCCTCAACAATTACGTAAGTTTATCAATGAGTATTTAATTCTTAATCAAAATCATTAATACATATAATAGAATAGACTAAATGTTATACATTGATGATATCTCTATGAAAATCTGAGTTAGATTTACCTCAGAACAGCCCATGTTATTAGGGTGTTTAAATCCTGCAATGAGTCACTAAGAAATGATGGGTTATACAATATATACTGTGGTTAATTTGCATACTGATTTTAACAAAATCAAGTTTAATGAATAATTACAAAGTGTTATTGATCTCTAATATTATTATTTTATTCTCCATCGTATAAAAATCGATCCAATAAATAATTTGATATAGAAACCAATTGAAATATAATCAAAATAAGTGTAATCTTTTTATATGCGTTCTTATTAATTTCTTTAGTCATTCTAATTTAATATATTTCATTACATTAAAACTTAAATACTTACGCTCGGAGGTGCATACTTTTGCTAATTTAGATAAATGATTTCAGCACAAAACCTGAGACTTTCCGAGAAAATAAAAAACTTATTAGATACTCGTAAATTGTGAAATTTTACCTGAAGAAGAAATAAATGAAATCCCCAAATTTAAGAAAATAATAATAGAGCTACTTTCATTCCTGAAAAATCCATTGGGAAAATAAACTCCAGTATATTAGAATTGAAACTAAACTCCTGTGATGGAGAAAAAAACAGACAAGCTAATTCAAGTGAACTATTTAATATGTTTGGAAGAGAATCTTGTTTTATGGAAGATGATGTTTACAACAGACACATGGAAAAACCACAAATATCAAAACAAGATGGAAAAAGAAGTTAAAGAAACAAATAAAACTATTATGAAGACGACTAAGAGGATTGGCTGTAATGATGGAGTCTGTCTGTTCGAGTTCAAAATATTTACATTCATTCGTGAAAAAGAGAGAGGGCGCGTGTGTAATGAGTCGTAGGAAATGGACTGGTCGACCTGGATTTAGATCTTGGACGTAAGCTGTTTGTATTTTCATATAGCGCTAATACTCTTGGGAAAGGTATGCATCCGACTACTCTGCCTCCAGATATGGCTAAATAGTAAAGCAGACTGGGCTGTTCAATATTGGCTAGGGAACCATCCAAGGAGAAAGAAAACTCTAAATTCAAACCTATTAAACTCCACCTGAAAAAATGACCTTGTGTCGCATCCTGCTCGTGCGGGGAGTTTGATAAACATATATACGTGGAAATCTCGTGCAACGATTTTATGAAATTGATGAAAGCAACAATTTCTAATTAGTCAACAAAAGTAACCATGATTGAAAGAAAAAAGATTCATTTATTTTACAGCAACGATTTGTATTAGAAAAATATTACAAACAAAATTTCCTTATAAAGAGACAAAACTGTTAATACATGTGGTGAGAAGTAAATGGAATTACCTCGCAAGGTTACAGAAATTAGAAATCAAAACCTCCAGGTTGTAAGTAGTCACTCTTGGTAAGCATCATGTCACCCCTATTAGTTGGAGTGATTGGGACGGTAAGGCGACATAAAAGCAGAGGCAGCAGTTTCACTCGGAGGGGGTAATTACGGCTTTCAACTGAGAGTTCTGGTTGTCCGTGACAGTCTGAACGATGACATTTACGATCAATGAGACCAGATCAGACGACTTGAAAACCCGAATGATTTTTAAAAAATTTCGGATCAAACTGTAATACTGAAAATGGTAGAATATATATATATATATATATATATATATATATAATATATAATATATATATATAATATATATATATCAAATATAACTGTTTTTTGTAGGCATCTACCTGAGGTTTCAAGCTTTTTGCTTTCGTCAGGATACCTTTAATCCCTCTGGTGTGTCTGCAAAAACATTTTTTGCGATTATGTTTTTGTTAATGACTTCAATCTTTCGGTTGAGTTCACGGACGCTGATAAATCCGAATATATATATATATCATCTGCCCTTACATAAGTACAATGCTAAGCTTAGCTTGACACAAGGCTACGATAATTGAATGCATCACATATATATGAGCATGTAGAATCCGAGAATTTGGGAATCTTGGAACGCCAAATATTTCAAACAAAGAATTCTTTATAGAAAATGAGGTTTTGTAAGTCCTTGTGTTACTGAGAGATATGTTAAATTTCCGGTGAAAAATTGGCTAAAATTGACAAGTGACCAAATAGATAAATCTCTTCAAATTTCTACAACTTTTCGATAGCATTTCTTATATGTGTGTATATGTGTGTATCTGTGTCAGTGTCAGTGTATATGTGTGTGTCTGTGTCAGTGAGTGTATATGTGTGTATCTGTGTCTGTGTCAGTGTATGCATGTGTGTTTTATGTGTGCATATGTGTGTGTCTATGTGTGAGCGCAATTATTCATGTGTGCACCCGTGCGTGTGGTTCTGACGCAGTGAATCAGAACGTACAGATCTTAGATTTGGCTTTTAGAATTAACAGCTTATTTCGCTGGATATTGGTCATCTGTCGAAGGTTTCAAATAAAATAACCTTACTAGTTACTTTTATGCTAGATATGCTATATGCTATATATATATATATATATATATATATATATATATATATATATATGTTTGAATTTCTTTTTTTTGGACAGTATGTCAATTTATTAGGAAATTCTTTCTATTTTTAGCGGAATGTGCTGCAATTAATTTTTTGTATTTTCGTATTTCATATCGGTTATCCATATCGGTGGAGTAGATGTTTAAATATTAATTTTTGTTGTCTGTTTTGATGGTGTTGATGTTATAATTTCGAAATTTAATTTAGAAATTCAAATAAACATCAACACCATCAAAAATGGATAATCGAAACTAAAACACGGAGATTTCGAAATTATAACATCAACACCATCAAAACAGACAACCAAAATTAATATTTAAACATCTACTCCACTCCGATATGGATAACCGATATGAAATACGAAAATACAAAAAATTAATTGCAGCAATATTCCGCTAAAATAGAAAGGATTTCCTAATAAATTGACATATATATATATATATATATATATATATATATATATATATATATATATATATATATATATATATATATATATAT
>CM042144.1:112237585-112252585 GCA_023376005.1 Doryteuthis pealeii
AACAACGAAAGAGAGAAAGAAACAGCGAGAGAGAGAGAGAGAGAGAGAGAGAGAGAGAGAGAGAGAGAGAGAGAGAGAGAGAGAGAGTTAAATCAAGATTATTATACTATTTACATATTGAACTATTTATCAATAGCTCTTAAGTAAACATCAAACATTGTAATAATTAAATGATACTGTGGTATATCCACAGGTCCTGCTAGTTTGAAATCACCTCAGATGAAAAAACAATCTCCCTGGTCTAGCGATAGTGAAAAGGGAATAAACTTCCTCGCTGTCTGTCTGATACCAACAATAGGCCATTCTACCGACTTTACTTTAGTACAAGTTCTAAAATGCTAAAATGTTTTGGTGTATATGTAAACCTTTTATTCAAAGGAATCTCCTTTTAGACTTGAGTATTTTCTTGCAGTCACACAAAAATGTACATATTTTTGGCTCGTCATATAGAATGTAGAGTTTCACTTGTTTTTTTTTTCTGGGAGATTGTAGGGGCAAAAGGGTTATCTAGGGTTTCAACTAGTTTTAGATTCGGGGATTTCAAGCACTCCCCTTTTTTTTCTCTCTTAAGGTTCGAATCTGGACTTTGTGGGGGTGAAAAGATTTTCTGATAAGCCATGTCTTCCAGCAAAGTGGATTCAAACGACCATCATCCACTTGGGATCATCTAAAACTAAAAGAATTGATAAATTAAAAAAGAAAATTAGAGAGAAATAAGGTGAGGGGGTTAAATGTGGAAGAAGAGGGGGTAGAAATGGTGGGAAAAGTGAATATACAACTACAGAGAGAGAGAGAGAGAGAGAGAGAGAGAGAGAGAGAGAGAGAGAGAGAGAGAGAGAGAGAGAAGTGTTGAAACTCATCAAGCACTTTTTTCTGTGATATGACCCAAAATTCACTTTTTTGGTGTACGTGACAGCTGTCCTACGGAATTCGAGCGTAAAGCATTTTTTTGGGGGGGAAAACTTTCGATGTTTCCACCTTCATATTTACTTCCATAAAAGGAATCCCGATAATCTGAATTTTTATTAGGTTGACTCTGGTGAGAACAGGTCTTTTTGCTTTTGGTGGAGAAAATAGTTTTATGGGAAAAATTGTTTGCCAATTCCAGTAGTAAATCAATTATTTCCCTAACAAATATCATGGCATACCAGTGACGTGACGTATTTTGCCACATTTAATGACAAATTGTAATTGACTTATTTTAAATGCATTACGTCCGAACCAATGACACCAACTTTCTGATTTCTTGTGTATTTCCAAAGAAAATCATTAGCAATAAGAATTTGAATCATAAATAGAATGACTCCATTCTCTAAGTTTCACTTGTACTACTTATAACCACTAAAAATTAGTTTCTTGCGGATTTGCTACATTATATAAAAAATATATTATAATATAATAATATTATATATATATATATATATATATATATAATAATCCATATTCTCCCTCCAGCTATAGGTAAAAAAGTAGGGCAGACTGGGCTCTTTAACCTTGGGGTAGGTAACCAGTCTAGGAAAGGGAAAACTCTGAATTCAAAATTCTCGAGGTCAGTCATTGATTGGGTTTGTGGCATTCGTGCACCAATTCTTCCTATCGACTGTGCCAAAAAGTGCGGATGGTCCAACACAAGCCTTCACCACTATAAAACACAATCACTGTGTGGTTGTTCATTGTATGAACCCTCATGCGTCGAAAATCGACGAGAGAGTCAATAATAATAATAATAATAATATATATATATATATATATATATATATATATATCAGCGTATCAGTAGCACAGGGATGTGTGCGGTAAAGTAAGGAGCTGATGGTAGGTGTGGCGCTCCAACTCAGATGCAAAAACAATCTCCTTGGTCTAGCGCTTGGGAAAAGGAGATAGACTCCCTCGCTGATTGGCTGATACCGACTTTAGGCCGCCCCGACAACTTTACTTTTTTACTTTATATATATATATATATATATATATATATATATATATATATATATATATATATATGGAGAGTAAACCCCGAAAACAAATCAGGAGCCGGAGTCCCTAAGTGGTGTGATGCTGAAATCCAGTATTACCCATCAACTCCTGCGATACTACCGTTGCCAGACCACATTGGTACCTTACATTTCCTTTGGATCACAGTGGCAGTGTGGAGAGGGGAGATTTGCTGCATGGGCAACAGTTTATCCTCCATATGAACCCACCCAGGTTATGTTGTTCAAAAAAAAAAAAAACTTTGATACTACTCCATCGTCTCTCGTAGACGGAAGGCTGCCAACAATATATATATATATATATATATATATATATATATATATATTTGTGTGTGTGTGTGTCAGGTCATTCGATGAGTGATACTGGTACTACTATGTAACTCACTATTGGGTGACGTATAATCTGTTTACTGCTGACTAGACCGATTCATTCACCCGGCTAGACGGGTGGAAGAGTAGCTAGTAACCTAACAGGACAAAAACAAGACCTGTCGATGGGGAGGGGGGCGTTTAGCGCACATTGGCGAGTAATCTAACATCTGACACGTGGCACACCGTGCAGTTTTACAGACAATTCTAGCGTTGTGGGGAGAGAGAGAGAGAGAGAGAGAGAGAGAGAGAGAGAGAGAGAGAGAGAGCGTGCGCATTGGACAGGACAAGCAATGACCACTTAAAACAATTCACAATTCTTCAGTAGTACGTACGTGCATTCTCTATTTCCAGAGTTCAGCATTTAGCTCAGTCGGAGAGCGTTCGGCTAGAAACCACAAGGTTCCTAGTTCGATACCGGCCCTTGCCAACTCAGCGTATGAGTAGCACAGGGATCTGTGCGGTAAAGTAAGGAGCTGATGGTAGGTGCGGCGTTCCACCTCAGACGCTAAAAAAATCTCCGTGGTCTAGCGCTAATGAAAAGGGGATAGACTCCCTCGATGACTGGCTGATACAGACTTTAGGCCACCCCGACTTATATATATATATATATATATATAATATATAATATATGTACAATCGACCGGTAAGGTTTGGATGATTCTATTTGGGATCATCTCTATGCTCCGTATATCCACATGCCCATGCACATGCAAACATATAGATTCATACAAATTTTAGTTCAAATCCTTAAGAGAGCTCAATGTGGGATAATTTATAAATTAATTCTATACAGAGCAATATTTACAATTTCAAAAAAAAGAAAACTAAAGAAACCGTCATTTGGCTATTATAAATCTTTTTCGGTCGGTGTCTCCACAAATGAGCACGGTTTCGTCAGATAGCCTAAGTTATCATCATCATCATCATCATGTCACGCTTGCAGCACGGATATCCATGACAATCTCTCGGCAACCTTCCCTATCATTCATTGCACCCGGGTGGTCCTTTGCGGAGCAACCAGCATCCTCGCATATTTGGTCAATGTAGGTCCTTGCCGGGCGCCCCACACCTGCATATCCATGTGTTAGCTTCCACAGGAGAACGTCGCTTATGAGCTCTTCCCTGCTTCTCCAGCAGTGTCCTGCATGTCTTGTCCGTCTCACTCGGATAGTTTGTGAGATGGGAGGCAAGTGACCATACAGCTGCCTCCTCGTGGGGTGCTGCTTCCACGATTTGTTCAAGACTGCATGCAGCATTCTTGTGCAGCTTCCATCTAGCTTATTCTCAAGATGCTTCGTTAGGGTCCAAGTGGTGCAGCCATATAGCAGTACTGATACAACCACAGCCTGGAAGAACCGTCGCTTTAGCTTGTAAGGGAGATCGGACGTCCATATGACTGATAATTTGCCTTTGCTATAAGTGTATTAACATCGCTCTCTGTGGATGAGATATTACTACCTAGGTACATGAATTGTTCTACAGGCTTGAGAGGCGTGCTGTTTAGTGTGGAGCTATTTCCTTTCTTTTTGAAACTCATGAACTTCGTTTTACTGGAGTTCACATAGAGGCCGATATTTTCTCCCGCCTCCTCCAAGCATGTGCCGGTGTATCTGCAAGAAGTGCAAGGTCATCAGCATAGTCTCCATCTGTGACTGTTTGTGCGGGGTATCGCCTGCTTCTTGCCTTATAAAATATCCAATAATATTTATTTCTGTTTCACACACACACACACACACACACACACACATATATATATATATGTATATATATATGTGTGTGTGGGGGTGTAATTATATTATGTCGTACACAATCCTTTTACATTGTACCTCATCATATGATAACGTAAATCTCTTCGTATTCATTTTTGGCAGGTGTGACGTTTTCTCTTCACTAGCTGACCATTTCCATTGTTCATCATTAATCCGAATTCGTATAACACAGAATTGGCGTGGAAAAAAGAAAACCTAGTAAGGATCATTGCAGTTATAATTATTCGTGAGTTTACCAAACATTGTTCCACGGAGAGAGGGGATCATACAAATAAGTATACTATGGTTACATGAATATTTTATTTACTCGTGTATTAGTCGATTTTGTATTTAGTCTAAGTCTTGATTTATGGTCATGAAATCATTGATATATGGAAAGAATTTTGGAAGAAAATTGTTCTTTCTATTTTTTCCTATTGTTTGAATTTCAAATTAAAAAAAAATATTTCTTGTCTATGACTTGACGCCGGTTTTTTGCATTAAAATCAAGTCTACAAAATTCGACGAAAACACGAGTTAATGCGGCAATTCCGGAAATCTCGGCGTCTGTTTTGTTTGGGGTGGAATGAATAAGATTGAGTTACTTGCCCTAAATCTTGAAACGAAAAAAAAAAAAAAAAAGAAAAAAAAGCCCCACTATTTTCTTTGAAAGAGAACAACTCACATCATCACTCCAGCATGTGTCAAGGTCTCTGAATTAAAAGAAAAAAAAGAATCTGGAAAAGAAATTAAAGAAGTTGAAAAGAATATGAACTCTGACAATTCTTTTACTTAACTGTCACACGGACGGTGGTTTTTCTGGCTCCCTGGTAATCATAATCTGCAAGATATGTACCACCCTATCGTTTTTTTCTAACGAATTTCATCATTTATCGTTGATCTTTTTATGTCTCATTTAAAACAATTTCAGGGACATCTTAGATTACTTTCAACAATTTTTTTTCTTTTTTCTTTGGGATTTTGTGGGTCATCTCCTTTGCCTATCACGCAGGTCTTTCTGACTTTTACCGATGTAGTGAGTTTGCTCCTTTCGGTCTAAATTTACAAAATACATTCTAAAAACAGATAATGACTGATAATATATAAAAATCTGCACAATGTTCTTTTGGCTTTCTGATTTTTTGTTCTAACCTGTTTATCATTTCTCACACATTTCCATGTTATTCTAGTTTTTCTTCTCTTTTTCTTTCCGTTGATTTCGTTTTCTCTTCAAGATTTATCATCTTCATTTAAATATCTTGTCCATTTACTGTTACATACTCATACACATATACCCATGTTGGGTATATACACAATTGTTCTTTTACTGAGAGAGGGGAGAGAGATAGACATAGGTAGACAGAGAGATGCATATGAATTTTGCATTACTTACTTCTTTGGCCATTTGGTGATCTCTAGTTTTTTCTATTCTTTCTCTCCATGTTGAATTCTATTTCTAGATTCTTGTTGGCTGTTCGTCTTTGATGCATTCCTTCTTCTTGGTCAGTCTTTTTGCCAAGCTGGAACTGAGGGTTTAATCGGTCCCACGTGACTTCACGTATTTCGCGGGCTTTCTGTAATATTCCATGGATAGTCCGGCCCGTGATATGAAGGGGGTTAACAATAATCAATGCATAGATTATGTAACATTACTTGTCTTCCTTTACTTCACGGTAAACCAACCAAGTTGGTGTTCTCTTTAATTTCAAACACATTTTTTATCACTTCTTACTAAACCTAAGATTTTGGTTGCCATTTTTAGGCGTTCAATTCCTCTGTTGGTAAATCCTGTAGTATTCCTTCAAATCCAAGTTAGAAAAATGAGTAGTTTCAGTAGATATTCATTCTAGCAGAAAATCTGTAATATTTCTTGAAATCCTTCTCTGTAAATCTTGATTTCAGAAAGTTCAATTTGTAATTGATTTCAGGACAAATATTAAATGCGTTCTATATCGTTTCTTATTGGCTAATGTTTTTACAGGAAATACATGTTTCTGATGTTAGGAACGTTCATAAATATAAGTGGCAATTTGGTGTAAATCTTATACTTATGAAATAATTCAAAATGTCTACTTTACTTCAGTAGTCTTGTTCAATGTAGATTGATTTATTTCTTTAATGGCATATCAACCCGTTATGGCTTATCTAATCCCGAATTTTGATTCATATGTAAATGTTTGAGGATAATCATAACAATACTTTTAATATGTTCTATTCCTTTCTTAATCCCTTTTTAATTTTTCAATAATCTTTTGTTTGTATTCTTACCTAATACTAAAGTGTGTGCATATTTATAAGGTTTCATGTATTCCTATCTAATACTAATAAATTATACAGTTACATGGCTTGAAATGTTCTTATTTAATACTAATAATTAGTTGGTTTTAACAATTAGTGCAACTAAGGCTTAGAATGTACCTGGGGAGTGATGATGATAAACACACTCCCCAGATCTCAAAACCTTCCATCATAACTATTCTAAAGGAGATAACGTTGATTATTTTTACATCCCTTAATAGACAGACTTTGTATATGCATAAATGTTAACATGCATGTATAGCTACACACACACACACACACACACACACACACACACACATATATATATATATATATATATATATATATATATATATGAAAAATAGATGGAAATTAATCCGACAGTATGAAATTTAAAATTTTTGAAAATTAGCAATTATAAACATCATTTGTTTTTTCAAAAATGTTAAATTTCACACACACACACACACACACACATATATATATATATATATATATATATATATATATATATATATATATATATTCTATTTTCAATAGGAAAGAAAACTCAACAAACCGTCATTTGACAATAATAGATAGCCAAATGACGACTTGTTGATAAAGTGGGGAGCTGACAGCAGGTGTTGCGCTCCACCACAGCAAAAACAATCTCCCTGTTCTATCACTAGCGAAAAGGGGATAGACTCCCTCGCTGTTCAGCTGATACCGACAATAGGCCACTCCGTCAACTTATATGATTACTTATTCATATTTACTAAGCTGAGCACGTCACGGCATTTGTTGGCCACCCAGTGAAGATGAAATCTACTTCAGTTGTTATGAACAAAGGGAAAGTGTTTGTTACCCATTTTCTCTGTGGTAAACCCACTGGTTATCAATCTCATCTTGTAGATTTTTACACCTGTTGTAATTTTGATCTTCACCTTGTGGCTTTCTTTTTCAAGATGAAACTAAATCTTGTAAGAGGTAATAAAAGCAGGGTATCTCATAGTCTATGCCATTTCAAGTGCACACTCTCTGATGAAGGATCAGGTCAACATTGGGGAGGTATGTCTCGCCACAGAAGCAGCGGGTGGCAGGGAGACTTGAAAAGTAGAATAAAGATGAACTCCTCATGAAATGTGGATTTTAATGCTTTGTTTCTTCCCAACACGAAATCGGCGGGAGATAAGCGAGATGACTGTCAGACGCCACGGTTTCTAGTCAACAGCTTGTACCGTCCTCTGTCAATGAAAAGCAAAAAGAAAAAAGGAAGAAAAAAAAGAATCACGAAGAGAATATTTCGAGAAGAGAGAGAGAGAGAGAGAGAGAGAGAGAGAGAGAGAGAGAGAGAGAGAGAGGGGGAATAAACGAAAGATAGAAGAAAATAGAATATGATTTGAAGTGAAAGAAAACAAAAAATGAAAGACAGAGAAGAAAGATTTTGAAGCGAAAAGATAAGAGAAATGGAAGGAGAAAAAAAAATGAGAGAAACAGAATGAGATAAAAAAAAAAAAGGAGGGAATAAGTTGAAGTGATAGTAGCCAGGGTAGCAATCGACGGGAGAGCATCAGTGCTTGAAAATTGGGAACAGATTGTAATGTGTCTACTCTCTCTCTCTCTCTCTCTCTCTCTCTCTCTCTCTCTCTCTCTCTCTCTCTCCTACTGATACTTGATATTTCTATGTACTTAAAAGAGGGTGCGAAGCGGCAGAAAGTTTTCTAGAAGAAGGAATAGGAGGGATGTGAACAAACTGCTTGTCTGGGAAGAGCCTGAAGATATCTTTAACCAGTTGTTTCTATGGTAGTAGTTTGCAACATATAACTTCTCGCTTCTTTTGTGAGTATTTATTGGTCCGTATTATGTCTCTGTCGGTTCTAGGTCAGCCCATTGCGAAATTGTGGTTATCAAATCAGTCTTTTAAACAATTAGTAAGTTCGATCTTCAGTCGGTGCTCTACACTAGATTAGTGTTTTGATAAACTAAACTAAGCGTAGAAAATATCGCAGTGTCTAGAAGTAGTTCAATGTTTACTACTACTGTAATAAATCATATCCCCAAAGGTGCCCACACTTGTGGCTTTGTACCAGATTAAAGTAAAAAAAAAGTCAACGGGGCGGCCTAAAGTCAGTATCAGCCAGTCAGCGAGGGAGTCTATCCCCTTTTCAATAGCGCTAGACCAAGGAGATTGTTTTAGCATCTGAGGTGGAGCGCCACACTTACCATCAGCTCCTTACTTTACCGCACAGATCCCTGTGCTACTCATACGCTGAGTTGGCGGGGACCGGTATCGAACTAGGAATCTTGTTGTTTCTAGCCGAACGCTCTACCGACTGAGCTAACCCGGCCCCTTGTACCAGAGTAAACCTTGATTTTCTGTAAGTAGAATCTATAAAGATCCAATTCTTGAATGCATATTACCGTAAACAGCAAAGAATGGTACATTAAAGCAATATTTAAAGCATTTAAATGTTTTAATGTAGAGTATAAGTTATATTAGGGTTCAATTTGAAACTTGAGAAGAGCATCTTTGTTCGCGCTTGCTCTAATCATTATAACTAGTGGGACCTGTGGATATAACCCAGTATGATGATTTAATCATTACAATGTTTGATATGTTTACTTAAGGGCTACTGCAAATAGTTCAATATGTAAAAAGTATAATAATCTTGATTTAACTCTCTCTCACTATTATTTCTTTCTTTCCTTCTGTCCATCTTTTCATTATGTTCAATTAGCGTTAACACTTCCGCGCGCTCATTCCTTCTCTCTATTTTCCCCTACTCTCTTTCTTTATTTCTTTCTTTTTTCTGTGTAGCATGTTCTTTTTCGCTCCCTTCTTTCTTATTCCTTTATAATAAAAACGAAATGGTAATTATTTAGCAGAGGTGATGACAATCATAAGAAATAAGAATTCGGCGGATAAGTAACAACCAGATGCTCAGGATTTACATTTTTGCATTTTATCTTGGACGATTTGGACGGTCTCATGTTTAACCAGATGGTGCTGTGAGATGATAACGGTCGTACTTTTAAGGAACAAGAGTATTATGATTATATTTTTTTTTTAATAATGTAAATAACTATTAAATTCTAATCATAGAGTGTCTTTTCTTATTCATTCATTTATTTGTATATTAATTATAACATAGAGTCTATGTATAGGATGTTTTGATATTGAGCCGAATACCGGACAATGGCGCCGTTTAATCAGTGATAATAAAATGAAAGGAACATTTATATAGTTATTTATTAAGTTTAATTTGGGAGAGGATCTCTTATTTACAGTGGTGTTATGAGGGCACTCCCTTTTCCACAAGAGTGAAGAACTCTTCTATGAATTATAATTTCATTTACTTTATGAAAGAATCAAAACATCACAATCAATTTCAAGGCCACAATGTTTCAGACACGACAGAAAAAACATTAATACTTTTAAAATTAAAACTGAAATATCATGGGAGTTCACATCATAATTTCCATCAAGATTGGAATATTACCCTAGGAGTATATAGGTAATAAGCTTAACTAACATATGTTGTGGATTTATATATATATATATATATTATATATATATATATATATTATATATGTGTGTGTGTGTGTGTGTGTGTGTGTGTGTGTGTAGAAAGTTTGTAGAAAAACAAGATGTTAAAATTATGCTGACAGAAATCTGTTTCCACCAATATGAAGAGGTCTTTATCAAAGCAACATTGTAAACGGAAAGACGAAATAAATATATCATTAATCACGAGGCACATAACGCTCTCGATCAGTACCGGAATTATCAAAAAATGTTAATATATATATATATATATATATATATATATATATATATATGTGTGTGTGTGTGTGTGTGTGTGTGTGTGAAGCAAGCAAAGAGATCTTCGTTCATATTATAAATAATTTTATGTTTTCATTTTATGTTTTCATCTTGGTTATCAACAAATCTAATGTTATCATTGTATGACGTCACTTGATATCCAAATGAAAATCAGTCTTTCTTTCCATAAAACCTTTCTAAGTGTATAAAACTGCTCCGATCGTTGAACGAAGAATGCTTTGCTCATTTTAACCTAATATTAGAAAGGCATGACTTCTTTATTTAAAGATGACTGAGACAATTATATTGCCCCCTCCTCCTCCTAGGGCAAGTTTTTTAACGGTGCCCTACTAATAGACACGTTTCCGTTACGCTAACTTTGCTTGATTGAGTGACAGATGTCCCAATTTTCGAATCATATACGCTTCAGCTCACTTTGCATCTGCCTTTGAGCAAGTAGCCCAAAAAAGAAAACTAGACTGGCGACGAGAGTCCGTCTAGCAGACATTACCTCCATCTGACACTAAGAAGTTGGCATCAGGGGATATGCCTTAATATATACTTAAAAGGTCAAAGGGAAACGGGTACTTTGGGGGAAACGTCTAAATGGTGTGTTCTGTTTTATATGAGAATGCAGATTGCCCAACATAAATCACTATGTCATTTGGCTTCTGCATTTGAAATGTACAGAACGATGCGATAAACTGCAACTTAAGACCTAGGAATAATCTCTTTGTGGAATCCATTAGACTTTCCGGGTCAATGATCTATACTAGAAAATCTTGCTTCTTTTCCAGGATGGCTGTGTAAGTTTGTATGGAACACAATCAGTTGGTACTAATTCACAGGAGTTACTAGAAGAAAATTAAAGATAGCTTCGGGTTGTCTTAGGGACTCCAATTTCAGTTTGTCACCAGAATTTATTCCCAAATACTTTTCTCTTTGTGGTATAATTATAAGACAATGGAGTTTGAATTCAGTCTTCCTTCTCGACTGTTTGCCAGGTAGTATATATGTGCAGCTTCCATGTCTTTGAGGCTACGTTTAAATGAATGCCTCAAAATATTGGATAGGTTAACAGAACATGTATACGCTTATCCTCAATTATAGCATATGAAATAATAATAATAATAATAATAATAATATAATAATAATAATAATAATAATAATAATAATTAAATAATAAATATAATATAATATTAAATAATAATAATTAAATAATAATAATTAAATAATAATTAAATAATAATAATTAAATAATAATTAATAAGAAATTAAATTTTGACCACACAACAAAATGGTATATGCATAAACCAGAATCTGTTCTTGAGAACGAAACGCACAAAATTCTCTGGGACTTGAAATTAAAACGGATCACCTTATCCCAGCAAGAAGGCCAGACCTAATGTTGATTAACAAAAAAGAAAGAACTTGTCAATTGGTGGATTTTGCAGTGCCAGCTGATCACAGGGTGAAGTTAAAGGAAAATGAAAAAAATTGACAAATATCTGGACCTTGCCAGAGAACTGAAAAAGTTATGGAATATGAAAGTGAAAGTTATACCAATTGTAGTTGGTGCACTTGGAACAGTCCCAAAAGGATTAGAAAAGGGCTTGGAAAGTTTGAATATCAGAGGAAGGATTGAAACCATTCAGAACACTGCACTGCTGCAATCTGCCAGAATACTCAGAAGAGTCCTGGAGACCTGAGGAGACTTGCTGTCACTCACACTCCACTGAAAGACCATCAGCTAACACTGATGTGAAAACTCAAAAGGAGTAAATAATAATAATAATAATAATAATAATATAATAATAATAATAATAATAATAATAATATAGTCATTGATAGTCTTTTGATTTTTACAGGATTAATTGGCTTTAGAGTAAAAGTTTATAAGATTAGAATGAAACATTTAAAGAGGATAATAAAGGATTAATTTAAATATTTGAAATCTGCAACAATAAAAGTTTTTTTAAATTTTATTTTGACATTTTGACCTAAGTAACTATTGCTACGTGAATAATTTGTGTTGATGAAGATAAGTAAAAAAAAAAATGTTCTCATTCAACGGGTGTGAGGAGAGATGGTTGCCTTGAGACAAAAAAAATCGAGGCTGACAGTCATGAATTATGAGTAAATTCTTATCTTTATTGCACACAGCTTTTTTAAACTTGTGCTGTCCTCATCTTTTTTTTTTCCTTTTTTTTTTGTCACAATTTTTTTTCGGTTGATATATTTTTTGATATCTTGAAATGCCAAAGAATATATCAGCCAAAAATATTGTGACGAAAAGAATATTTAAAATAAGGAATGGATCTATTAAAAATATTTTAAACTATTCGTTGAATTTGTTAGGGCGATGTTAATGAATGACGAAGTTCCAGTCAAGTTTAACAGTCAAGGGGTAATTCAACTAGAGCGGCCTTATCAATAACTATAGTAGGGCATTGACCGAGAGATCATTAATATCCGGGGCGCATTGAAACTAATTTATCCCACAGCGGGTCAGATTATAACCTTATTCCAAGTGTACACCGGGTATTTAATTAAATAATATATTCAAAACAAAAAGGGTTTCTGTACAATAAATATAGGGTCCGGAGTATGGGGATCATGTACAATAAGAATTGACCCACTTTTTTTTGTCAGCTGTTGGGTCATGGGGTCAACTGATGAGTTTGGATTAGGACTTATAAGTAGGCCCCCCCCCCCGGTATTTTGACATTTAAAGCCAAGAGAAACAAATAACAGTAGAGAAAAATAATAAAGAAAATGATTCATTTAAGACAAAAAATATTGAATGTCTGAATTTTACACAACTGAGACACTTACTTAGGATCTATATATTGATACTCGTGTTCTTTAAAAGTACAACCGTTATCATCTTGCAACATCCTCTTGTTCAGAATAAGACGGTTTAAATCGTCCTAGATGAAACCCTAAAATGGAAATTCTGATTATCCGATGTTACTTATCCGCCGAATTCTTATTTCTTAGGAGAGTCCTCAGCTAAATATGGACCGTTCTGTTTTTATTATAAAGAAAGAAAGAGAAGAAAAAGGATATGATACACAGAAAAATATGATGAGAAAAAATGAAAGAAATACAGAAAGAGCCTAGGGGAAAGATAGAGAGAGGGGTGAGCACGCGAAAGCGATAACGATAATTTGATTCAATCAAACATAACGAAAAGAAGGAAAGAAGGAAAGAAGAAGAAGAAGGAAGAAGAAGAAGAAGAAGAAGAAGAAGAAGAAGAAGAGAGAGAGAGAGAGAGAGAGGAGAGAGAGAGAGAGAGAGAGAGAGAGATGAAAATTATTATACTTTTCACGAATTTAACTATTTTGCAATAGCTCTTAAGTAAACATATCAAACGTTGTAATAATCAAATTATCATACTGTGGTATATGCACGGGTCCTGCTAGTTAGGTAAATAAGAAAACGGTTTGGAATGAATCGAAGTAATGTAGAACTTATATAATGTATAAAATACTTGATAATTCCTAAGTTTAAATGAGGCAACGATGATTCTATTACACCGGTCTTCCAAGTGAGTAGGAACGATGATTCTATTACACCGGACTTCTAAGTGAGTAGGAACGATGATTCTATTACACCGGTCTTCCAAGTGAGTAGGAACTGTCAAATGATAAATCATCGTGCAAAATCTGGGCCTTTTACATGGGTTCAAAGCCAACTTGAATAGAAGCTAAAATTTCAACGGCTGATTTTCTTGATAAACAATTTTCTCCAGTTGCATCGGTTTTTATAGCCTTGCTGCATAAATACAGCAAGTTGCAGTTGTTTTCAGTTGCTAATTCAAGTTTTCTCAGTAGAAATCTCTTTATAAATGCTGACTAGATTTTCTTTTTTTTTCTTTAATTCTTAATATTGCTTTTTTATATCATAACGTACATGTTATTATATTCAGCGGTCGTTAAATAAGTCGTTACATTTTACGATTGTTAAAGTTTACATTCCGTATCCAACAAGCCTGCTGGTTTTGTTCTAAATTTCTCGAATTTACTGTTAAGGTCTGAAATATTTTAGCCAAAATACTGCGATACAATGAAACAAGAAAAGAACAAAGGAAAGATTATAAATGCATGAGAGAATGTGTAGAAAACTCTTCTACCTGCCCTCTTCCCCTCCAATAATAATTTTTAAAAAACTAAAAAATCTGACATAATCATAACATATAAGAACATAGTTATGTGTTTAAAAAAACACATCACTTTATACAGGAACAAATTTAAATAAGTTAAGCAAGTGATTTTGCCACATGACTTTGCTGGACCTTAAAATTCCATCACTTCAATCATGAAATCATCTTGTTACTATAGAAGGATATGTGGGGATTATCTTCCCTTTGCCAGGTAGAGTTGTCTTTCCGCGTTGTTGCCGTTTGTTCCCTAGGGGACTCTGGTATTTAAGCGCCTGGTTTAAACTTCTCTTCCTCTTTTCTACCTCTCCTGGTAGGTACCCACATGGGTTAGACAATTGTCATTCCCTTCTCGTTGGGACTTCGGCCCTCAACGCCGGCTACTAGTCACTGTAAGTGATTTTACAGCATGGACTATTCTTAGTCTTATGTCTGTACCTTTATATTATGTGTACTTTTATATTATCTTGTCAGTGACTTTTATGTATGTATGTTTATGTACACTATTCTATCTTCTATTGTTTATGTATCTTGTTTATTGTTGTGCTGTATTATATAAACTGTTTTGTCTCAGAAATGTGTCGGAGTTGTATGTTCAATTATGACTTTGAACCTTACAGATATTTCTCTCTTCGTGTTCTC
>CM042144.1:112257585-112262585 GCA_023376005.1 Doryteuthis pealeii
TATATATATATATATATATATATATATATATATATATATATATATGAAAAGATTTGAATTTGTGTTATGAAATCCAGAGAAAAGCTTTGTTAAAACGGACATTTCTCGCTCGTCAAGGATACCTCCATCGGAAAAATAAGTTTTTAAAAATGTCGACTTTTGTTGACACCTACCCAACTTTTAACCTGGAAAATTAGAGGAATGTCCAGTTTTTGCATAAATATACTTTATTCATTCATTATTTATTTCTTTTACTTATTCTTGACTTTGTTCAAATTGTTTTATTGAAGCACATAGAAAAAAAAACTCACAAAGGAAGTATGGCAAATGAATATTTGTGTATTTCCTGGTGTCTTCGGATTTCCCTTTAGTGTCATAAAGTGTTTTAGAGATTTTCTAATTTTAAAGATCCTGTGTCAAATGCCATTTTATATGGCGTGATGGATATCTATGAAATCGTTTTTTTTTTTTCGCCTGTGGGAGTTAAATCAAGGCTTTAATGATAAATATGGCGTGAGAAAACAGGACATGACAATGAATTGGCCCGACACCCCCAACCCACACACCCCTACCACTAGTCAAAACTCACATAGACATGTAATGATGGAACTTTATGAGAGAGATAGAAAGAGAAAAATAATGAGAGGGGGAGGAGGAGGAGGTGTAATGTGGGAGAAGTGAGCAATTAGGTGCCTGTGTCTCTCACCATAATTCAATTCTAAATGCAAATGTATATATATATATATATATATATATATATATATATATGTGTGTGTGTGTGTGTGTGTGTGTGTGTGTGTATGTATGCGCGCGTGTGTGTGTCTCTGTGTAAACACACTTGCATTCATGTAAAAATGTATATATATTGGAATTTTGTTAAAAACATTTAGGTTTTCAATAAAAGTCTCCATGTTTTGAATTAATGTCCAAAAGTTTCGACAAAATATCTTTTAATAAACGTACAAACATTTCAAATAAAGATTTTTAGCTCAGTCGGTAGAGCATCCGCCTCGGAATCGCATGGTACCCAGTTCGATCCCGTCCCGTCCAACTTAGTTCATGAGTAGTACAGATTGGGTATGAGGTGCTGATAGTAGGTGTGGCGCTCCACCTCAACAAAAACAATCTCCCTGCTCTAGCGCTAGTTGACCGGTTGATACGACAGTAGGCTACTCCACCAACTCACTTCATTTTGTTTTGAATAAGGTATAAAGGTTTTTTTAATAATTGTAGATAGGATTTGAATAAATCATCTTGTTTTGAATATATCTCCAATCGTTTTGAATAAATATCTAAACATTTTGAATAAAGATTTTTATGTTTTGAATGAAGATACAAATGCTTGAGGGAAAGTTTTTAAGTGTGAATAAAATACTTAAAAGTTTGAATAATTCTGTAAAAGAAAAAGATATCTATTATGCTAACGTAAATTAATTGCTATTTTATCCTCTTATTTTCTGGACTTTTAGAATCTTCATTTTAAACTCATTTTTATTTGAATGGAAATTTAGCAACGCCTGAAAGTGAAGTTTATTGACACTAAAAACGAGAAAATTATACACAACAAATTTTGAAAAGAATACGTGATGTATTCACAACAAACTATATTACTTCAAGCCAACAAGGACATATATATTTTTCTTTCTTCCAGAAATGTTTGATAAAAAATGAAACCTTTATTAATTTTGATATACACTTTCTAAGATAGATAATGAGAAACAAAAATGCAAATATTTCAATCATGTTTTGAAATATTTTCAGAACGTATTTTTTTTTATTAAGATCTCTTACTTTATTTTCTTGTAAAAAATAAATACAAGAACGATTCACCATGGATAAACAACATATTTTATTGTCTGAAAAAAATGAATAGAATAAATTCAAGAATGATATCAGATGCAAAGAGTACATAAAGAGTATGGGTGATGAAATGGTTAGGTTTAGCCAAATAAAAAGAATAATTTAATTTTTCAATAGACTTTTGACAAAGTTTAACTATTGCATTGATAAAGATCAGGTTCAATACATCTACAAACATCCAATTAGTTTTATGTCTTTAGCTACTATTTTAGTTTGTACATAACGTTTTGACCAATGTGATCCAAGCACTGCAACACCATTGGAAGAAGTGTGTGGACCGTAAGGGGGACTATGTTGAAAAATAAATATCATCTGGTCTCATTCCAAGGGAGTATCTTGAGCTTTTCCATCAACCCTCGTATTTAAAATGTTTGGCTTTGTAAATACAAATAAGGCAATGTGTTGGTCACTTAGTGAGGATTGAACCCACAACATTAATCATTAAAGTTTACAAACTAGATGGTTAATCACCCCACAAAACGTTACAGCCTTGTAGGTATTTACCAATCTTAATTAGTCACCTAGCCAGAAGAATAAAGCACTCAATATGTATCAAATTCTATTGCACCGGTAATAATCTATGGAACTTGCTAAACATTGGATGGCGGCAAGTTGTCTCCCCTTTGAAATATGCGTCTATGACATTCACAAAAAATAGTTCGTCCTATTTTTGTCAATCTGAGATGACACTTCCGGTTTAACACAAATGTCTGAATTTGTTTTTTTCATTTTTCGAAAATAAATCTGCCACGTGATAATTAAATTAAGTTATAATTTATGGAATGTCATCATAGATAAAATTTAGATTCCTTTTTTTTTAAATGTCCATTCTACATGTGATAAAAATGTTTTCATTCAGAGTCACTGTTATTTTGTTTGTATCAATCCATTTTGTAAATAGATTTTCTATTGTCTCGACTTTACTAAGTCTGGACATCTTTTAATTTGATAAAATTTGATTAAGAAATTTCATTCAAATTTTATGTTTCCGTTTCTATCAGTTCAAATGTACTAAAAAGGGTCAAAGTGAAAAATAAACAGAAATGTTTTCAGCATTTGGTATTGCATAATTTCAACTCATGACCATTTTGGACTGAAAGATGTAGCAAACAGCTGTTACATAATCTATGCGGTTGCATAAGATTATTGTCAATCCCCTGTATTTCTAAAGGGATGGCCCTTTTCATATCACGGGCGGGACTTTCCATGGAATATTACAGAAAGCCCGCGAAATACGTGAAGTCACATGGGACCTGGTTGGGTCTTCAGTTTCAGTTTAGACGTCCGGCAGAGAAGATGTACTGCCTTAACTGCAACTCACTTGCATACGCGCGCTATGTTTAGCTACATGAAATGTTTAGTTAAGTAAATAAAAGCTTATGAAAATAACACGGTTTTGTGGTTGGTGAATGTCTTGGTAACAAGACTGATCTAGAAGAAGAAATGAGTTAAGTGCGACCGACCACCAAGACGAAGTCCAGACGCTAGAAGAGATGTTAGAGGAGACGCTAGAGGAACTTGGGATATCAAAGATGCCAGAAGAAGAATAGAAGTAAGTAAAGAAGGGTATACAACACACCCATCCGTAGGAAACTGTTGATTTCAGTTTCGGTAACTTGTACCTGCCATTTGTGTTTTTACTTACCCCTTTCATTTGTAGCGCAGAATCGATTTATATAATCATAAAGACTTAATGAAAGATTTGTGATGTAAAAATGTTAGTGTGGAAATAACACGAGAAACTTCTCTAACACTCAAAACATTTGAAGCACTTCATAAATGGCAATATAGACTTTTGCAGAAAAGATTATAAATGCAATAATATAAATCCTAATTATGCACATCACTCTTTACGATGATGCTTCAATGTCTCACTGATGCATTGAAAATTCACCAATTGGTAAGACTCCCCCCCCCCATTCAAGGAATGATCTTCCATTGTAAATCTATAATTTACCGAAGGTAGACGTATCTTTCGAATCATGGATATTTATACTTGAAACTTTAACACTTATTGTGGACTTCGGTGTTAGTTGGTTGGTTGGTTGTTTTTACGGCATGTCAACTCTTGTTGGGTGATTTTATACCAAAGACGGTTTTTGTTTTATTCATTCTTGATGGGTACTCAATTTTTTAAACTCAATGTTTTAAACACATTTCTTTTAAATTCATTTTTCTATCTTACCCATAGATGGAACCCTAACAGATACTACCACTCCGGGTCAGAGTGGACCATGGAGTAATGGTGGTGAAGACCCTCAGCCATTGCCTTCTAGCACATATGATAAAAAGGGCTGTGGCTTGCCATAAGAGCAATAGGTTCGGGATAATCGTATAGGTGCTAGGTCTTGACATGACCAGTCGATTGATCAGAAGGAGCCTATCCAAAAGACGGTATAACCTTCGGTGTTAGTAATAAAGTCTATCAGTGTATATTGAGAATAACGAAAAAATATTTTGGTATGTACTAGTTTGGTCAGCATCTCAGTCCAGTCATTTTGTCACCTTCACTACTTCAGCGGAAAAGCATCTGGAACAGCGGAATTGTGTCTTACTTTCAGGACCCTCGGCAAAAGCATCCGGAACAGCTGATTTGAGCCTCGCTATACCAAAATATAGCAAAACTTTTAATTCTCTCTAGTAGTAGAGGGTAGATGTCTGCCATAATTGGAGGTTGTCAAGCCTCTTCATATAATTAGCGTGGTGTAGCATTAGGATGAACGAGCATTTTAGCCCTTCTAAACTTTTGGGGGGAACAGGATGTCTAAAAGGGTGGGAGATAGATTATTAAAGTGATTTTGCTTATAAAGGATTTTAGAATAATTTTCTAAAGAGAAGATAAAAGAGAAACAGACAGTCACCCAGAAAGAGAGAGAGAGAGAGAGAGAGAGAGAGAGAGAGAGAGAGAGAGAGAGAGAGAGAGAGAGAGAAAGGAGAAGTTGACCTACTTTGATAAAGTTTTTAGTTTTAGTGTGTGAGCGTGTAAGTGCTTTAAACTGTTCTTCAACTTTTACTCGTCGTCATCGTCGTCGTAGTGGTAGTGAAATTGTCTGACTCATTCATGAACGTCCATTTTTGCTGCTGATTTAAAAAGAACAGAAAATACTTTAAGAACAACGAAGATCTTGAAATGCAGAGAA
>CM042144.1:112265085-112310085 GCA_023376005.1 Doryteuthis pealeii
CTCTCTATCTATCTCTCTCCCTAATTCCTGTCTCTATTTCTGTTTCTCTCTCTCTCTCTCCCTCTGTCTGTCTGTCTGTCTGTCTCTCTTTCTCTCTCTCTATATATATATATATGTGTGTGTGTGTGCGTGTGCGTGCGTATGAGTGTGTATGTGTGTGTGTGTGTGCGTGTGTGAGTGTAAATCAATTATAAGTGTACATTCTCATATGACATCGTTATTTCTACACAATGAATTATTCGAATCACTCCTTTCCTTGTTTTTAGGCAACAACCGTTTTCTTTATTCGCTAAAGTCCCGGAAATATTGAAGAGAACCGTTGATTTAATCTGCGGTTTATATAGTCGTTCATTCCAATCTATGTCATTTCCGATGTCGTTCCTAAGGAATTTTAAAACTCGTTTCTACTTAAAAAAATTTTTTCACAGAACAGATTATCCTCTTTTTTGACTTATTTTATCAAATATCTTTAACTGACTTTAAGTAATTAATTTTTAACCATATTTCCTGCGCAAATTGTGTAAAATAGACACAATTTAAAAAGAAAAAAAAAACACTGAATTATCCTTTTCTTAGTTCTGCTTTCATATTTCATAATATAACTATTTAACTCAATATATTGAAAAGGCCATATTTGCTCACTTTGCAGTTATTTAAAATATATTGAAAAGGGTTCCATATGTGTATGTATATACATGTTATATGTTTTGTGTGTGTATGTGTCGGTATAGATGCGATTTCTAATGTATCTGATAGTGTAAATTATTTTTGTATGCGTGTGTAATCATTAATTGTGTGTATGGACATGGTATGTGTATTGATAATGATTTGTGTGTGTGTGTTTATATATATATATATATATATATATATATATATATATATATATATGTGTGTGTGTGTGTGTGTGTGTGTGTGTGTGTCTTTGGTTTGGTATGGTTTGGTTTGTTTTACGGCATATCGACCTCAGTGGGTCATTTAATGCCGACAAAGTTTTGAAATAAATTAATTCTTAATGGATAACACATTTTGTTTATCAACTCATGTTTTTCTATTTAACCCATAGATGGGACATGTGTGTGTGTGTGTGTGTGTGTGTGTGTGTGTGTGTGTGTGTGTGCGTTACCATTATATCCATGACTTCTCTTTACATATGTAGACATCGTTTTTAAGTTGATATATGTGTAAACATGATGTTTGTGTGCGTCTGTGTTATTGATGTGAATCTTTGACTTTTCATAAATTTCTTTATGTGTATGGCTGTGTAGAAATGATTTATTTATTTGTAGACATATGTCTTGAGGATTCCTATGTGTATGCGGTCTCAAGATGAAACATTTTTTCTCCACTGATGTTTTAAGCAAAAGGGATTTTAAACTAAACACCCCGTTCTACAAAAGTGACTCGTATAGTCATTTATCAAAACTATATTATTTTGTCAGTGCAAGTTTTATTTTTCTATTTTTTCAATTGAATTTGAGATAAACAAAAACTTGCCAGTTTTGCAAGATTCGAAATTCAAATCCATCCAATATGATTGTTTTTATGTCTCTGTGGGTTTTTTTTTAAATACAAATATCAAATGTTCGTTGCAAGACCATTAAAATATTCACACGGATTTCACATTTCGTATTAAAATGGTTTCAAAGAATTTTAATGTTCGAAAATAATTATAAAATAATTTCCGTAAAACAAGTGGGACCAAATAATTTATGAGGCAATTCTTTTAGACATATTATAAGGAGACATAAACATCAACCATGTGGCAAGCCCTGTCGGTTGGGGCTTTAGAATACACCGGCTGCACCTCTGTAGACAGTTAAGACCCCACTCAATGGAGCCACCTGTTGGCCGCGGGTGACGACCCGTGATGCTTAAGGACGGAATCCTGGTGGATGAGCAGTCGATGACATGCAACACTCCTCTATGGACCTTACTTAGGTTAGACGGGCAGTTGGAGAGGACCCCTCAAATCAATCGACTGGTCACATTAGCTTAGATGTGATATCTAAATATGTAAAGAGAAGTTATGTCTTTACTGAAGGACATATTGTTAACGTGTACACATACACACACGCACACACACACACACACACACACACACAAACAAACACACACACATACACACACACAAACCATGTCAATACACATACCATATCCATGTGTATAAACACATCGTTCAGGCCACAGTAACCCGTGGCTCTGTTCTGTTCCGGTGTTGTTTTTTTAATTACCTTAAAATAAGTCATTTTTAAACAGTTACCAATGAATCTGAATGTGGTTTCGGAGCTAAATCCGTTACCGCTCATTCAAGGGGGCTTCAAGCAACATAAGAATTACACCTGAACACACTGCGAGGTTACTGTGGACTGGGCGTTGTGTTTATATTCAATAAAGATGAGGAAAACAGTCGGAAATATCAAAATTATTCAAATATGGACTTATTTTGCATCAACAGTTTAACGTTTGAAAAATTCCCAGAAGGGAAAATTATCTTTAGTCAAACATTTAATGAAACCGAAGAAAAGTTTCGAGGTTAATTTTGTTCAGCTGATAAGCGACTATTTCCTCGGGTAACAATTAAGCCAATTTGAACAATTTTCTTAAAAATTGTCTGCAACTGCCTCGTTTCACCAGAATTGAAATAGTGAAATAAACAATCATTGAGACGCAGTTATAGTTTGAAATGTGGGAGTAAAATTGGGAAATAAATCCGACAGTATAGAGAAAATAGAAAAACAAACTATTTCGAAAAGATGAATTCATTCTTGATGGAGAAATCGACGTTATAACGTTTCGGTTTTAGCAACCTCCACCAGGACTTGAATTAGGAAGATTATTTGGCTGACTTCCGAAAAATAGAATAGTAGTTTGTGTGTGAGGAAAGTGGCATAACCGAGTCTGGTGTAGCATAAGTTCTAGACTACGGAAGATGAGAAACGGTGAAAAATGAGTTGAATTTCATAAGCGGCATATAAGACAAGAGATGTTCAAATTAGCTGAAATTAGTAGTTCGAGATATCAATCTTGATACGTGTTGGCATCCTTCCGTATACTAAAGACGATGGCGTAGTGTTCATATTCTTTTATCTGCAACTACATAAATGGCTAAACAGACAATTCTTTGAATAACAGTATCTGGTACAGTAACTGCAAACAAACAGTTATGCTTGCTGTTGTCTCTCCTTCCTTCTGGCTCTCTTTTCCATGGTGGCTACTTTCCTCTCTTTTTCACTCCTTTTCGTTCCCTTTCTGACGAGGAGTCACCAGATCGCACGGTCTTCTGCACAAGCCTCCCATGTGTTGGTGTTAATGTGGCATGTCTTCATATCCCTCTCTGCAGACATCTTTAAAGCACAGGCGTGGTCTCCCTTCCAGTCGGGTGCCCTCTACTAATTCGCCATACAGTAGATCTTTGGGGATGCGGTCTTTGTCCTTCCTCCTTACGTGGCCAAACCAACACAGTCGTCTCTCGCAGATGATGCCGGTCATGCTGTTCCTGTTTGCTCGTTCCAGAACTTCTGTGTTTGGCAATTTGTCCAAAAAACCTAATAACGGCACAATTGAATTCCTTTCCCGCTTTCATCCTATTTGTTTTTCAGATGAGAAAATTCAACCTGAAAAGAATAAAGATAAAACATGTATGTCCAAATTTTTTGCAAGTGACAATATATCAACTGGAAAATATTACTTAAAAATTGCGCATTATGGAATTGGATATTCAATAAAATGTCAGTTTAATACAAAGATGGGTAGAATTTTTATCCATTTCTCTACGCACCCGTGTGGGAAGGGACAAAACATTGGTCATCTTTCTCGACATTTCTCTTTAGGGTGCCTCAAACGCCCGGGATTTACTCTTGTTACAATGAAGACGAACATCCGGGGAAGAATGGCCCCTTTGGATCTGAACCTTATACTTTTGTTTCCGGCCATAGATTAGCGACTTTAACCCATTCAGTACCAAGTAATGAAGTGTCAGCAGAGCGTACATTCTTCAAATGATATTCTACTGGATTGAATTTCTCGCTTTTTTTTTCAAAACCAAAAAGTATTTTTGCTTTTTCACCCTAAATTCCAGATTGTCGAAAAGAAAATGGTTCCCATCTGCGCATGCGCAAAGGGAAGTAATAAATCTGAACAAAGATAAAAGGAAATGAAAGAGAAGTAGAAATGAATCAAATTTATGAACAACGCTGTGAAGAGGGATATTAAAACTGTAAAGAAAGAAAGAAAGAAAGAAAGAAAAAGGAAAGAAAGAAAAAGGAAAGAAAGAAAAAAAGAAGAAAAGAAAGAAAGAAAGAAAGAACGAAAGAAAAAGGAAAGAAAGAAAGAAAAAAAAAGAAAAGGGAAAGAAAGAAAAAAGAAAAGAAAGAAAGAAAAAGGAAAGAAAGAAAGAAAGAAAGAAAGAAAGAAAGAAAAAGAACAATAAAAATTAGAAACAATAGAAAATAACAAAGAAAAAATAACAAAAGGAGAAAAGGAAAAAAATAGAAGAAAAAGATATTAAAAAAAGAAAAACATAGAAAGTAAAAAATAACAAGAGAAGTAAAAATGAAAATATGAATAAAAAAAACCCAAAAAACATTAGACATGTAAAAATGAAGATGAAAAATTGTTTTAATGTTTTAGAACTTTTACAGGGAAAATTGCAACTTGGCATAAATTGTTTTTATTTTATTTCATTTTTTTTTTATTAAAATTTCTTCATTATTCAAATAAAAGGTCAATTCTATTTTCAAATAAATTTTACTTTAAGGATGTTGTAATATTTGTACTTATATTTTTTGTTTTCTTTTTACACGCCAAAAACAATGGCAGAAAGGTCAAACATTTTACCTCCAAATGTCAAGTTGAAAACCAACAATTTGACCAGAGGAACAAGGTCAATAGGAGAGAATAAAGAAAAAATAATATGTGGGTGGGAGAAATATTATTGTTGTTGTTGTTGTATTTATCTTTTCATGAAGCGCTGCTATTTTTATAGTTGCTTATGAGAATAACATCAACAATGATAAAATGAAAAATCAGCATTCTGTCACGCTAACTTAATTAAGTAGAATTTACAATTTCCTTATGAATCTTAAAAAGACAATGTCTTTAGAATATTCCATAAGGATGACTGTAGACCAAAAACAACATAAACACCAAAGAAAAGAATGGGAATTTTACAAGTTTTCCTTGATCGCATGATCTAAATAATTCCAGTCAAAAAGAGTTAAAACAACGAGGCATACGTTTAATCTTAGATCATTAGGATTAATATTAATTATTGAATTAAATTCATTGACATATATTAAGTTACCTTTCAATTAATGAAGTTAAAAAGGACAACTATATAAATACAGCTTTATCAAAATACTAGAAGTGGCTATCCAGTGTCTCCTACGTAGAGGGGGGGGGACAAAATGTCTGGTATAATAATTTTCTTACTTGTGAGATTCACAAATCTAAGACATTTTTAATTAGAATTTCAATGCTATTTGTATGTATATTTTAATGTTTAAATATCTTCGAATATAAAATAAATCTTTATAATTGTTGCACAAAAATCAAGAATCGGAGATAGATAATGTATATATATTTACTTTGTAGTTAAGTGTTGATTTTCGTAGTTTCATCCGGACATACATACATACATACATACATACATACATACACATTAACTGCCCTTTATATATGTCTAGATAAACATGAACGATGATATTTTGAATACAAGAATGAAAATGTGATTGCAAGAGAAAGAAAATATTTTTCCATATTTACTGGGTATGTATTTTTGTAACTTGTCTATAACGTTTAAAATGCCTTTGCTGAAAAAACGAACAAGTTAAGCAGAGAACAATGGTATTGTAGGTTCAGTCTTCATTATTAGAAGAAACAAAGAAAAATTGCTTTGGTTATATTTTTGTGCCTGGATAGTCACAGCGCCATGTGTAATAGTGTTCAGAATCGGACTACAATCAGTATCCTGTTGTCATGGCAATGCTGCTAGAAAGAGTGTAAGATTTTCGTGTCTTCTTTCTTATCTTGACCTGAATCCATGTCAATTCATGTACCTCTCGTAATTCTACAGGAAAGGGTAGATAATAAATATTGTACATCTATAGGCACAACAGGAACATTAATGGTTAGTAAGTTAGATAAGCAAAAACATTACTAGAGATGTCGAGTCTCACAGGGTGTCCCATACAACCGTCTTTATGCTGCAACTAAGCAAAGCTGATTGAATAATTATATTGAAAAATAAATATTTTTTATTTAAAAGAATTGCTTTTTTGGAGCCCCCTTGAACTAGTTGTAATGATTACAACTCCGAAACCACGTTTGAATTCATGGGTATTCGTCTAAAGATGACTTATTTTAAGGTAATTAAAAAGAAAAAAATAAACCCCGCCTAAGATTATGGTGGCCTGAACCTTGTGTTTATACACATAAAGATGAGGACAACAGTCCGAAAAATGAAGATTTGTTTTAAGTTGATTAGACGTACGATTGAAACATTACATTTTAAGGTAGTGCCTATGCCCATAAGGAGCGTATAGTAAAGCATTTATCAGTTATAAATGCAATAATTTCTGTTGATAAGATAATGAAAAACAACAAAGATGCATCGTTTAACTACAAAATGTGCAACTAAGCCGGAAACTGACTGGAAACATTTCCGTAAAAAGTGACAGTTTGATTTAAGAATCTATCTAACATATCAATTTTATTGAAGCCCTTTTTCTCAAACTGTGATATATATATATATATATATATATATATATATATATATGTGTGTGTGTGTGTGTATGTATAGTCAACCACAGATATGTGTTTCGACTTATCAAGTCTCTTCAGTGTGGCTAGAAATTTGTGAGCTACCTACAACCGGGATAGAAACACGATCGATTCAGCATCAGGCGGACAGCTTACACGCTCGGCCATCGTCACCCACAGAATACGATATTAACTGTTTTAATACACACATATGTATGTATGTAAAGTCCGCCATAGAGTGCTTCATCCTTTTCATACGAGAGCGTTGCGTTTACACTTTAGTTGGCGGTCGTCAGCGAGATCCCCTTCAATGTGCTCAACCCCAGGGGGATGGATCATATATATATATATATATATATATATATATATATATATATATATATATATATATATATATATATATATATATAGATCTGAACACTTGAACTGATGTATGCAGTGGGTGTATTTCGGCGTCTATATGATTTATATGAAGGTTCACATGCCGTAAACTGTTCAAATGTTTTCTCACTTTCTTTTAATCGGAATTAAATTTAGGGAAGACGTTTTATTCTCAAATAAGAATTGTGTTTCTATTAAACATTCTACAAGGACGTTATTTATTTATTCGAACAATCTTTCTCATCTTTATTTTCACACACAAGCACACACACATACACACACACACACACACACACACACACAATATTATATATATATATATATATATGTGTGTGTGTGTGTGTGTGTGTGTGTATAAAATCAAGTAAATAGAATTATATGCTAAAATCACCCAGTAAGCAAAAAATAAGAAATTCACAACACTCCCAGGGGATAGTAATATGAAAGTACAATTAACATTTTTTTAAATTAATGAATAATCTTCCAATTACTTAAAAGTTTCGCGTGTCCGATCTTCAGATAGATAATTAGATGAATGATATGACTACATTTTTCCTTTGAAATATGTATTATTGCTCTCGTTAAAAATAGAATTGTTTGTCAGATGTCTTGAATTTGTCATGTAGCAAATGACAAAAGAAATCTTATGATAATTTCATTTAGACACCAACTCTGAATATTTGATTAGTAATTTGTTTTCTTCTAAATATTCCATTGTATATCATTTTTCTTCTAGGACCAAATTGCAAAATTGTTAATGCTCATAACATTCGTACGTTAGTTTTATGATTTTCCACTTGCTTTGCGATTCAATCTCATTCGTGTTTTAAATATTTCCGTATGTACAAAAGTGATTAAAAAGCTTTGCAATGTTTAAATACGTTCCTGTCTCCAGAATAAACACCAGGAATTTGAGGGAGGCGAACTGATGCTAGATCCAGAATATAATCCAGGGCAATATCCCTCAGATTATTACTTGTTCTGATCCATGGATCACTTCATCTGCTCATGACTCTTCAGCAACGAAGTGGTGGAAGCTTCAGTAAAGGAGTTCTGTGCCTTTGTACTACAACTGATATCAGGGTGAAATAAAAAAAAAAAAAAAAACTATGCAGAAAGGTAGATTCAGTCGGTGAAAAACGATGACCTCGACTTTGAATGCTTGGCTGTTTTTGTTGTAACTTGAAGAATAAAGAATATAGAATAAAGCAAATTGATTTTTATTCAACAAAAGAATAAAGCAAATGAGTTACCAAAATATTGCAAAACGTCTAACAACCATTTGGTAGAAACAAACTTGGAAGTTATTTTGAAAGTTATGATTTAAAAAAAGCATCAACTTTTCATTAAATTTTTACTTTTACAAATGTTCTGTTTCGTAATACACGCTCTCGGAAAATTTTTGTGGAATCAGTGATTCTTTGAATCTATAATTTCTATTGTTTTTGTTAATTTTGAAATATTTTCAAAACACTGAACCTTTATAGACAGTTGTTTCGTGGAGTGAAATCTATTCCTCAACAGCTAAAAATGAAACCCTCTTGGTATAAGACACCTGTCATTCAAAGGCTGAAATTTAGTTTAAAGAAGTAAAATCTTACATCTTGAATATGATCAATAATCTGAATGAGATGACTTTTAGAAAAATTAATTGCATCATTACTCCATTCCATGTTTTCTGCTTTTAGATTATCTCCAAAACAGAAAAAAAAAACATTAATTGATATTTAAATATTTTTAAAATGAAAATGTACTACTGATTGTTTTACACCATTTTCTTCATTTTAGTTATTATAGTCATTATATGTTGGTTGTTTTACGCATTGGACTGAATCCGGATATTTCGCATTAGTTAATTATTCTATGCTGCAGCTTACTTACGTTGCTGTCGATCCTGAGTTCAAGCCTTGGGTTAGGCAGTGGGAATCATTTACTCTGGTTCAGCAAAACGAGCAGAATCAGAAGAAAAAAACAATGGATTAAAAGATAAAAGAACTGTAGCTTGCGAAGACAACATCGAAAATTGAAGATATTTCTTTCTTTTTGTTATATGATATATAATGTAATGTAATTGACTTCCGTATTTCTTCAGTCCCACCCTGAATATATATATATATATATATATATATATATATATATATATATATATTATATATATATATATAGCGCATTATTTACGGACCGAGTTGATATATAAAGATAGGACACGCCTTTCTCTTGAGAATAATAATTGTTAAATCAGAAACATTTATTCGTTCTCAAATAACTTTCACTTCTCAACTGATAGGAAAATAAAAGAAGGAATTTTGCTGTTCATTTGAGACAGTATTTGAAAATAAATTCCTTTTTAAATCGAGGCATTGAATTCTGTGCCAGAGATTCATAAGCAGCGTATTCATAAAAATGGTTTGTCTATTCTCTGGATATTTTCCTGACTTTTACAAAGGATTTGAGAATAACATTTGAAAAACTAAACTCTTTTATTGATACGAATTATATCATACTTATTCGGCCATAAACTTGCAGCATCTATCAGATAAATAATGAATTTCATCATAAAATAACGATTCCATTTTTGATTTGAGGAATTCTTCAATGAATGTTAAACTTTTTAAAAAATCATCAGAACTAGACATGATGTATTTCATGAATGGAAATGAAAGTTTAAATCTGAAGAATATCCTCAAAATGGAAATAACTTTCCATGCCCCGGCTCCATAATAATTCTTGGTGCGAAATTTGCAAGATGAATGAATACATTGCCATGTTGGGAAATTCCTCGATCTTTTCTGCAATTCACTCTGTTTTAGGAATTTGAAGAATACTAAAATATTACTGAATGCTATATACACCCAAGGAAGGTCGAAGAGTGATTTTTTATAGCATCTTCATTCAAAATTTCTATAATCAATCAGGTTTCATAGAACTTGAAATATTCCACAAGAAAATTATCTTTTTATAAACATTCAAAATCATTTTCGGTACGTGCTTGCACCTACTGCATAAATATCAAAAGCTTTTGTTATACAATCCTTGACTTCCACTTTCATTTTTTTACAGAATAAACATGAATAGCAAACAGTAGGGAATGTAGAATTTATATTCAACCATGGATTTCATTAAAATAAACTAGAATGATTGTTTTGTCTCAATCAATTCTTAATGGATATACGAAGGTGAACTGAAAAGTTCTTAGGCTTAAAAGGTCATATGATGACGTAATATCTGTTGTTGATGACTCTTTTGACTAATAGGATCCAAGTCCCGCAACACCGATGGTCTCATCACATGAGAGTGTCTTGGTCAGCCTATGAACTTTTCAACCAACCCTTATACATGGAAAAGCAATGAAAAGTTGAGCCCAGTATAAAGATGCTTTTAAAATAGCTGCAATATAATTAAAATGACTAAGAAAATTTTGCGTTAACGTTAAACATAGATATTCAATTGAATCGTCAGCGTATTAAAGATTTGGATCTGGGGAATAAAATTAATTTATTCTTCGTGCTGTTTGCAGTGCTATGATTGTGTACTAGCAGGACCGGTGGATATACCACAATATGATAATCTAATTATTACAACGTTTGATATCTTTACCTAAGGGCGATTGCAAAATAGTTCAATATATAAAAAGTATAATGATCTTGATTTAACTCACTTTCCTTGTTTACATGATGTTCAATTGAAACAGATTAGCATTATCGATTCCGCGTGCTCACACGCTCCCTATATCTTTCTCCTACTTTATTTATCTATTTCTTTGTTTCTTATTATATTTCTTGTTGCATGTCCTTTTTCTTCCCTTTTTTTGTATAATAAAACCGCAATGGTCCATTATTTAGCTGACGTGACGACACTCATAAGAAATAAGAATTCGGTGGATAAGCAATACCTGATAATCAAGATTTACATCTTTGCATTCCATCTAGGACGATTTGGACGGTCTCATTTTTAACTAAAGGATGTTGCAGGATGATAACGGTCGTACAGTTAAGGAACATGAGTATTAATGGATAGATGGTTAATAGTGTGGTTCCTAGTAAAGTGCCACACAATTTACTACAAGTTTCTATTGAGAAAAATGGCATCTATAACAATACAGCTGCTTATCTAGTAAAATGGTGGGTGTTAAAAAATGTCTGTGTTTTATCTAAGTATTCCTATTGGAATAGTTTACAATCAGAGCAGAAAATCGTTCAACAACATTTTCTAGTTTATTCGGAGACTTTTGATTGGAAAGTTCTACATTTATTAGGGCGCACTGTCTTGTAAAATAAAAGAACATGAGGGAGTGGGACTAATTGACTGTTGCTTTATTTGTGAGGCAAAAACAAGGAAAGGAAAATAAATTTAGCGTAAACAAAGATAGAGAATTTTATCCGGAAGTTGTTTGAATTAATGATATTTCATCTTCACTGAGCAACAAAAGAACATTTGTATGTAGGACGCTATATCCACCGGCCTACTGTGATAAAGGCTTGATTGTAAGGCTTTAATCACGTGATACTGGTGCTCTTATCTAAAGTTTTAAAAAAACTATATATATATATATATATATATATATATATATATGTGTGTGTGTGTGTGTGTGTGTGCGCGCGTGTGCGCGCGTGTGTGTGTGTGTGTGTGTATCTTTCGAACTCTGTTGACTTCCGCTTTCTATTTGACTCGGTCTTATCATTTCTCTTTCGTTTTTACCCGATTTGCCTTCCCGCAATTTAATTATTAGAAACTTTATTCCTGTTTTAAAAAAATTGTTTATTCTGTTTGCGGTTGGAATAACAATCCTGCAATCGTTCTGTTTTGGATTACATAGAATATCTCATAAGCACACACAAACATACACACACACACATACGATAACACGTACACAAATACACAAACGCTATAAAAGACAATATCATGCATTATATTTACATAATACACTCCCACACACACACATATATATATATATGTATATATACGTGTATGTGCCTGTTCATACTCTTGATTTCTATAATACAAACATATTTGCCCTATTTCATATTTCTATATTTATACAGACGCAGACACAGACACAGACACAAACACAGACAGGCAGGCAGACACACACACACACACCACACAACACACACAACACACACACACACCACACACACATACATATATATATATATATATATATATAGGGTGTGTGTGTGTGTAGTACTTCGTTGTTAACAGAAGCTACATTGTTTATTACCAAAGGAAAATGTGTTTTCATTAAAATTAAATGTTAGTTATATTTTTTTTTAGTTGTGATGTCTTCTTTTGTACTTCTGTTGATATTGTAGTCCTATCATTGGGTTAACAACATGCGTTTTTCCATTTGTTGCTTTGTCAATGCTTTCTGTGGCCACGTTGAATGTTTAAAATGGACAGAATTGGGATCGACGCAACTTGGTTTGCGTGTCTTCGTGATTGGTAGGAGACTACTATAAATGTCTTCGTGATGGGTAGGAGACTACTATAAATGTCTTCGTGATTGGTAGGAGACTACTATAAATGAACTGTCGAAGACGTTAGCAACTCCAATAGCAACAAAAAAAAGAATATTTTTTGCAGAGTGGCAAAGGTGGGTCTGGACGGCGTTAGTTTTTTCGTTGGAATGTTGCTTATCGGTCGCAAGGTCTTCTTCTATAAACAAAGTATTCTTCTAGCATCAAAGATTTTTCTGTCGGTTATTCAGAGTGTCGTCTTCGTTCTGGTTTGGATTTCCCTTATCTGTGGTTAAAACATTATCTGAACCCATACCGCATTTTATAGGTCAACCAATGAAAAACGTAGCTTTCATTCACAGATCGAGATGGAGTAGAAAGAAATAATTGGACAGTGTGTTCTCATTTGTTGGGAGGAACAGTGACATTTCGATGTCGATCACTAAACGTATCATCTCACCGTTGCAATTCACTGTTGGTGAGATCATGCTGTGCGATTTCCTTGCATCTATTTGATAGATTTGACAAAACCATCAACTTAGGAGCTCCAGTGACCTTTGCTTGAATTTGTAAACTCAGTCAAAAGAATGAACCAAAATGTAACATTTTGGAATTTATGTTTTTCATTTGAATGAAATTAATTCTTCTGACAAAAAAAAAGCAATCGATTTTTCTTTTCTTCATAATAAAGTTTGACCACCGAAAACCTCGTTATGTCACCATAGTAATCCTCCAAATGTATTTCTAATCCTATTATTTGACTATTATTTTGCGTCATTGATTAAGCACACACATACACTATATATATATATATATATTATATATATATATATATATATATATATAATATATATCAATTAAATGTTGACATACAATTATTCATAAATAAATACACTCCCTGAATATTTTTGTCATATTTCTATACTTCTATCAAAACTAATCAGAGCTTAGCAAATAACTTTAGAAATCTAGCATAGTCAGCAGAATCTTATTTTTTGTTCTATTAAAGTACGTCAACTGCTTCCTGTTGTTCTTTCAGTTTCTTTAATAATTCACACACAAATTTAACAACGACTAGAGAAGAAAATCTGTCTTATTTTACAATTAGTAAAATTCATCATTTAAATGTTATTTTCTCACACTATACTCCGATTTCATAAAAATCTTTTGAAAGTTTCTCACTTCGACTTTCCTTCACATTAAAACATTTGATATAAGTTTTCGTTATGAACCCCATGATGCTAGTGTTCTTAAATTTCTTGTCTCCAATGGGAATGCAATGCGTCAACAATTTTTCTGTTTTCCATATTTTATAGAAGGAATGGTGACAATGATCTGACTACTTAACATGGTTAACATTATCTTTAATTATTTTTCCTTTCTAAAAATTTAGGCGCGACAGTCGCCATTTTGAGACAATATTTCCCATGCATGACCTAAAATATTTGTGGAGCGAATCACGCCATGAAACGATTTATCTGAAATTTCATCCAATACTGAAAAATGTTAAGACAAAACTCATACATTCGAAATTCTTTTTTTTCTTTTTGATATTTATATATTTTTTTAATTATATAAAATTGAAATTTTATAGAATGTTTTCTATCCGCCACTACCTTTTTTTATATTGAGATAATAAAAATATTATTCTAATCAGGGATTAACATTTTTAATGTATTTATTATACGAATGGTTGATTTAGGGACTGGAAACTTAAAAAAAAAACTTATTTCATTGTGTTGAAGAGACATTCTTTATTTATACAGCTAAATATTTGAAGAAAAAATGGTATTAAAGCACTTTCTTTATAATATTTTATTGACTTTTCGTTCTGTTTTGCTCATCTTTATCGTGATATATAAAAGCACAACATTCCGGCCGTTGGACCCTCCGGTCTTCTTCAGGCGTACCTTGTGCGTTCAAGCATTGCAATGATTCAGCCTGGGAAATCAATTTGAATAGTATGTCTGTTGAGTATATAAAGTATTTTTTAAATGATCGTGACGTTTTTCGGATTGATAGGCGCCCCAAAAATAAGGATGACATTTAAAGCACAACATTTCGGCCGTTTGACCCTCCGGCCTTCTTCAAACGTAAAAATAAAAAAGATACATATCAAACCCCATCTCAAACATTTAATATATATCTTCTTTTATTTTGGGGACTGTTGTCCTTATCTTTATTGTGATATATAAAGATACGCTGCTGTACCATCCGATCTTCTTCAGGTGTTCCATGTCCGTCCGAACATAGAAAAGATTTAACATGTGAAATTATTTTAAATAGTTTGTCTGCTGAGAAAACAATGCGTTGAAGAACTTACGCCAATCTCATTTAAATAATGTCATTCTTATTTTTGGGGCGCCTATCAATCCGAAAAGCGTGACGATCATTTAAGAAATACTTTGTATACTCAACAGACAAAATATTCAAAATGATTTCCCAGGCTGAATCATCTCCAACATTTAGACAAATAGACGTACAATGTACGTAATTCTCTAATCTTTGGACAGATCTATAATTGAATTATATGGCCTGAAAAGATGCAGAGTAAATTGACGTGAATCGAAGTGAATATAGACTGCAGTAAAGGGAGTTATGTTAGGAATAGAAAAATAAACTTTTATTTATTCGTCTATCGTCTATTCTAGCATCCGCAGAATAAAATAACATCCATTTTATATTTTTCATGTATTACGTTACATTCTCTATTTGCACTCCAACTAATTCTCCCTGGGAGAGATGGTTAGTGAGAAAGGGTGACTAGAGGGGGGGTTCGTCTGATTGCCATGGAAACGTCTTGTTATCATGTAAAGATTCAAGCGACGTATAAATTACTAAATATAATCGGACACAGGTAGAATTCTGAAGAGTTACATTTTAAGCGTAAAATCGACGTCGACTTTTAAACGAGTAATAATCTATGGTTGAAATTAAGGCGTCTTCAAAATCTAATTGCATAAATTGATTTCGTGACAATCAAACAAAAAAAATGAATCAAGCCAATATGTTAGATTGACTAATACCCGAATATATAGTTGTTTTTAATATAAATATATATAAATTTGATATTAGAATATATTATTCGAATATCCGAATATATCCGAATATCCGAATATTTCCGAATATATATGTTTTTAATATAGATATAAATAAATTTGATATTAGAATATATTATTCTTAAATTGACACATGAGATTCGGCTCCGGTGTCTGTAAGATATATAATATTAACGTAATCCCAGACGGCCATCCCCCTAGGCAGCACCTGCCCCCTTCATCTAAAAGGGACAGGGTTGGGTTTATTTCCCAGTGTCTGGGGTGTCTCAAAAGAGGAATGCCGAGTGGATTCGCGCAATTTTTAAACACTAGCGATGCATGAGCTTCAGTTTGTGCGTGGTTATCAATTATACTGATCATTTGTGTTCGACTGACATGGTGGGATGTCAGTAAATATTTATAGTTGATTTAATAGACGTTTTTGAATTCAGGTAAGACCCAAAGTTTTGATTGTCGGGTTTCAAATCAAATAAACCTTCTCCTATATGGAAGATTACCGTAATAGTCTTTTTTAGCATTTTCACTATATTTTCTTGTCGATGACTCAGCTTTGTAAATATTTATAAATCCATCTATAAATATTAAGGTCAGTTGGTGTGTATGTATTTCCGGAGGAAACTAGGAAAATAAAACAATTAACGACAAATGTATATATATATATATATATATATATATATATATATATATAGATAAATCTAATGAGTCAAATAAACCTACTAAAAGTTTCGCTTAATGCTCTTCAGGGCTAAGATCCGACTTGATCCGACTCCGAGTCGGATCTTAGCCCAGAAGAGCATTAAGCGAAACTTTTAGTAGGTTTATCTGACTCATTATATTTATCTTTATTATTTGCTCTACTTAGGTATTGAGCACTTTTTACTTATTAGCTTTAGTTTCCTGGCGGTTTTGTATGAATATATATATATATATATATATATATATATATATATATATATATATATATAAATTGTTTTTTCTTTTGGCCAAATATTGTGCTAATAGATTATTTTTGGTTGGTACGATTATCTTGGTCTTTTCTTTTTTTTCAAAATTTTTTTTCTCTCCGGGTGATGTTTGGTAGTTGGTAATATATTTTTACAATCAAACTATTTGCTGTTTTTTTTCTCAACCAGTTTGGTATATTATATATATATAATATATATATATATATATATATATATATATATATATATATATATATATATTCACCACCACCTGTTCGGATTAACACAAGTTTTTTTACGTGGAGATTTTTATGAAACATCCAGTGAAACATCCATCCTCGCGATTCAGTAATAACGGATCTGCGAAACTAACTTTTTTGTATTCCCCTTCTACCCAGGTGACGCCGGGTAGCCGCTTCTTGTATGTATATATAAAAGAGAGTAAAGAATAGTAATTCTCTAAAGGAGTAGCTTATTATCTACAGGTGCCAATACTAAGTACCAAAATTAATTATTTGTTGACCAAAAGTTTCAAATTCTTTTAGCGAGATGATAAAGTCAAAAAGTTTAAAACATTCGACATGATTTTTATTGAACCTCATGTTTACTATTTTGTTTACACTGTTTTCAGGTAATTTTTAAGTAACTTTATAATTCCATTATCAGAAAGATTTTTTTCTGTAAGGAAATAACTACAATGGTGACCTTTTTGTAATTTTGAGAACTTTTGGGGAGATCAGATGCAGCACTAAACTATACTATTTATCTACCCTAATAGACTATAAGAGACTGACTTTTAGAGGCTGGCCAACTCGTATACACGTTGAGTTCTGCAAAGTATCTTAGTGTAAATACTAATTCTACTACTTCGTTATTGCTACATCTAAATTGAATAAGTGAAAAAATCCTCGCCAAGCTTCATTTTTATTTGTATAACGTTTCAGCCGATATACCCTCCGGCCTTCTTGTTGGACTCGGGAACATTCTCGGACTCGGGAACCTTCTTTTCGAACTCGGGAACTTTCTGGTCGTATTCGGGAGCCATCACGGAACTTGAAACCTAACCCTTTATTTATTCCACGGAGGTATCCTGTTCTCATTCCGCTAACCATAGCTGGGGTAGGAGTTGTGTTAATTAATTATTTTTCTAATTGCTTTCACTCAGGATTGAACTCGGGTTCCAGAGATAACTGTCACTTAGAACTGTCTTAACCTAACTGCCTTATCCTCTCGGCCATGTGTCCAATTGGGTTAGGTTCAAAGTTCCGTGATGGCTCCCGAATACAAGAAGTTTCCCGAGTCCGAGAAGGTTCCCGAGTCCGACAAGAAATACATGAAGAAGGCCGGAGGGTATATCGGCCGAAACGTTGTACAAATAACAATGAAGATGAGGACAATAGTCCGAATAACGCAGATAATACTAAGCTCTAAAATATTTACCTTTTAAATGAAAAGAAATATATTCTTCCGATTGAACATGTTTTCTCTCAATTTTATCTCATACACTTTTTCTCAATTGCTGTTTCCTAAAATCGTTTGTTTCTTCCAAGTTTTTTTTTTATCGTCAAAGTTTCCCTCCAATCCTTCATTTTCTTGGTGTCACCATTTTTGAAGGTTTAGAGTTAGCGGTCGACCATTTTGATTTACTCTCGACCTTTGCTGTTCCATCTTGGAGCAAACTATCCACTTTTCATCGCAAAACATAATTTATTTTAAAAGTAGAACATTACAACTCAGTCGGTGTTTTTATTTTAAGTAGAAGCCATTCCCCAGTTACGACCTTTTGCTGAGCTAAACTAAATTCAACAAAATTCTATCCCCTCACTCTCCTCCAATCTCTTATATAAATATATGTGTGTGTGTTTGCCTATTTTCCTCTGTGTATATATGTAATCGGCATATCAAGCAACAATAACAACAAACATACACACAGACATATCTATCTAACTATTTATCTATCTATCTGTCTATTTATCTCTCTCTCTCTCTCTCTCTCTCTCTATATATATATATATATATATATATATATATATATATATGTGTGTGTGTGTGCGTGTGTGTGTATGTATGTATGTGTGTGTGTGTACTAGTAGAATAAATCTACACTGTGCAGGATAAAAAATGATACATTGAATTCATTCTATTTGTTTTGTAAGAATTAATATGATAATGATATTAATTCTCGTCTAAATGTTCCGAGTGCTCCCGAGACTTTGGAGAGTACCGCTGCAGCAGATATAATTTTATTTTGCTTACTAGACGAATTAGACATTCCTGATGAATTTTAGGATAAAATATTCCTGACCCCTTCCATATCGGCACTTTCAAAACTCTCTGGGGTGAGCGGAGTTCATATACCAAAGTTCAATAAGTATTTTCCCATTAATCGAGGATTCTGTTAGTAGAATGATTTGTTTCTCGGTAATTTTACTCACAAATGATCTAGGTCTAACAACGAGGAGGGCACTACAGGGAACTGAGAGAAGCTTCATTGCACCCCCTCCACAGCGTCCCAGTTTCCATTCCCCTATCCTCACTGATGCCTTTAAAACACTCTTCGGGGTCAAAGGAGTTCACATGCCAACATTGGTCTATAGCGTATAAGCACACAGAGTAATTAAGTAGTAATTTTCTTCTTTTAAGAATATTTCAGGAATGATAACAAAAATCCTAAGTCTATTATAGTTTTTATGAGTTTCTTTTCGGATGAGAATGTAAATAAATAAAAACGTCTAAAAAGACTAAAAGCCGTAATTATAAAAATAAAAATAAATAACCCACTGCATAGAAAGCGATATACTAAATATATTTAACAACTGATTAGACATACGAATTAAAACTACATGTCATTGCAAAAGAATTAATTGTGTTGTAACGGTCTATCAGCTTATAAATAGGTGAAAATATGAATTCAAAATTTTGATTTAAAAAACACTCTAATAAATCCAAATTCTTTTGAATTTAAATGTAATAAGATCATAACTTTTTGGCTTGAAATAATGAATGGTGGTTGAAAGGTCTATATACAAGTTTTATGGAAGCGCGTGGAGTGATAGTTAAAGTCATGGGAAATGGACTCGTCGCCCCGAGTTCAAATCCTGGATGTGGTAATTGCATTTCACTTAGCGCTAATACCCTTTGGAAAGGTATGAATCCTACTCTCTCTCTCCAGCTATGTATAAATAGTAGGGCAGACTGGGCCCTTTAACCTTGGTTAGGCAACCGGTCTAGGAGAAGGAAAACTATGAATTCAAACCTGTTGAACTCTGCTTAAGAAATTGACCTTGTGTCACATCCTGCTCGTGCGGAGGGGTTGGTAAATATATATATATATATACAAGTTTTAGCCTAACATTCGTCTTCCTGTGTGAAGGCAGAAAAAAATCAAGATTTTTATTTTCATAAATTCAATCTGTCATCTTATACACATGTTGATAATTTTATTCTTTGCTATCAGAGATTTAATGAAATTTAAGAAGTTTGGAGTAAAAACATTTGGTACTAATGTAGAATGGCGCGCGAGAGATAATATCATTAGAATTGCATTTTACGTATCAATTACATAAGATGTTGGAAACTCCAGAAGTAAGTTAACTATAACCCTAACCTTAACTCTAATCCAAACATTAACCCCAACCCTTACTCTAACCTTAACCCTTCCAGCTCAAAGGTTTCGGCTATTTCCGTGAAATGTAATGCTTTTTATACGTAATTAAATGATGTTATATCTTGCGTGCTATTCTGCATTAGTACCGAAACATTTGGTTTAGTTTATTCTTTTAGGCAATTTTGTTGGTGTCCCTGCATGAAATTATGTATAATGTTTCAGGTAAATGTGTTTTGAATAAATATATGAAGAGGAATCTAGTTATAATTTTTGTGGAGTACAGTTCTTGGCATCCGTCCGTCTACTGAAGACCATGGCGTAGTGTCCACTTTTTATCATCATTATCATTTATCTGCAGTTGCGTGAGTGGCTGATCAGACCAATCTTTGGACGGCAATCTCTGGTGCAGTGACTGCAAACAGTGATACTTGCTGGAGTTGCTGTTGTCTCTCCTTCCTTTTGGTTCTCTTTTCTATAGCGGCTTCTTTCCTCTCTTTCTCACTTCTTCTCGTTCCTTGTTTGACGAGGAGTCGCCAGGTTGCACGATCTTCTGCATAAGCCTCCCATGTGTTGGTGTTGATGTGGTATGTCTTCATGTCCCTCTTGCAGACATCTTTAAGGTGCAGGTTTGGTCTCTCTACTGGTCGGGTGCCCTCCACTAATTCACCATACAGTAGGTCTTTGGGAATGCGACCTTTGTCCATTCTCCTGACGTGACCGAACCAACGCAGGCGTCTTTCGCAGATAATAGCGGACATGTTGTTCACGTTTGCTCGTTCCAGCACGTCTGTGTTGGGCACTTTGTCCTGTCAGCGTATGCGTAGAATGCAGCGTAGGCATCTGAGGTAGAAATTGTCCAGTTTCCTTACGTGGCGTACAGTTACCTGCCTGCTATATAGTTGTTAATTCTCTGTCATAGAAAAAGGATTCCATCTCTATATTAATATTCATATTCCTTAATTGTATGACCGTTATCATCTTGCAACAAACCTCTGCTTAAAAATGAGACCGTCCAAATTGTCCAAGGGGAAATGCAAAAATGTTAACCCTGATTATCTGGTGTTGCTTTCCCCCCGAATTCTTATTTCTTATGAGTGTCGTCACTTCAGCTAAATAATGGACCGTTCCATTTTTATTATAAAGAAAGAAAAGAAGAAAAGGGACAGAGAAAAATATAATGAGAAAGAAAGAAAGAGAGTAGGGAAAAGATAGTGAGAGGGGTGAGCATGCGGATACGATAACGCTAATCTATTTCTATCGAACATAATGAAAAGATGAAATGAAGGAAAGTAAGAAGAGAGAGAAAGAAGAAAGAAAGAAGAAAGAGAGAGAGAGAGAGAGAAAGAAAGAGAGAGAGAGAGAGATAGTTAAATCAAGACTAGCGCTAGCGAAAAGGGAATAGACTCCTTCACTGTCCGGCTGATACCGACAACAGGCCACACCGCCAACTTTACTTATAAATAGAAAATATAGGTTAAAATGATGCTTTAAATATATTTCTGTCCGAGAAATGATAACATTGGAACTTTTGTTTTCATTTGATATTGTAAAGCTGAAAATCGTTCCAAGCGAAATTCAGTTGTCCATTGTGTGTGGGCGCTGTTCAGTGTTAGTCGAAACTCAACAAGTAAATTGTAAACAAAGCAAGAGACTACCACCACAAAAACAGATTTTGCAGCCGAGCGACGTCACACGAACAACGGGGTGTCATTTGAAATATTTGATGAAAATGGTCGGGTCTACGTCTGGTCTGTGTAAGTAATACAACGTGGGAAAATGTTATACATCCTGCTTTAGTTGATATGAGATATGCAGATTGAAGAGAAGATTAGAGTTTTTTTGGTTGGGAAAGAATCTCATGCAAATCATCTTGTCAAACATTTTCACTTTTGGTGGTGGTGTTAATCGCTTTTTAATGATAATATGCATTGAGGCTTTTGTTTATTATTATTATTATTTTTGTCAATTATTGAGTCGTATCATCAATGTAGACGTTGTATTCTTATTAGAAAAAAAAGCTGCCGTCTGCACTTATGATCAAAAAAATATATTAGCTGTATATTTTCTGTTTTTTGTTTTAATCTCTTCTCTAAATATATAAAGAGGAGATGTATGTATGTATGTGGAGAAAAGTAGACAAACACGGGATGTTATGGAAACTGGATATTTATTGTCGACGATGCAGCGTTTCGGTCATTTAGACCTTCTTCAGGACACAAATATAGTTCTTGCTTCAATGAAGGGCATTTTCAAAATGGTGAAAACAGTAGGTTGTCAGTAGGGGCAGGGGTGGTTGGGGGTGGGTAGTGGATTTTCTTCTCCATAGATGGGGAGTGTTTATGTATGTATGTATTTTTGTTTAATTGATGGGGAGTGTTTATGTATGTATGTTTATTTTATGGGGAGTGTTTATGGATGTATGTTTATTTTTGTTTAATTGATGGGGAGTGTTTATGTATGTATGTATGTATTTTTGTTTAATTGAAGTTACACCTAATTTGAAAATTAATTAGTCATAATTAAATGAATTAGGCGTGCATATCGGTTTAAATGTAAGGCGTAAACAAATCGTGAAAAAGCCAATCTCTGTATGTACATTTCAGCCTATTAGGCCTCATCAGCAGACTTATAGACAGGACAGTGCTTTGTGCGGGATTCGAACCTTATCTGACAGGCTGATAGGCGGGGACTCTAACCATTACAGTAGCTGGCTTAACCAGATTTTCTCGTTTATTTTAAACTGATATATATATCGCACTTTTTTGGTTGACTTACAGCACGGCAGTATGAAGTGGACAAACAATCTGTTTGAGATAGTGATAGCCGACAATTTTGGGGAGATTATGTGCTTAATTGAAGTCATATCTAATTTGAAAATTAATTAATTAAATATGTATGTATGTATTTATATCCGAAGGAAAATACGAAAATAAAACATTCAACAACAAAATAAATATATATTTACACATTCACTATCACCAGAACTTGCTTTTTGAGCAAAAAACAAAGAAAATTTGATTTATATTCGTGAAGATAATTAAGATATAAAATCTTTAAAATTTAAAAAATAGTAACAGCATGGATTTTTTTTTTTTGCATTTAATATTTTAAATAGGAGACACTGATTTTTCTTTTTGAATGTCTGTGCACTTTTATCTTTTGGTGCCCCACCAGGCCGGATCAATGTAAGGTCTTTTTTACGTAGGAGATTTTAATAGGATATCCTGCGATGATCCAACTCATGATTCAGTAAAAATGGATCTCCGAGAGTCTCCACCCTTTACCCAGGCAACGCCGGGTAGCTACTTCTAGTTATTCATAAAAAGATTTTCCTACTGTCAATCCAAGTTTTTCCAAAAAGACGGCAAGAAGATGTTTTTTTTATACGCCTAATATATTTCTTTATAATTTACGGATAGAAATTTTGCTATTTTATTATAAATAATATCATAAAACTAGCAGGACCTGTGGATATACCACAGTACGATAATTTAATTATCACAATGTTTGATATGTTGACTTAAGAGCTATTGCAAATACTAAAATATGTAAAAAGTATAATAATCTTGATTTAACTCTCTATCATTCTTTTTTTTCTTCTTTCTTCCCCTCTTTTTATCATCTTTTCAAAATGTTCGATTGAAACAGATTAGCGCTCACGGTATCTCTATACATTTCCATTACTTTCCTTCTTTCTTATTATATTTTTCTGTGTAGTATGTCCTATTTATTCCCTTTCTTTCTTTATGATAAAAATCGAATGGTCCATGATTTAGCTGAGTGACGAAACTCATAAGAAAATGAGAATTCAACGATTAAGCGACACCAGATAATCGGGATTTATATTTTTGCTTTTCATCTTGGACAATTTGGACGGTCTTATTTTTAACAAGAGGGTGTTGCAATATGATAACGGTCGGGAGATTAAGGAACAAGCGTATAAATATATAGATAATCATTTTGAATATTCATCAATATATCCATATCGACTATATCTAACTTGTGGAATTGATACACATTATTTAATTCTGAGATGAGTCATTATCATTTCAAGTACTTTTTAGACTATTGTTCTATTTCTTATTGGCTGATTTTATCACAATGAAGGAATCTTTGAACATAAAGCCCGTGGAAAAGTGCAGAAGTATTCTAAACACAGCATATTAAATATACGCAGTTATCTTAAATATAGTTCTTTGAAATTCTTACTCAAGTTCGGGCATTATTTACTGACGTCAACAAGAAATATACAACTTTTTCTTTAACTCCGTGTCAGGCACTTTTTTTTATCATTTTAAATATTAAACACTATATTTGTTAAGAATGGTTTTATACATTACAGGATGTGATGAGAGTTGATAAAAGTTGTAATAACCCTTCTTCATTTGACTGTTTTAAATTAATTTACACTACTTGATAAATAACAGATTCCTCCAATTTATTATTTAGCACAACGTCTGAATTTCAACCAGGATAATTTGTGGTTTTTACCTCAGCTTGAACATAGACTATTGACATTAATAAAACAAATTAACCTATTTCAACTATCAAGAAAATTAAGGAAATCAGATCACAGATATTTCCTAAACTTAGTTTCATCTAGTAAATTACTAAATGAGAAGAAAGCTGAATAGAGGAAGATAAGTTATTTCTTTATTTCTAGAAAGAAACAATCACAAATTTCTGTGTTAAAAAATCTTCTTGTATCTGTTCTGACCAAAACTGGCTTGGTCAGTTTCTGTTTTTTTTTTTGTTTACATTTTATCAGTAGATTAGCTGATGAAGATTATATTGACTTAACTTTTAGAAGTATGGTGATTGCAAGAGTAATAATATGTATTCTAAGTCTCATGTTTAATGAATATACTTCCTAAACAGTATATCTTCGTATAGTAAATGGTCTCAGAAAACAGACCTTCATCTTGCATCTGTCCTCTCCAAATGCCCAGCAAAATATCTTCTTTTCTCTCTGTTTTTTTACTCTTGGTTCCGGCTTAGCTTTAGCTAATCTGAATCCAAGTTACTTACACGTCTAACTAATTCTGTTTTTTTTTTTTTTCTCCATTTCTACACTTTTCAGTTTCCACAAAAGTATCACCCGTCAACCACCACTAACGGGTATTAAGTGATCCCGTGACATTTAACACTCTGCTTCGATCCTTACTTGGGTGAGACGGGCGGACAGAGCCGTCCAAACCGATCAATAGGCTGGTCATATCAAGCCTTTGCACCTATATGATTGTCCTGGCCGTATTCTCCTGGTTGCTTTTATAACAAACACCCAACACTTTTATCATATGGGGGCTAGAAAGCAATGAATGAGTGTTAACTGCCAGTTTATTAATTCTATCAATTTATTATACAAATGAAGGTAATTAAAATTATTTTTTAACAGGTTATAAAACACCCAACACTTTTATCATATGGGGGCTAGAAAGCAATGAATGAGTGTTAACTGCCAGTTTATTAATTCTATCAATTTATTATACAAATGAAGGTAATTAAAATTATTTTTAACAGGTTATAAAACACCCAACACTTTTATCATATGGGGGCTAGAAAGCAATGAATGAGTGTTAACTGCCAGTTTATTAATTCTATCAATTTATTATACAAATGAAGGTAATTAAAATTATTTTTAACAGGTTATAAAACACCCAACACTTTTATCATATGGGGGCTAGAAAGCAATGAATGAGTGTTAACTGCCAGTTTATTAATTCTATCAATTTATTATACAAATGAAGGTAATTAAAATTATTTTTAACAGGTTATAAAACAAAACAAAACAAAAATATTGACCTACAAACTATTCGTATTACTTTTTAAGTTGTTGTTGTTGGCGCCTTTCCGTCACTACGATGGCGTAGTGTCCAAAATATCTGTATCTGCGCAAGTAGCTGAACAGGCCACTCCCTGAGTGACAGTGTTTGGTACATTGACTGCTCACAAAGTGTGATACTTGCTGAGGTTGCTGTTTTCTCTCCTTCCCTCTGTCTCTCTTTGCTGTAGAGGCTAATTTCCTCTCCGCCTCACTCCTCTTCGTGCCACTTGATTTTCTGCATCTACCTCCCACGTCTATAATAAAAAAAAATATTTCTTACCAATAAAGCACTAGAAACTTGGAGGAATATAAAAAGAAATTTCAGTTGGATGTTTAAACAACACGGGTTTTGATGTGTCAAGTGAAAGCAGAATTTTCAGTTGTATATAGATTTTAATATTTCCTCAAAAGATGAAATTAATAGAAATTCTATGAATTCATATTCATAAAATAATGGATTAAATATGATACTTTGTTCTTATTTTATACTTTGACTTATTTGGATCAATAATTGAATCCATACTGATATAAATTTGTTTATGCTGACTTAGCAGTTGTATTTATTTCAGTGATTACTTATACAACGTGTGAAACGTCCGCAACAGAAACCTAAGAAACTTTTTAATTATTTCGTCAAAAGTAACTTTATGTTTCTTAGTGTTGATATTGGAGACTGGCAGCAGATGACGGAAAATTTGATAATTTTGGAACAAAAAGTGATCTATGATGGTTGTAAATCATTTGAAATACGGAGCAACGAGAATTTTGTTCAAAGCCCTTTCATGACAGCAAGCAATAACAGGCTGTTTTTACATAGGTCTTTCCGCAGCAACCTATCGGTAGTTTGTATCAATTCTAAGACAAAGTATATGGGTCTGCAGTAGGTCTGAGAAGCCATATAGAAATGCACGGGGTTAAAGTCAAGGTTAAAGTCAATTATTCTGCTCCTCACATATGCGACAGGTCTTACCAGGCTGACGAGCCAAATGGGCACGCTTTGCGGGATTGACGAGATCAAAGTGTTAATTCCTTCTTTTTAAGTATATGACCCCCCCCCCCCACCCCAAAAAAAAGAAACAATAAAAACAAACTACATTATTCGTTATGGCATATTATCTGCTTGGTAGAATTTGCCAGTGCATAGAAGTGCCAAGAGTACATTGGAATCGGTGGCACTACGTTTAAGTTTCGTCACTTGATCCTGCATATCTCATAGCACATGTGCGACAGAGGACGCTCCCCAGAGAAATCGTGTTGGTCACTCCCTTGTAAATTCTGTCCCACATAAAAATAATAATATCCATGTCATCGGCATTTATTCTTGAATCTACCAAACCCAAAAAGAAACGAAATACTCGGAAACAAGATTATTATTCGATTAATATAATAGCCCCACATCTACAAACATATCCACACACACACACACACACACAGACGCACGTGCGCATACACACATACACACTCAAACGTGTGCGTGTAGATGTGTGTGTCGCTTACTGTGGCGTGAGGTAGAGCATGTATTAAGTTCACAATTACCATATGCCTAACACATATACCTAACTAATTCTACCCTGTGCCAGGTTATTCGGAACTAAGTAAATTATTTTCGCTAAAGAAGTTGGCTTAGTAGGTGGATATCTTAACGTATTTATTAACATTTATAGAAGAAAAAGAAATGAATTCATAGAAATCTGATTTGTTAAACTTTGGTTTATGTGCATTGACAAAAAAGAACATGTCGAAAATAAATATTTGGTGAATAATATAAATGTCTTTTTTATCATTTGGCTAATGACCTATTCACACACACATACACACATCTCTCTCTCTCTCTCTCTATATATATATATATATAATATATATGTAGAGTAAACTACAGACACGTGTTTCGAGGTATCACCTCTCATCAGTGTAGTTATACCATTTTTAGCAGCTACCTCTGGCTGGGTTCGAGACATGAACGAACTTACGCTCGCCAAACCTCTTACCTATACAGCCACACTCAGCTGCCAAGTATAGCAGGCTATTTAATCGCTGCATATATATATATATATATATATATATATATATATATATATATGTGTGTGTGTGTGTGTGTGTGTGTGTGTGTGTGTGTGTGCGTTGGTTAGTATTTCCGATTCTTTCTACCCTGTTATCATCAAGAGGACAGCTATCACCATTTTCAATCTGGGACAATTAATTTCCAGTAATGGAAACACATCAGACGATTTCTCTGTGACAAATGTAACGGAAATGAAGTCTCTAACTTAAGGGAGATTCGCTGTATGGTTTCCTCTTCGCAAAACCAAAATCCTTTCCCATAAAGGAATAAAATTAATGTCTGAAAGGTTTCCGTTTTATATCGACAAGTGAATAGAGTTCACTTACTCTATGTTCATTTGGTTATTTCTTTTAATCTTACAGAGAAAAGTTTCTCAAAGTTGGCCACTATTGTTATTTTGGTTAGGTTTTGTTTGGTTTTACGGCATATCAACCTCAGGGGGTCATTTAATGCCGATAAAGTTTTGAAATAAATCAATTCTTAATGGATAATACAATTTTGTTTATTAACTCATGTTTTTCTATTTAACCCATAGATGGGACCCTAACAGGTACTACCACTCCGGGTCAGAGTGGACCAGGGAGCAATGGTGATGAAGGGGTGCTCCACATTCCCCAAACCTCCAAAACTGGAACCCCACCATCAGATAGAGTTTAACGTCATTCACAGGACATGTAGACCCTCAGTCACAGCCTTCTAGCCATTGTTATTTTGATTGTTACATATTTCTTAATGGTCGGTGTTCGAGCCTAATTATTATTCCTGGATTTTGAATGTTTATTTTAAACTCTAACAGACTTTTCGTTGTTTGTATTAATTTGGCTTTTCGCCATATGTCAAACATATAAATAAATTTCAGGAGGTGAAATGCATGAAAATCTTGAAGAATTGCAAACAATAATTTGTTTTTGTCATATAAAAAGCCGATATGTTTCGTTTGTTTAAAGAACATCACAACTTTTTATTGCCAAGTACTCCATATACCGTAGGTACTTGGTCAAACTTTAAAGACCTAAATCTTGGTTAAAAGAAATACTTGACGTCTGTCTATACACAGGCAATCATTTTTGAAGGTTGGAATTTAACCATCAGAAGACCTAGGAACAACGGTTCGATGAATTAATTTCTGTCTATTTCTGAAAGGAATGCTATACTCGCCATGCTTACTAAACTCACAAAGATTCGACAATAGGTATTTGAAGAAGGCCAGAGTGTATAGCGACTGAAACGTTGTGAATATAGTAATCAATATGAGTATAATAGTCCGCAGTGTGTGTATAAATGAAATATGACGTGACTATAAGCCACGTGTCGACCTATATACGAGATACAGATATACATGAGCTTATGGGATATATGTCGCTTTCGTTTATTGGTGTGTTTTCAACATCGTAACAAAACAACAAGTCTTGCCCTAATAATTTCAATAATTCACATTATTCAACTAGATGAAACAATTATCGATTGCAATTCTTTTTTTCTCAAAATATCTCTATATATAATAGGTTTAAATGTATATATGAGTATAATGTTTAAATATTTAATGTTTTAACATTTAAACACAATGTTTAAATGTTTGTATGAGTATATATAATATGATAAGATATTTTTGAAGGCAAAATAATGCAAATTTATGTTGAAAAACATATTTATTTAAATTTTCTTTTTTTCTTTTTTTTCTCTTAATATTTTCGGAGTAAAATCCATCTTCAGAGAGTTCTTCAGAGAGTTGAAAAGTTTCCATCTGTGTTTGTTAAAATCAACTGTGGTCTTATTCCGTTGAATTTGATGGAGATTAAAAAGTTCGGCAGAGATCGTCAAAATTCCGTTAAGTCCCGTGTAGCTGTTGTTATTTGTGGGAAGTTTTGAAATCATTTAAGATGTTTTTTTTTGTTTTGTTTTTTATATGTATAAATCTTTATTATATATAATATGTTTGAAATATTTCTTTTGAGTCTTGCATCGATCTTTAAATATCCCCTCATTACAAATATCATTATAACAATGCACACAAGAAATAAAGTTTCGATGCTTTATATAAAACAGTAATAAAAGTGTTAGGTGCTCAGGGTTGATCTCTTTGGACGGTAAGGTCAGGGAGCGACGCCCCTCCCCCGTTTAGTGAATGGTGGGAACAAGAAAGGATAAGGTCGGCAATGACACATGTCGGATATACACTTTATCCGGTCCCACCTAGTTTGAGTTTTAAGTGTCTGTTTTGGTAGAAGTTGTTTGCTCTGCCCTGGGTCAAATAAAACAATTGTTTCTTCTATTGACAACTTCATATTTCATTCATTCATTTCATTTTTGTTGTACGTTTATTTTCATCAACATATTGTCGGTATTTTTCAATGGCAGGATGCTTGCTCCTATGTTCAATATACTGTTACTTCTAAACATTGTAGGCAATAATGTGTTGAATTTTCTTTCACACATTTAAAAATAAAGTATTTTAAAAATCATTACACTTTTATTTGATCGTTAGTCGTTCACATTTTTCATTTCTTTTTTAAAACTATTTCTCCTCAACGTCTTGACAACTTTCAAGAAATTTGGAGTAAATATTTAAAATCTATTGTTATACAAGCGAATTCAAATAATTCATCTGACAGAAAATTCAAAGTATAAAAAGTTAAAGGAAATTAACTTTAGTATCTGGATGGTGTTTTTTTTTTTAATTATATAATAACGGAAAATTTTCAGTCCAAGAGTTCTGAATAAAATGATCAACACAAAAAACTTGACAGTAATTAATAATCGAAATATTTATTCAAGTTTTGATTATCGACAACATTTTACTACTACTACTACTACTACTACTACTACTGCTGCTGCTGCTGCTGCTGCTGCTTGCTTACGGTCAAGTCACGTTGAAAGCACTGTTAAGCAGCGATGAGTTTGTTCAGTACTTAGATGGATGACCATTTAAGCAACAGCAGGTACTGCAAGAAACTGAATATCCAAAATGACTTGATTCAGCATTAAATGACTTGAAAAGGGTTGATATGCCGTAAAATACAACCAAACAAACAAAAACTACTACTACTACGACTATTACTTAGTAAACAAAAAATATGGTGTGTTTGATCAAATCTGATGGGGGGGGGGGTAATATTACTGTATATATGAGTCCCTTTCAAACTATTAGAATCCTATGAGCGAATTGTTTCAGGCATTTTTCACACAAACAAACTCTGAGACTTTGTAAGTTCAAATCTCACCAAAGTTATTTCTTTATTCTGACTTTAGGCAACTTACATTTACAACCACAATGTGTTTAGTTGGGAATGTTGAGACAAATAAAGTAAAGAGAATTAGCATAAAATTAAAAATAGTCATTTCCAACTTTTATACAGATTTTTTGTAGCAGGTATCTTGTCTGGTTTTTATCCTACAATTTTGAACGATATATTTTGTGGATTTCTTGTTAAATTTTTTGTAACCTAGAATCACTTTTCCAGCAGAAATTGATATATAATGTAGCACTGCCTATTCTATCTTAGCTATCTTTGAAGCTGATTGCTAAATATCTGATCCCGATCATTTTCTTTCTTTTCTTATCCTTTCTCTTCATTGCATAGATTACTTGTACCTTTTTTGTTCTGGATATGACCTTAAACTGCATCCAATGGTGAAGTTCCAATTTTGGAGATCTGGTGAGTGTGGAGTACCCTTCATCGCCATTACTCTCAGGTCCACTCTAATCTGGAGTGGTAGTACCTGTTAGGGTTCCACCTATAGGTTAAATAGAAAAAAATGAGTTTAAAATATGTTTTAAAAATTGAATTTGAAAAAAAAATTGAATGCCCGTCAAACATGAATAACAAAAAAACGTCTTCGGCATAAAATAACTCAATAGATGTTGACATGCCGTAAAATCCAAGAAAACTACAAACCAAACCAAACTAGTACTTTTAGTTGTCTGGGCTGAGATATACTATGCTCATTTTAAATTTTCCTTATGCGTCTTTTAAAGTTATAAATGCACCCCCATCTGCATCGAAAAATTAATTTGGATTTAAAAATTTACTTTTGTAAATGAACATTGATATTTGGAACTACCCGGGAAGAAAAATCTTTGTTTAATTTCTACACAAACTTTAACCAAACATTTGTATTGTTGTATGGAAAACAAAGAAGAATTAAAATAATGTTTAAAACAAACTTTATTTGTTGTCTTTGATAAACCATGTTTAAAAGAAAAACATGTACAGACGCAAATATATCTATGTGATATATGCTTACATAGAACACACGTGGGGACATACATATGGAAACATTTGATTTTCTTTGACAGAGTTCAAGAAGTGTAAAGAACATTTGATATTCAGAAATATATTTGCATATGATTACTTATGTCCAACCGCTGATAATCGTTTTTTTTTGCAAGCGGTAGATCATGTTGATGAGCTACTAATTTGCAACTGGAATACGAATTGTTATTTAAACAAAATATCTTCATCGTGTCCAGTATTGAATTCAAGTTTTGGTCAGCAGCTGTTGTCATTTCCATTTCTTCTTCTTCTTCTTTTTCTTCTTCTTCTTCTTCTTCTTCTTCTTCTTCTTCTTCTTCTTCTGTCCTGGAGTGGTTAATACTGAAACCGAATTCTTGGTGCTTCAGTAGAGTGTGCACATGAATTATTTCAGTTCTTATAATACTGCTGATTCAACAAAACAAGGGAGAAAACAAAAAGATACAACGAAAAACCGTTTTGTATAAATAAATCTGCTCGAGTCTTGCCTTAAAGCAATAACATTACCAATACTACGATCAATACTTATTATCATTATCAAGTCGTGCTGATAGCATGGATTTCCTTAACTCTCTCTTTCTATTAGTCCCCATTGAATATTGGTCTCAGTAGATCATTTAGACTGCACAGAGCTGCTCATTGTAAGCCCTTACTAGCCGGATAACGCTGGTGCGTCCAAGTCCACAGGAGAACGTCACCTATGAGTTCGCTCCTTCTTCCCCAGTAGTATCCAGCATGTCTTGTTCGTCGTACTTGGATGATTTATGAGATGGGAGGTAAGTGGCCGGTCAGCTACTCTTTTGAGGGGTACTACTTGCTCAAAATAACACGCAGTATCCTTGTGTAATTCCAATTTACCATTTTCCCCGTGCTGATTGTGCAGCCATAAAATATCTCTGATTACTAATCCACTTACATATTGTTATATAGTCTCATCAGAATAACGGACAAAATATGCCGAGTGGTCTTGAGAATAGACAAATGTTTTAGGAATTCACTTCTTATACAACCGTTTATATTATCATGCAGTGTCTCTTCTAATGACCACCAACTGATAAACACTTACAATTTTTCTTATCTCCAATCCTATTCACGTTGCTTTGCGTCAACAAAACAATTTTCTCTCGACTATTTCAAAGATGAAGTATTTCGAAGTCGTCAGTTAATTTTTAGTTTTATATTATTCAACATATTTTTCTGATCAGTATCTTTTATTTTTTTGCAGCAATTTTGGTTGATTCATAACCTTTACGTCATAAGTTAAATTATAAAGGCAAACACCCAATCTATTATATAATATATGTGCTAGAAGGCGGTGAATGAGGGTCTTAATGACGTTAAACTTTATCTGATAGTAAAGTTCCACTTCTGGAGCTCTGTGCAGTGTGGAGTACCCCTTCATAACCAATATTCCCACGTCCACTCTGACCCGGAGTGGTAGTACCTGTTAGGGTCCCGTCTAAGGGTTAAATAGAAAAGAATGAGTTAAAGAAGTTGAGTACCCATCAAGAATTGTGAAAACAAAAACGTCTTCGGCATAAAATAACCCAATGGGATTGACATAACTAAATAAAATTAATGAAGTATACAACTAGCATCTCACACCGTTAAAACTTGATATATCACAAAACTTTTTTTTTTGCTCATTGATGCTAATAGTAACACTAAATATTTATCTCCGTCCATCTGATTTTGTTCTTATTTATTCTTTCAAACATATTATTGAAAAAATTTTATTATTCTTTAAATCATTTATTAAATTTATTATTTATTATTTATATGTTTTATTTATAATTTAGTATTTATTATTCATTTTAATATTCATTATTTATTTGATATTTATTATTTATTTGATATTTATTATTCTTTTATTATGATAAATTAAGAGGTTAGAATATTCTCTTACAATTTATGTTTATTATAAATTTATTATTATTATTTTTGTCTGATCATTTGATCTGAGAAATGATTATCTAAAAATGTGACATCAATATTGATCAGATCTGAAAAGTTTAATTTTAAAAACGTAAAGCTCTACTGAAAATATGAATTTAATACGATCATCTGGATTATCGACAACTGATCCAAAACAACATGGATCGATGTCAAATATTGGATTATTTGGTGATCATCTCTTCTCTGTTGGGATGATCCTCAGGCCAGAAAGAAACCAAGCGAATATAATGAAGAATGACAGTTAGGTGGATAAATGCGGGTGAGAGACTCAAATGATCATTACAAAGAGAGAGAGAGAGAGAGAGAGAGAGAGAGAGAGAGAGAGAGAGAGAGAGAGAGAGAGAGAGAGTATGAGAGAAGTTCATGTTTAATTCCTCCACCCACTGGAACTTAATAGCAGTCAACCAGAAACGATGTGTCAACCGTCCTTTGACCCAAATGATCTCATTTTTGCACCTGGTTCATGACCATATCATTATTTAGGAATCGGAAAATTCTATTGATATATCAATGTAACAGTTGTTTGAGCTACAATTGTTATCTCTCTCTCTCTCTCTCTCTCTCTCTCCCTCTCTCTCTCTCGCCCTCTCTCTCTCTCTCTCTCTCTCTCTCTCTCTCTCTCTCTCTTCAATATCGATATTTTCATGAATTCTTTTCAGAAGCTTTGAATATTTCAGCCTCCTACTCCTCTTTTACTTCCTCCTCCTACTTCTCCTCCGTCACTATCAAACTCTGAACACTTCTTCATCACGATAACAAATGAATATAAATGAGACAATTTTTAATTTGAATTATTTACTAGTGGACCAACACAAATAACTGAGGTTTATATATCTAAAACTTCCTGAACGAATCTGAGAAAATAAGAAAGAAAACTCAAAAACATTTCATTGTCAATTTTTACACAATATTAAGTAAAGTTGGCGGAGTGGCCTATTGTCGGTACCAGTCGGATAACGAGGGAGTCTATTCCCTTTTCGCTAGCGCTAGACCAGGGAGATTGATTTTGTTGAGGTGAGGCACTACAGCTATTATCCGCTCTTCACTTTACTGCACTGGTCAGATTACCCAAGCTGTTTTATTCCTACGCTGATTTGGCGGGTACCGGTATCGAACTCATAACCTTACAATTCCTAGTAGGACGCTCTATCGAGTGAGTTAAAACATTATCCTTTTTTTAGCATACGGGCAAAACTTTTATCTTTATACAAATTAAGAAAAAACAAAAAAACAAACAACATTTAACTCTGCATATATATCGATTTACCATCTTCGGGGTAAGTACTTTTTTGTACATAACTTTTCAATTGTCCTTATTCTAATTAATACGTAAAATACTTTTGAGTCTTTAAAATATCATGAATCTTGAACCCTAACAATTTATTTTTGGAAAGAAAAAAAGAAAAAGGATAAGAATTTACCACAAAATAATACACAACACGTCTGTATATGTGCGTGTATATATTTATGTATATATGTATATATATGGATATATATATGGGTATATATTGCGTGTATATATGTATGTATATGGGTATATATATGGGTATATATTCCTTCTCAATTTTCGCGTGCAGGCCGCACGCACTGATTGAGAGAAAAATAACGTAGCGTTCAACCGTTATTATCCTATAAATATCTTTAATTCAACTAAGGAATTACATCGACTTAGTTAACGTAGGGTAGGGTCCTGAGGAAATCATTTCAATTTGATTGAAACCCTGGTAGACCCTTTATTTTCCTTCTAATAATAATATTAGTAGTATTATTATTATATATATATATATATATATATATATATATATATATATATATATATATATATGTGTGTGTGTGTGTGTGTGTGTGTGTATGTGTGAGTATGTATATGTCGTGTACTTTATAGATATATTATGTTATGTTAGTTATGTTATATTATATTGTATATTTTATATATATTATAAAGGGTTGGCATTAAATAACCCACAGGGCTGATATGCCATTAAATCATCGCAAACCAATGTAAAACATTATGTTTGCAACTAAACTCGGTATCAAATGAGAGAAAGAACAGCAAGTGGTAATACGTTTCTTTGTAATATGACCACCAGTTACAGGGTGTTCTTTTATATTAGTTTAAACTGCTTCAGTAGTCAAATCATGTTCGCATTTCCGATATTATAATTGAATAAGTCGTAAAATAATAAAGAAAGCAAATCGCACTTGTCAAGCAGTATTATTATGTGCTGTTAGAAGAAGTAGACATTCTTGACACATTGATACCACAAGAGACAATTTTCTTATTACGACTTAACACGTACAGTGGCAGGAATTAAAAAGAGTTACATCAAATTCAACATTGCCTCAGGGTGAGATTACATTTTCTAAAAATGGTTTGGATAACTTCTCTCTTAGTTTTTAGTTTTTCTCTCTGTTTTCCTTAGTTGGATAAGTTTATTTTGTAGTCATTTATGATAAGATAAAACAAAAGTGTCTCTGTACATTTTAAAAAAGTTTCTAAACTTTGTATCTACGTTAATCTGTACAAATCTCTTAACCACCAATATTGATTTTTGTATGACTCTATCTATCTATCTATCTATCTATCTATCTATATATATATATATATATATATATATATATATATATATATATATAAGTGTATTTTGGCAGCATTTTTTCTTTTATACAAGTTTTGTTGAACTGTACAGACAATTCTTGCCGGACAAGTTTTTGGTTGATCCGTTCCAATTTTCGTACCATCTCATTGGTTTCGGGGTGTAACTGGTGTAACAGTCCACCAAAGGAATTAGAAGTGGGAGGTAATAACCATTGGTAGTGGGAGGTTGTAGGAATGGTAGTGGTTCGAGCGAGCGATGCAGTAGTGATTTTTTTGTGGGAGGGGGGGGACAAGTTGTGAGAAGGGGAGGGGTAATTAGAAAGGATTAACCAAAAACTTGTCCGACAAGAATTGTCTGTACAGTTGTATATATATATATATATATATATATATATATATATATATATATATATATATATATATATATACCTATTTATCTCGATATATTCATATCTATCTATGTGGAGAAAATTTAGAAAGTGAAAATTTATTGTCGGTAGTCGAGTATTTCGGTTTTACAGTGGAAACCTTCTTCACGACTAAGGATTTGTGTGGATAGAAGATGAAGGATATTTTGCATGCATACAAAACACCCTGCGTTTGTTTTCTAAATTTTCTCCACATACTGTCGGATTAATTTCCTCATTTTACTTCCATACCTATCTATATACTTATGAAAATTAATTAGTTGATAATTAATAAATTAGGCGAGCATATCTGTTCAAATGTAAGGCGTAAACAAATTGACAAAAAGTCCATCTCTGTATGTACATTACGGCATATTATGCCTCATCAGCAGAGTTATAAACAGGAAACTGCTCTGTGTGTGATTCGAACCCTAACTGCCAGCCTGACAGGCAGGGATTCTAACTATTACACAAGCTGGTTTTCCCAGATTTCCCGTTTCTTTATTAACTGATGTATACTACATGTTGGTGACTTACTGCGCGACAGTATGAAAGTAAACAAACAGTCTGTTTGAAATGGCGATAGCCGACAATTTTTGGGAGAATATGTGCTTAACTGAAGTCATACCTAATTTGAAAATTAAATAATTAATTGATAATTAATGAATTAGGCGAGCACATCTGTTCTATCTATCTATCTATCTATCTATCTATCTATCCCCCGCGATAATGACCCTCGTGTTCAACTGGTATGTATATAATTGTAGCTATACTCTAAAAGTTGACTGAGTCTGGCTAAACGGTCGGTGACACAACAACTTTCAACAAAACGATTATTTTGGTTTCTTTATGTTCACTCAATTTGGTGGACAAATTAAACGAAATGAATTATCAAATTTATAATTCATTTTTTGTAGTTTTGTTTTAAAGATTTGTTTTGAATAAACAAATGTCTTTATCGACTGAAAACCCAGTTATTATATATATATATCGTAAATCTTTTTTCGTTTGTACACGTACTATGAGGGTAATAAAAAAAAAGCAAAACTCGAATGTGTGAGTGAAATAGATGCCCTTACAGATTACACTTGTTAGTTTCATATGTCGAGACGTGGAATGGTTTTAGATTTACTGATTTGTTTGCATTCGGTTTTCGTGTTGGCAAGAATTTTGCTTATTTTCGCGATAGCTAATTTAAAAAAAAAATCAAATAATAAAGAAAACCCCTAAAAACAGCTGAGAATGTGAGTGAAAATCTGTTTTCTTTTGGGGAAAACTGCTTCTGAAACATTTGTTAATTCTAAATAGCAGCAAACCAGTCGCTGGAGTTACATAATTAGTTTTGCTTTAGTAAATAATTTTCAAAATTACATTTTAATCAAAATCCATTAACTCCAAAAATGTTTTTTCAATATTAGCTACCATACTTTCCAAACCGGGAAAAAGTGACTGACTTGTTGCTATATAAAATCTTAAATACACAATAGGTGTAAACGTAATCAGTCAACTAGATTTCTTTACTATTAATCCATAATTGAATTCTCAACTGCACATATATATATATATATATATATATATATATATATATATATATATATAGAGAGAGAGAGAGAGAGAGAGAAGAGAGAGAGAGGGGGGGGGAGGATTTTATAAAAATCTCGAAGCAATCTAACACTGCACAGGTTAACGCATGGAAGGTCAAGTCAGAAGATTAGACGCGCTTCCACACGCACACGTGCGTACTTACACTTACGCCATATATATATATATATATATATATATATATTCATGTATGTATGTATGTATGTATGTGTGTGTGTGTGTTTCATTTAATACATTTATGTATATTTCATCAAACCAGAAAAAAAAAGTAATATTATATTTTCAAATTCCTTTTTCAGTCATCAAATACTCAAATGCTTATTTATTATAAAGTGACACTGAATCAAAATATATACGTTTCTTACAGAAACATTTTCCCTGGATTCTGTTTTTGTTGGTGTTGATTTTTTTACCACCTCAGCAAATTACATTAATGAATATATGTCATCTCTATAATGTTTTCAATCAATTTCAAAGCGATAAGTCTCCTACGAAGGTATTTACTAAATATACCTTAGTCTGGAAACCTTCGAGAAATTTTAAATCCTAATAAAAAATAGTGACTACGACTGAAACCTGAAAAAGGACGAGGTATACAACAGCGAAAATATCATGACTATAACAACCAACACTACCCTAATATATCAGTATATCTTATTATAATGGAGATTCGGTGTCTGTATGTAACCGAAATATGCGTAAGTTTATAAATGAGTTTTCAATTTATAATCAACATCATTAATACATAGAATAATATTTTTTATTAACGATTTCTTTAAAAGTTAGATTTGCTCGAAAACAGTTCATGTTATCAGTGCGTTTAGAATCCTGCAATGTGTCTTATATATGACTAAGAAATAAACGTTTTCATAATATATGGTGGGGTTAATTTGCATATCGGTTTTAACAAAACCGGGTTTAATTAATAATTACTTGGTGTTATTGATCTCTAATATTATTGTATTATCCTCCAACGTAGTAAAATCCATCCAATGAATGATTTTATATAGAATCCAATTAGAATATAATTGAAATAAGTGTAATATTTTATATGTGTTCTTATTTAATTTCGTTAGTCTTTCTAATTTAATATATTTCATTACATTATAACTTAAATACTTACGCCCGGTAGAGGGCGCATATTCTTGCAAGTGATAATAATGACAATACTTAATCTATGAAAGTCATGCAAATTTTAAATCACAATACGAACTCATTTGCTAAACAAACACGAGATCATTCTATGTTAGGCAAACACCTTCATTAATCAAAAACTCGTGTTAGTACAACTCTCTAGTCGTAACAGTCAATCATGCTCCGACTCCAATAACCAGGTGAACTCGGCTTTGATCGTTCCCCCATTCAATCTCTTAGACTTCGTAGATAATTATAAAGTATACCTGAGTATGAGTTCAATAATCATTAGAGACTCAGTGAGGGACGAATCTATTGGACTAGCGAAAGTATGTTCTTATAATTCTCTCTCTCTCTCTATATATATATATACATATACATATACATATACATATACATATACATATATATATATATGTGTGTGTGTGTGTGTCTGTGTGTGTGCGCACGTGTGTGTGTGTGTATACCAACACCTCCGCACGATCAGGATGTGACACAGGATCAATTTCTTAAGCGGAGTTTAACAGGTTTGAATTCAGAGTTTTCCTTCTTCTAGATTGGTTTTCTAACCTAGGTTAAAGGGTTCAGTCTGTTCTACTATTTACCGTTAGCTGGAAGGAGTATAGTTGGATTCATACCTTTCTCAATGGTATTAGTACTATGTGGAAATGCCAAAGGCCTCGTCCAGGATTTGACCTAAGTTAAGCCATGGACATTTCATGTGCCAATAACCATTACACAATGCACTCCCAACTTATTTGCAGATATTCCATTTCAATTTAGAACAGAGCTACAAAAATAGACCAACCACTGAAGTAATGACACCTGCGGCAAATTGACAGCGAGCGATTTGTAGATATTTGCTAAGTTTAGCTTTGTCTGACATAAAGATACATTCATGGGTCATCCAATTAAAATCAACCCCACTACGCTATAGTTTATGATGCTAATTGGTTTGATTTAGAGCATTTTGTTAGTTGTATTATGTTGACATTATTGTCGAGAAATAATCTTTTTTTCCCCAAAGATTAATAATTAACTTATTTTATCTTCTTTTTATTTTCAGATCTAAACTCAATCCTAAAAAATTGAGAGGACGTTTTCCTTCGCGTTAAAAAGCAATTTGGAAATTACTATTTTCAAAACGTAAGTACAATTTTTTCTTAACAAATACGATTTAATAATTGTATTAAACAACTCCAGATTGAAAGTTAACAAAAAGTTTTATTTACAGCCTCATACATATGTAGTGGGTACAGTTCAAGACGCCATCTTGATTATTGTTCTTTACCTAAATCTCGTTCTTACCGAGATTTTCCTTAATCTCGTTACTCCGAGATCCTCAGTATGATGATGGCAGCAAACACGTGTTCAAGTATTGCCATTGCTTGATAAAAAACAAGTTCAACAGTTCAAAGAATATAATGGTGAGCTTCAAAAAGTTCAACAATGAGCTGCACGAAAGTAACTCTTTAGTCCTGCCAAAGTCTTGCACATCTTCCCACATTTACAGGTAATTCCAGGGAGCACAGGGTATTTCATTAGTCCATCCCGCCGATGCACAGATTGGTGACTGATCAGGCCAGCTTTGCTCATACATAGCCTTCCACACTGGTCACATAGTAGACCGATTTGAAGCCCTTGGTTGTCTACTTTTTTATTCTTGCCAATATCTCGTTTCAACTGCTCATGCTGTATACGGTTGGTCTCAAAATTTTTTGTGCCCTCCTGTAAAGCTCTTCTCCACTGTCCACAGTCCAGAGCCTTACTCTCCCAGGTCTTCTGATCGATGTTACATTTTTTCAAGGTCGACCTCAGGCAATCCTTTTATCTCATCTTGGGCCCTTGAGCCAAACGCTTTCCGTTTACAAGTTCCCCATAGAACAGTTGTTTAGGAAATCGCCCATCGTTCATCCTTACCAAATGCCCATTCCATCTCAATCTATGTTTGATTATGAGAGATTCTATGCTTTGACATTTGGCTCGCTCCAGAACCTCAATGTCACTGACGTACATTTGCCAGCGCACCCCTAATATTTGTCGTATTTGTTACTCCGAGATCCTCAGTATTCTATGATAATGTCATCATTTTTTTCTTAAGATTTATGTCCCGATTTTAACAAGTTGATAATAAGAGTTTTATTCATGATATTTTCCGATTATAAGATTTTTTTTCATTATTAAACAACGTATTTATCAATTGTAATAGTCTCTTTGGTTGTTTTCTACTTCTTCTTTTTTTAGTATTGTAATTATGATTTTAAATTGACCCGTTCATCGACCATTAAATTAAATTTCGGAAACAAATTTCAGGCAAGATCAGACAAAATAATCACCCATAGTTTTTCTTCCAATGTCTCTTAAGTTTTATTCCACGCTGTGTTGTTGACCAGATAAAAGTAATTGTTATTTTGTAATAGTCTATGTAAAAGGTAAAACCTGTGCCGTGGCCTATAGTCAGTATCAACCAAACAGCGAGGGAGTCTATCTCCTTTTCGTTTGCGCTAGACCAGAGAGGTTGTTTTCCTGAGGTGGGTGCCACGTCTATTGTGAGCTCCTATATGGTTTACCGCTCAAATCAAATTATTCAAGCTGTATTAATCACGCATTGAAATGGTGAAGAACGGTATCGAACCCAGAACTTTGCGCTTCCTTGGTCAATGCTCTACCGACTGAGCTAAAATGAGAATTTATGTTAAAGAAGTAGATTGAACTGAACATTTACAAGGTGATTGTAAAGTATCTACCTTTCCTATTGTAAAAATATCTTTTATTTCTGAATCCTTATTTTTACAAAAAATGAATATGAGAACCCGCATAACATAGAATTTTATTTAAAATTCTATATGTGCACCAGCATTTGTCTTTAGTCTCTCGGGAATCGCATCAACTGATCTTCCCAGGAATTCTTGTGGAATGGCAGAAATTATTTCTCATATCTGTCCTTCAATTTCTTCCAAATTCATTGGTTTCGTAAAGTAGATGTGCTCCTTCAATCAACCCAAAGAAAAAAGTCACAGCGTGTTAAATCAGAGCTTCTGGCCGGCCACTCATGCGGACAACGTCTACCCATTCATCTCTCAAGAAAATCGTGATTCAGCTATTGATAATCAATAAACAAAATAATCAACATGAAAAGAAAAACAAAAACACAGATTTAATTGCCATACATTAAGGAAATATAACTCCATATAAAAAAAATGATCAATAGTTTAAAATAGGGAATTACTTCTCAATCATCCTATATACTTGAAGATCTTTTCATTTAAATGATATTTAAAACTATTTTGGCGATCAAATGATAAGACGAAATTAGAATTAGTATGTTTTCCTGTTATAATCATTAATCTTCACTGATATTTTCTTTCAGCTTTAAATATTTACTGCTTTTTATCGCAACTCATTTGGGTTTCAAATCTACAAAAGCGCAGATAGATAAAAAATAATAAAAGAAAAACGCTTGGTAATATTCGAACTCGCATTCAATTTGCCTCATGAAAGTCTTAACACACCGCTCCAAAAACTGAACTACCGGTTTGTAGAAAAGGAATTAAAACCCTTTAAAAATCATCTGTTATTCGCTTTTCGATCTGCCTTTTTTTTTTAATAGATTGATTGTTCGAGTGTGTCAGCTGACAATACTTAATTGAAAAATAACAATAATTAAAGGATGCAGATCTTTCTGTTTCTCTTCTTTTGTTTTTCTATCGTAATTATTTAAAGTCGTCTTGTTGATTACCCTTAGTTGGTTTGAGATTACGAAATTATTCTCAATATTTTTCTTCATTTGTTTTATTGATTCTTTTTCATTATAATTTCCCCACAATTTATTCTTTGAACAGAAATTCAAATTGTTGGAATTCGAGACAAAACAATTATCATTTCGGTTACCAAAAATCTTCCTATTAGACAATTATTTTCTGTTAAATATTTTCCATCAGAATTTATTCTTAGCTGCATTGTTGACTATTAATAATAGTATTCGTAGTAGCAGTAATTATTCTAATAGTTGCAGTAATACTTAAAATTGGTTTTTAATTCTAAAATTATATACTTTCTAAACGACACGGTTTATTTTACTTACCTCCATAAATGTTGTTGCTTTTTCTCCCGTAATCTTCGTTTGCTAAATAAAACTTTACTATATAATCAATCCCATCAAGATAAAATATAATTGCTTTTTGAGATCTTAGGAATTTTATAACAGCATAAAATATACTAGCAAGACCAGTAGATATACCACAGTATGATAATTTAATTATTACAACGTTTGATATGTTTACTTAAGATCTGTTGTAGAAATACTTCAATATGTAAAAAGTATAATAATCTTGATTTAACTTTTTCTCACTATGTTTTCTTTCCTTCTTTTCATCTTTTCACTTTGTTCGATTGAAACAAATTAGCGTTATCGCTTCCACGCGATCAACCCCTCTCCCTATCTTTACCCCTCTTTCTCACTTTCTTTCTTTCTAATAAAAACGGGATGGTCCATTATTTATCTGAGGTGAAGGCACACATGAGAAATGAGAATTCGGTGGATAAGCAACACCAGATAATCAGATTTACATTTTTGCATTTCATCTTGGACGATTTAAATGTATCAAAATATTTGTCTGTGTATATGTGTGTATATGTGTCCTGAAAAAAAAAAAGAAGAAGCAAACGCTGAGAAACATAACTCTGACAGATGAGACACAAGACATGACATACAGGACACACACACACATACACCCACACATACACACATTCACATAACACATATGACACACACACAGACCCCCCAAACATGTATATATATATATATATATGGACCGGGTTAGCTCAGTCGGTAGAGCATTCGGCTAGAAACCACAAGGTTCTTACTTCGATACCGGTCCTTGCCAACTCGGCGTATGAGTAGCACATTGCGGTAAAGTAAGGAGCTGATGCTAGGTGTGGCGCTATAATCTCCTTG
>CM042144.1:112312585-112337585 GCA_023376005.1 Doryteuthis pealeii
AATATGATACGGTCTGAAGATTTATATATATCTGTGTATGTGCGTGCGTGCGTGCGTGCGTGCGTGTGTGTGTGTGTATGTGAATTATTTCATTAAACAATATTTTCTTTAATCCTTTTCTAGAACCTCGCCAGATACATCAACTAGTATTTATGTACATTTTAAAGAGAGTAAATTAAAAATGTTTAAGTGTTGAAAGGGAATTCTAATTCTTAAATATTGATAGGAAAATAGATGGAAAGTGTAAACGTGTTTTGTGGGATGAAGAGAAGCAATAAACAATATTATATTTTATCTTTACACAGAATAATATTTCTACGTATTTAATGAAACATCTGTGAAGACAGCAGATATGATATATTCGTGTATATCCCCAAATTACAACTATATTAATCCTTTTATATAATATTCTTTTCATTTGTCTCTTCGAAATTATAGTTTATACACTCATTATTTCATGTTTTGTCGGTTATTTTTTTCCCAGAAAACTGATTGTAACATTAACAAATCATTGGTTACAAAATTCACTTGCTCATCCGGTGCACCTCAAAACACGTCACGGTTTATGGCTAGTGTTTATCATTTAAACACAACTCAATTCTTTTCAAATAACATGGTGTCTATTTTCTCTGCTGTCTCTTTAATTCGCAGGCTAATGTCGTCTCATGTCGACATTCAATGCCTTAACATAATTTACAAGAGACTTTTCGTTGAAATCTGACATCTTAAAAATCAAAATCAAATGTTTGTGGTAAGATTCATAGAGAAAATCTCCAAGCATTTTGAGAATTTTTAAGAAGATTCTTGCGACGCGAAATGGAGTCCAAAATTCAAAAGAATGAGTTCTATGAAAATGTTCTCTTTGCTGTTATTCTAAACATTTATCAAACATTATTAACAAATGTTATGGGACGAACAAGATTGTTGTAAAAAAATGAAACATTCATGGAATGAATAAATTTTCAAGTTTTGTTCTAATATTAAATATCAAACGTTTTTCTCGCTAAAGTTTCTTTGTTTTCTATTTAAAAAATGTCTGTTGAAGATTTCTATAATGAAATAATATATATATATATATATATATATATATATATATATATATATATATATATATATATATATATATATATATCTGGAAACAATGTAGATTCCTATGCTCCATGAATCATGAAATTTCTTTCGGTCGGTATACGAATAATAAGATTATGTTGTGTCAAGTTTCAAAGGATATGGATGTCAAGCGTTCGTATTAAGATGTTTAGCTTTCACCTTGACTTGAAAAAAAGATAGACGCCGACGACCTAGTCTGGATAATGAAATAACTCTCTGTATTTCTCCCAAAACTCAAGATCAGACATCGTGCATTGTTGTGTTATAATCAACAAGCATTAAAAATCTCTCATTAAATTAAAGTCGACCCTCTTATGCGTCTGTAAATCTGGGACTTTTGTAAACACCAGGAAATTAGTTGAACATCTGTCTAAAATTTATTAGGTACGACTTGTAAATAAAGAAGATTACCAAAACTCGCTCTCTCTTCCGACGCACACACACACACACACACACACTCTCTCTCTCTCTCTCTCTCTCTCTCTCTCTCTCTTCCCTCTCTCTCTCTCTCTCTCTCTCTCCCTCTCTCTCTCCCTCTCTACCATTTCATATTACCATATCGTAGTAACGATTAAAGTATAACGTGTAAAAGTATTCAATAAAAAGAGCTAAATATACGGAATAAAAATGGAATGGTTGAAAACCAGACCGACTCGAGTTTCACGCAGATAACGAATCTTACGCAGAACGTGAATATGTGAAACGTATATTATATATATATATATATATATATATATGATAAGTATGTAAACACGATGTGTTTCGATATGGCTTTTTTTGCCGACAATTTTTGGGAGAATATGTGCTTAATTGAAGTCGTACCTAATTTTGAAAATTAATTAATTAATAATTAATTAATTAGGCGGGAATGCCTATTTAAATCTAAGGCTAAAAAAATCGAGAAAAATCAACCTCTGTATGTACATTTCGGCCTATTAGGCCTCATCGGCAGAGCTATAGATAGGAAGACCGCCCTGTGCGTGATTTGAAACTGGACTGTCAAGCTGACAGGCGAGTACCCTAACCCCTTCACCAAACGGACCTCTTAGATATAAATTTTCATTTGTGTTGTTGCATTAAAATTGTGTTGTCAAAATAACTGCTGTTTACGTTGTCTGTATCTCTGTATTATTTATGTCTTTAAACATATTTCTTATATATTAGCCATCTTAATTGTTCTTAATTAATTGGTACAAATAATTTTCCGCTTTAAATTATCAAATAAATCTGAGAAAATCGCGTTTTTGCTATTTATTTATTATCCAGACTTTTGTGATCTTTATAACAAATCGATTATTTTGTTGATAAAAAGATGAATCCATATTTGACCATAAAATAGATTTGGTCAGATTTCATGACCAAAAGAATCTATTGGTCAACCTATCGACTTTTAAGTCGATCCTCGTAGATGAGGAAACAAATGCTTGTTTTTTGGTTTGGTTTCTGTTGATTTTACTGCGTGTCAGCACTTGTTATTTTTTATGCCGAATATGTTTTGTTCAATTCATTGATGAGTATTAAGATTTTTTTTAATCAATTTTTTAAACATATTTTTAAAAACTCATTTTTCCTATTAAGCCTATAGATGGGACATTGACATGTACTACCACTCCGGGTGAGAAAAGACCTGAGGGTAATGGTGATGAGGATGTATTCCACACTACCCAGAACTCCAGAATTGAAACTTCACCATTAGATGCAGTTTAAGGTCATACCCAGCACATGCTCGTTTTTTACTAACATTAGTTGTAGCGGGCGATTTTTACCAGATATTTTCAATATTACTTCTTTAATAGACTCAAGCTACTGATTATGCTTCCTCATTCTGTAGAAAGATTCACCTATTATTATTATTTACTCCTTTTGAGTTTTCACGTCAGCATTAGCTGATGGTCTTTCACTGGAGTCTGAATGACAGCAAGTCTTCTCAGGTTTCCAGGACTCTTCTGAGTATTCTGGTAGATTGCAGTAGTGCAGTGTTCCGAATGGTTTCAATCCTTCCTCTGATTTCCAAACTTTCCGAACCCTTTTCCAATCCTTTTGGGACCGTTCCAAGTGCACCAACTACAATTGGTATCACTTTCACTTTCATATTCCATAACTTTTTCAGTTCTCTGGCAAGGTCCAGATATTTGTCCATTTTTTCATTTTCCTTTAGCTTCACCCTGTGATCTGCTGGCACTGCAAAATCCACCAGTTGACAAGTTCTTTCTTTTTTGTTTATCAACACTAGGTCTGGTCTTCTTGCTGGGATAAGGTGATCCGTTTTATTTTCAAAGTCCCAGAGAATTTTATGCGTTTCGTTCTCAAGAACAGATTCTGGTTTATGCATATACCATTTTGTTGTATGGTCAAAATTTAATTTTTTGCATAATTCCCAGTGGATCACCTTTCCAACCCAGTCGTGTCTAGTTTTGTTTTTTCCGATGTGCTAGTTTGCTACATTCGCATAGTACATGGTTTACAGTCTCATTTCTATTACCGCATAATCTACATTTACTATTTTGTTGAGTCTTATCAATTTTTGCTTTGATATAGTTTGTCCTCATGGCATTATTCTGTGCAGCAATTATTTGTGATTCTGTTTCTCTTTTAAGGTTTCCTTTTCTTAACCACGTCCAGGTCTTTTCATGTGCAACCTCTCCAATTTGTCGATTATTATTATTATTATTATTATTATTATTATTATTATTATTATAAACTTGGTCCTCAATTGTAGAAGTGCACTGTTCTCGCAGTCAAACATTGCTAGTAGTCTTAAAGGGACTGACAGGATGTGTTGCTGAGGGAGGATATGTTCATTCCAAGAATTCTGGTTATTCCTAGTGATATTCCATTTAATTGAAGGTTTGTAATGTTTACAATGCTAACAAATCTCAAGGGCAAAAATTGATGGCGGCAAGTGAATTACAATAGAAATGATTTCCGCTTTTCAAGAATGACCCAATTATTCATCGCCACCTCACATTTTTGATCACCACGTGTTGAATGAATATCGTACATTGAAAGGTTTTCGGTGATTTGAACCATTTACTTTTTAAAAGTATATTTACGTCTAATAATTTAATAGTATTATTTTAATCTATTTTAAAGAAGTTTCTAATCTTGAGTCAAATTTTAAAAAGATTATGAACTTCTTTGTTAACCTTTTCAGGATTCAATGTTGTTTAGTATTATCTGCGTTATTCGGACTATTGTCCTCATTTTCATTGTTATCTGTACAACGTTTCGGCCGATATGCCCTCCGGCCTTCTTCAGGTATTTCTCGTCGGTCCCGGGAACCTTCTCGGACTCGGGAATTTTGTTTATTGATAAATTCAGTCACTACACATACCAAATTTAAAGTCTGCCCTTCTATTTACCTTTGTTTATCAAAATGATTTGATTCAGGATTAAATAACCCAAAAAGGGTTGATATGCCGTAAAATAAAAACAACCAACTGTTGTTTAAAGAATTGCATATTTGACTCTATTTACTTATATCCATTTGTAACAAAAGGTAATAAACTTATTTGTTAACCATTTTCGGATTCAATGTTGTTTATTGATAAATTTACTCACTACAGTTTCTTTCTTTAATGGCATATTCAACCATCATGGGTTATTTAATACCTTGTTTTTCATCCTTGTAGAATAAAAATAGTGGTATTATAGCTGCTGAATGAGGAGGTCCATACCTTTCCTAATAGTATTGGTCTGAACATGAACATAATAGTTTGATTTTGGTTTTTGTTGTAAGGGGGAATATTCCCCCCTACAAGAAATTTGGACTCGTCCAATAAAATACATTAAAGATACGGACTACACGAGTGTATTCGTCGAGTAGTAGCTAGTGTATTCATTAATGTTCGTTAATTAACCTTGATAGGACGTTAAACTGCATCTAGTAATGAAGTTGCAATTCTGAAACTGTGGAGTACCTCATTAACGTCATTTCTCTCGGGTTCACCTTGTCCGAAAGTGGTAGTACCTATTAGGGCCAATCTATAGGATAAATAGATTAAATACGAGTATTAAAAATGTGTTTTTAAAAATTGAGTTTGAAAAAAAAAAAGGAATATCCTCACGAATGAATAAAACAAAATGTGTTTGACATCAATATTCTGTCAAATCCAACCAACTGTTTTTTAAAGAACTGCACATTTATTTTTATCGTTTTGTAACAAAAGATAATAAACTTATTTGTTAACCTTTTCACCATTCAATGTTGTTTATTAATAAACTCAATCACAACAAAAACGCGAAACGAAAAAAATGAGCAAATTCAAGAAAAGAATAAAAACGAAATTATAAAAAGAAACAAAAATAAGAAAATAAACAAAAAAGTAAACCTAAGAAAAGTAAAAAAAAAAAGGCACATTTAAGAAAACATAAAACAAAGTAACCATCATTAAATTATGTTCTCACAATAAAACAAAAACAAAAAAACAAAACACAATTAAACTCTTAGATTCTTTTCTAGTTGTATATTGTACATCATCTATAAATATTCTCACTCAAACTAAATATAAAAATGTTGATTGGCAAATGAGGAAGAGCAGATTAGGTTGTTGGCTTTTACTGAATTTAGAATTTCCTCTCTAATCTGTTGTCCAATGCAATATCGGGATATTTTATGGTTTTAATTAAAATTCGTTACTGATCAACTGATTCAACATATGGATTATAATATAAATTGCTGTGTGCCCTTGATGTTAAACTGTACATGATGATGAGGTTTCAAATTCTGATGCTCTGGGAAGTTTGGAGTACCCCTTCATCGCCTTCACTCCCAAGTCCACCCTTATTCAAAATGGTAGTGCCGGTTGGAGTCTCATCTATGGGTTAAATCGAAAACAAAAACAACATCAGTTTAAAAATGTAAACATTGAGTTAAAAAAAAATTAATCTCCATCGAGAATGAATAAAACAAACGTCTTTGGTATGAAATAAATCAACAAAGGTTGACATGCGGTAGAATTTAAACAACCAACCAACCAACCAACCAACCAACAAATAGTTATTTATATAAAGCTTTCTATGACGAATAACATTAATGAAATAGTTGTTTTTTTTTTACGTTCTTTACTGAAAATGATTAAACTTGTACAACTGTATAGAAGATTCCGGTGATATCAAGAAAATAAGACAAATCATCAGAATTATATATTAGCTGTTTTTGAAGCATTTATGTTTAGGCAATGATTTGCTCGTCCTTATCTTTTACCCCTAATTTGTCCCCCCCCCCCAATATACCCAATTAACAATAGTGACGGCCTGTATTGATAACACCATTTTTCTAGTAAAACAGAAACGTGTTACAATTAAACGCCGAATTTGAGAGACTTTGAGTTAAAATCAGTTTGAAAATGTTCAGTCCTTAATGTGTATGTTGCGTATTGTGAATGAGAAAAGAGATTGTTAGTGGCCAAGAATGAAATTAAAGACCATTTATAGAATAGGGTTTTGTGTTATATAAATACGTTGTTAATTATTTTGGAAAAATACACATTGAAAATGTATATATTTAGGATAAAAACAGGAACACCACACTACATGACGTATTATTGCCAACTAAATAGACTATGAATTATTATTGATTATTAACCAACGTAGAAGTAGGCTGTAAAGATTAATCTCCCTTTAGTGATAATGATTTACAAGAGACATTTGTTAAACTCTATTTCACAGTGAGCCGCTCTGATTGTTTATTATTACATTCTTCTAAGAGGAAATAAACATGTGCTATTTATTTGTATAAGCTTGTCAAATTGTAATTGTGGTTCATTCCTGCGATGGAGAATTTTCTGGTGGTGTCACGCGTTGTCAAAAATATCTGGTAAAAATCGACCGATTCAACAAAGGATACCCAGCCAAAATCGAACATTCGTTTTCCTGATCGAAAATCGACTGAAAAATCTATAGGTTGACCAAATCAGTTTTTATGGTCAAATATGGATTCATCTTTAGATGTTTCGAAATGATATCAACAAAACAATTGATTTGTTATAAAGATCACAAAAACCTCGATTACTGTGATGAATTTTCGTCAGAATCTAAAAGTCCAAATTATTTGAAATCTGAAGTTTTTTTCTAAACTTATGGCGTCCAGTTTAAGATTTTGAACAGAAGAAAAAATTGAAGGTAAAAAAGGAATATAATATTCGAGCATAAAATTGTTGCGTATTTCTCCCCAATCATGTCAGAGGTCGGTGTTTGAAGTTAAGTAAACAAAAAAAAAAAAAGAAAAAAAAGGATTTTATATTGTTGATTTTCAAGGCAGGCTCTCCTGAATTGGAAAATTAATTCCTCTGTCCAAGTGGTAAATTTCGTAAATATCTACATTAGTTAGTATGTTTGGTTATTTGTGTGTGTGTGTGTGTGTGTGTGTGTGTGTGTGTGTGTGTGAGAGAGAGAGAGAGAGAGAGAGAGAGAGAGAGAGAGAGAGAGAGAGAAGAGAGAGAATATACTTATTGCTACTTATATATTTTTCGACATTTGAGGCTGGGTAAAAAAATCATAGTTTTTAATACTGATTTTCAAGGAAAGCAAGCCTTCTCTCACTTAAGAGATTGAAATGACCTAGTTTTAAAATGTTTATTCACTGAGATTAACAATCTATTAATAATGGAGATTCGCTTCCGGATTTTGTCAGTAACAAGAATTACGTCACTGCTTACGTCACATTACCCAAAATCGTCATAACAGAATAAATACATTCAAAATTTGAACATGTAACATTAGACAGTCTTCATTGTTTTTTTTTAAACAAGTTTTAATAAATACATGACTGGTATTATATATTATAACTATATATAGTTTGTTTTATTTTAATACATATTTAAAGTTTACATTTCAAATTGTTTTATTTTTTAATCCTTTAATGAATTTGATGATTTTACTTACTTAGGGTACAAACTCGCTGACATTGAATTTTTGATCACCTACTCCTCAGGCAATATGTTTCAAAAATCTATTTTTACATCGCTCGGAGGGTGTTTTTAGTTTTTTTTTTAAATTTTGTACTAGTATCAATAAATGACGTAAACGAAAATGAACACGAGGAGGAGGAAAACTCCCTCATAACATATAAATATCACTCTTGTTTGTCAATCTTTTCTTCAACCATTCATATTCAACGGTACAGCAAGCACAAATGAGCCTAAAACCGTTAGAAAGGCTAATTCATTGGTCAAAGTCGGAAACACCCAGACATCTGTCCTAGTTTTACAAACCATAACGGGCACTCACCGTAGCGTAATAGTTAGCAAGTTCCTCTCACCGCCCAAATCAAGTAGTGACAGGAATGAGATAGTAAACACCTAAACTGAGTTTAGTAAATATCTATGAATGACTCGCCATGAGTAAATTATTAAGTTGACTCGTAAACAGTATTGAGTATGATCCTCACTGGGTGTTACATAATTATGATATTAGGTCTAATTAAACTAAACATAATAAGATATCATGGCGACGGGAATAAATGGTTCGGTTTTCAATTATATTAAAATAATTCTTCATAAATTTTAATGAATGATATTAACCTCGACTTAAAACAAAGATGCAAATATTTTATTCATTGTTCAACAGAACAAGGGTTTTATTTTTGACTACATTTTCTAGCTTTTCAGTCCAATGGTAAGTAAGATAGTTTTGCAAACTTTTACCACTGCTCGGATTCTGATCCTCACTGAGTGTCCTACTAGTAATGCGGGGTATCAATAGTGAAATATGTTTGATGTAAGCCGAATGTTTCAGATTTGTGGCCTTGTGCCCGACTAGGGTTTGTGAATATCAAAACAACGCAACGTAACACCCTCTGCAACGACCTAACTGGCAGTTTTAAACGTTCAATATTTTTATGGGACAAATAATCCTTGTGTTATTTAAAACGTGGTCTGCATGAAATTACAAGAAGTCGTTCAAAATAAAGAAACAAATAAATAAAAGAAAAATAAGAAAGAAAAGAGAAAAATAAATAAATACAAAAAAACCCCATAAAACAATTGATCGACTTAAGAACGTTAACAATTCACATCTTGATATGTTGACAGAAAGAAACAATAAAAACAAGTGCGTGTTTATTTTGTTCGCCAGTTTCGACGCATTCTTGTCGTACCATTTTTGAACCACAGCTGTATGGAATAATGTCTTGTCTAATGCTTGCTACGCCCAAGATTTCCTAATTTCTTACATCTTGCAAAAAAATGAGTTCGTCCTAATTTTTAAGTTTTAGATAATATCTTTTGTAACATCACAGGTAGACAGGAAAATTGTCACTTGGTACCAGACAAAATAAACAAACACGCATTTACAGTTTGGTTCTTACGTTTATTAATGTTTTAATAATTCAGTCCGGCCATCTAAGTGGGTTTCCAAACCGTTTTTTATAGGGAGGAGGAAACTCCCTGTAACCCCTTAAGTGTTGTTTGGTTGGCTGGGTGTTTTTTTTTTTTTTTTTTTTTTGTGGGGGTGGGTGATATATTAACTCTTTTCGGATCATTTAATGCCGAATCAAGTCATTTTGATATTTAGTTAATTTACAGTCCCTGCTGTTGTTTAAATGTTTACCCATCTAAGTTTTGAACAGGTTCCTCACGGCTTACCTTCGATGATCTAGCGGGAACCGACGCTTTCAACGTGACGTGACCGTAAGCGTATCTCCTTAAAGTCTCTATTAACTAATGTTAAAACCCCAAAACATATTTCCGCTCTGCTGTACTGTTAAGCTCAAAACGTAAACTTTATCAAACCAGTTTAAATTGAATTAACCTCTATCTTCTCATTTGTCTATCTAATGTTTCTATTTTTCTGTTCTGTATACACTTCTAGAGACGCCATTTTTATTAGACTGTCCCTCACCTGATGTGTAATAAAGGAAAAAATTAGATTATCCTTAGGAAGGTTCCCTAATACTGTCATTCTACCAACATGAACTTACTTCACTTTTCTGAGTGACCCAAATATATGCCGCCCTGTAGGCTGGGGCATTAGAATGCACCGACTGCACTTCTGCAGTAAGACTCCCCCAAATGGGGCCACCTGTTGGCCGTGAGTGGCGACCCGTGATGCTTAATGACGGTCTTGGTGGATGAGCAGTCCATGACCGCAACGCACCACTTAGGCCGATCAATCGGCTGGTCACGTCAAACCCTAGCACCTGTAAGATTCCCCCAATCCTATTGCCTTTATGGCAATCCCCAACCCTTTTTATCATATGGGTGCTAGAAGGCTGTGGCTGAGGGTCTACATATCCTGGGTATGACGTTAAACTCTATCTGATGGTGAGGTTCCAGTTTTGGAGATTTGGGGAATGTGGAGCACCCCATTAATCACCAGTGCTCCTTGGTTCACTCTGACCGGTAGTACCTGTTAGGGTCCCATCTATAGGTTAAATAGAAAAATGTATTTATAAAATAAAATTGTGTATCCATTAAGAATGAATTTATTTCAAAACTTTATCGGCATTAAATGACCCACTGAGGTTGATATGCCGTAAAACAAACCAAACCAAACCCAAATATATGAAGTGTAATAAAATAGGAAAATATCAACTGAAAACATAAAGTGCGTCATTGAATTGTAGAAAAGAATTCACTAAATGACATTCTTTACCGATTTCTGAACGTTTACAGAGACAAAGCATTGGATTTAAACATTTTTTTAATCAATGGGTAAGGTGATTCAGCAGCAATTTCAAGGGGGTTTTGAGGGATAAGCTGGAATTCAAGCCAGCCCTACATGAGATATTAACCCATGAAATGAAGAGCACATCGTTCAGCTCATCAACACGAACGGAATATCGTCAATGTTGGGATATGGTGAAGTTTTAGTAAGTAGATCCCATGGATGCAAAGCCAAAAACAAAAAGATTGACGACTACAAAACACGTCTGTAAAACACATCAAACCACTTCAAGTCTAAAAGTGACAGTTCCCAGGAGAGCCTTCATCATCACTGACGACATGCAGTATCACTCCAATTCAAAATTAAAACGATGCTTGTGAAGTGGTGTAAATCTTTACGAAATGACAACTTGGTTCTTGTTCATCCCTAACGTAGCCAGTGATGGTGGCTATGTGGTTGTGTCAAAATAGTGTTTCATAGATGAAAATTTGTCCTAACGGAGTTTCGGTGGCGCAGTCCCTAACGTGCTGAATTGCGAAATCGTAAGTAAGCAATATTATATTCACATTTGGACTAATACTCTTGGGAAAGGTATGATCCACTTCATCCCTCGGATATGGGTCATATATTACCACGACTGTTCTTCTATAAGGAGTGCGTAAGCATTAAATAACCCGCGAGGGTTGATATGACATTAAACAAATAAACCAAACAAACCATCTGGTCTCTCGAGTTGCTTTAACACAAATAAATATGAGGCATTATTTTTTGAGTATATATATATATATATATATATATATATATATATATATATATACCAAGCGCCGTTGTCCAAACACACACACACACACACATACATATATATATTTATGTTAGGTTAGCGTTGTCAATGTGCTATCTAACTTAGTTATAAATGCTCTATCCACGTTATTGAGGACTATTTACTTATAATCATAGCACTCTATATTATTAATAGTTATAAACATACACACACACACACACACACACACACATATAATATATATATATATTATATATATATATATATATATAATTCCGACTGTTAGTATTTATATTAATGTGATATTGTGTGGGATGGATATTTTGGAAGCGGATGACAAATACTTTTAGAAATGGAATAATTAAGTAAAAGACAAAAAATTGAGTTTAGATTAGAATAAAGAGCAGCATTTCCCTTTTCTTCTTCGACCATCTGTCAAATCTGTTTACATAAGTAAAATCTTCTACAATAGCATTTTCCTTTAACCATTAAACTATTAGAATTTGTTAATGCTTAAAACAATAACAGAAAGCTCTGGATAAAACAAAAAAAATAGAAGTGTTTTTTTTTACATAACCTAGTGACCTACGCTCACAGAAACATGAACGTTTAAGATTTTTTAATTCTTGATTCTTAACATTAATTATGCAATTATTAATTGAGGATTATTATCTGGTGAATCTCCTTTCTACTTCATATATTTGAATATATAGTCTTTTCATATTTCTTGATTGTTGAGCGAAGTTATCAGACTTCTAATTCTGTTGTGTAAATATTGTAGGTGATTTACCTATGACACGAACATAGACTTACCCATTAAACAGAGCAAAGCTACTCAAGTGAGAAGTAGCGGATACCTGTTCTTCGTGTACGCTGTAACAAGGAAACCCTCTTTATTTGTACATTGATATATTGCTGAATACATCTGTTCTCTACATTTTATCGCCGTGTTGAGTTATTATTTATTGACCCTTAAACAGGTCATAACAGTAAATGTTTGAGTTAAACTGTTATCTAGTTTAGGAAAATCCTGAGTTCTTTACAAGAAAGAATGCTCAGGTAATTATTCCATTAAGTTTCTGCTATAGTATTCCTTTCCAATATTATTATTATTATTTTGAGCTATTCTTTACTTTTTCTTTCATATCTGTTCGCTTGATGTTATCTGTTTCCATGATTCCCAAGTAATTGTAGTTTCTTTACACCGAAGCGTTCAGAGGATTTCCTCATTAGGTAGTTCTATTTATTCTGCTGTATTTATTTTTCTGTATTCATTATTAACATTGCATATTTCTCAATGCCAAATTCCATCCTTGTCTCAGATGAAGAATTTAACAGTTCCTATTAGATTCTCCTTTCTTTTAGTTTTTGGCAAAGTTTTTATACTATCCTTTTGTTACATAATTATTAGAAACCTAATATTTATGTGCAATAGTGTAGAAATCAAAATGGCCGTTATAAGCACACTATTTCTCTGTATCTTTTACCATCTCAACGATACAACAAATATAAATAACTTTAAACTGAAAAGGATATTTTTGTTCCTTATGTATTCGAGAACTTTTCTGAAATGTCAAAAATGCACACCAGACTCATGTGATTGTTTCATACTTTCTATGGCAAACCCTAATCCTTTTATTATATATATATATATATATAATATATATATATATATATATATATATATATACCAACTCCTCCGCACAAGCAGGATGCAACACAAGGTCAATTTCTTAAGCGGGATTTAACAGGTTTGAATTCAAAGTTTTCCTTCTCCTAGACAGATTGCCTAACCAAGTTTGAAGAGCCTAGTCTGTCCTACTATTTACACATAGCTAGAAGGAGTATAGTTGAATGCATACCTTTCCCAAGGGTAGTAGAGCTATGTTAAATGCAAACAGCCTTGTCCATCATTTGAACTTGGGTCTACGATTCCATTTCCTAAAACTCTAACCATTTATCATTTAGTCGGTAGCTGAGAGTCTTAGTATCCTGGGCACGACGTTAAACTTTATCTGATGGTGAAGTTCAAATTCTGGAGCTCTGGAGTATTCCTTGATCACCATTATCCCCAGGTCCACTCTCACCCGGAGTGGTAGTACCTGTTAGGGTTAAATAGAAAAAATGAGTTTAAAAAACGTTTTAAAAAATTGAGTTTGAAATAAATTGAGTTCCCATCAAGAATGAAATAAACAAAATGTCTTCGGCATAAAATAAACCAATAAAGTTTGACCCGCCGTAAATTCCAACCAGCCAACAATCTTACTTTTGTATACTAGTAGATGATTAAATTGTGTTTTTATTGTATCACCTCAATGTTTAATCTAGAAAGAGATAATCAGAATATTTTACTATTCACAGAATTATTTTATATCTTGATGATAATATTCGGGGTAGATGCCTCCTTATCACAGAAAATTATGGATTTGAATTGCCTTATCTTTCAAATTAGAATTGCTCATTAGGACAAATTATTTAATTATCTCATGCCAGTCACTTGATATAGATGATAAATTCCTTATCAAAAGAAAAGAACTAATAAAACACAACAGTAGCAGTGTATATAAAACTTATGTTTCGAATTAGCTTTTTAATTCCCACTGTTTTTGGTCTGTGCTAATGAACGATGCAATTACAACAAAGAGATAGACAGATAGACAGATAGATAGATAGATAGATAGAGGGAGAGGGGGAGGAGAGAATGAGAAAATGAAAAAGGGGAGCAAGAGATAAAGAGAGGCAGGGTTGAATGGCGTAATGGTTATCAGCATAACAGTATCATCTACTTATCTACTCTTCATCTGAATTGCTCCAGGGAAATGCCTGATTCTATTTCTCTTCCACCCCCCACCCCCACCCCCGCCAGGCACGAAGCCCATTGCCTAATAATTTAACGATGAGTCTCGCCATTAGAATGTCACGATGTTTGACAAAGAAAAATGAATGTGTGAATCGGTAATCTGTTTTCCGCTAATCATCATCATTATCATCATCATCATCATCATCAGTATTGTCTGCGTTATTCGGACTATTGTCCTCATCTTCATTGGTTATCTGTACAACGTTTCGGTCGATATGCCCTCCGGTCTTCTTCAGGTATTTCTTGTCGGACTTGGGAACCTTCTCGGACTAGGAAACCTTCTTTTCGAACTCGGGAACTTTCTTGTCGTAGTCGGGGACCTTCTTGTCTCTCTCTCTCTCTCTCCATCGGTTCCTATCGACTATCTCTCTTTGTAAGTTCTCTAAACGGCATCCAGTGTACATATAGAACTGATAAATAAGTTTTTGCTGGTCGGCGAACACTGGTATGTCCGTGGGTAGGAATCCATAGTATCATCTTACTTTTTCTCAAGGCGTTTCGTTTAAGTCCAAGTAATGCAGCTATATGGTAGTATTGACTCACTCACAGCTTTGAAATATATCGTACCTACCCAGTAGACCCCCCCCCCAATCTGTTATCCTCTTAATTATTCATTCCCTTCCCCACCAGAAAAGTAGTCATTGTATTAATATCATTAAGAGACCAGGGTTTTATAGCTACTTTTTGAGACACACAGCTCTCATCATAAATTGTCACTTAAAACTGTTTTGACCTTTCATCTCTTCTATTTTAAATAAAAATCGCCATATTTCTGGAGAGGCGTGATAACTGGTTAATTTTACATTAAACTATAAAAAAATGGATTTAAAAGCTATAATTCTAAGCACGGATTTTAATAATGGAAAAATAATATTAAATTTCCATATTTTTTATTAGTTAAGATTATATATGTTTTTCAAAACCATTAATCAGGGAAAATGTTCTTAGAATATTATCTTTATGAACATTACAAAAAGCATAAACATTTTAGAAAAGAAATTCTATACTCATTACATTGTCAAAATATACAAAAATATAGAATTCAAAACACTGCTTGAATTTTTAAAATATAAAATCAAGTTATGGTCTAAAAATCAATGTCATTTATTTGAATAACTAAACATTTTAGTTTTTAATGTAATCAATAGAATAATCATTTAATTATAAAATTTACAGAACATTGATTGGAAATGAATGAAGAAGTTGTCATTTATCATTGTTTGATCTTTAAAGTTGGATATGCAAATTACTTTATCTATCTGTACATATATAAAGAGTAGTTGTGTGTATGTATGTGTATGTATAGGTCCGGCTGAAACAACGAAAAAAAAAAAAACAATTAACGACAACGTAAATATATACATTCACCATCATCAGATTCTGCTAGCAAAAATAATGCAGATTTGATTTATATTTGTGAAGATAATAAAAAAATAAAATTTGAATAGTAACAGCATGGATTCTTTTTTTTTTTTTTTTTTTTTTTTTTGCATTTAAATAAGAGACACTGATTTTCTTTTTAGAGGGTCTGTGCACTTTTTTCTGACGCCTCACCTGGCCAAATCATCGCAAGGTCAATTTTACGTATTCATTGGGGCATCCTGCGAGGATCCAACTTTTGATTCAGTAATAATGATCTGCGAGATAAATTAACTTTCCTCCTCGTTTTACCCAGGTGAAGCCGGGTAGCCGCTTCTAGTCTCCATTAAGCAAGAACCTGTAAATTCGTCAATATATAGGAAACCTATTGTTAGATGCTAGTGATACATAGTATCAACAACGGTAACTCACGGACAAAAACAGCAATGATTTTGACACCATAAGTATACATAATATGTATACAAATACATACGTCGAGGGAACAATTCTATGGAAGAATTATCAAATATAAATACAACTTTTTAATGATTTTGTTCTCTTGTCATCACACACACACACATTCACACACACACACACACACACACACACACACACACACACACAATATATATATATATATATATATATATATATATATATATATATATATATATATATATATATAAGTTTTTTTAAAAATTATTTTTATAGTGAGTTAGAAGCATTAATTAAAATGTAATAATATATTTTTGAAGGCGAAATAATGCAAATTTATGTTTAAAAACATATTTATTTAATTTTTTTTTTGTTCCCTTAACAAAAAAAAAATTAAAAAAATTAAATGAATGTTTTTAAACATAAATTTGCATTATTTCGCCTTCAATATATATATATATATATATATATATATATATATATTATATATATATATATATATATAAGTTTTGTTGAACTGTACAGACAATTCTTGTCGGACAAGTTTTTGGTTGATCCTTTCTAATTTTCGGGCCATTTTTTGGTGTCGGGGTGTAATTGGTGTAACAGTCCACCAAAGGTTTCAAAACGAGCGCTTTCAGCAATACAGTTTGCCATCATCAGGTAGGAAACGATGGTATTCGTGTCTCGTTTTTAACGAGAACGAGTAGTAGCAATGAATTAGAAGTGGGAGGTAATAACAATTGGTAGGGGGAGGTTGTAGGAATGGTAGTGGTTCGAGCGATGCAGTAGTGATTTTTTTTTTGGGGGGGGGGCACAAGTTGTGAGAAGGGGAGGGGTATAGTGGAAGGAGGATAGGCAGGAAATTATAAGCATTTAAGAACATTTTGACTTATTTCAAAGTTTATTTTGTTTAAGGTCGGTTTTTTTTTGTTTGATATATAAAGCTTCGATTATTTGAAGTTTTTGTTTGTTTTTTTCTTTATGTAGTGTGCGTGTATTTTCGGTTATAATTTTGCGGTAGGTAGAGGGGGGGCATGAATGTGTTTTAAGGTGTTGATTAATGGAACTGGAATCAGATAAGTGTAATATTAATCGGATCACCATACCATCGTTTCCTACTTGATGATGGCAAACTGTATTGCCGAAAGCGCTCGTTTTGAAACCTTTGGTGGACTGTTACACCAGTTCCACCCCGACACCAAAAAGATGGCCCGAAAATTAGAAAGGATCAACCAAAAACTTGTCCGACAAGAATTGTCTATACAGTTAAACAAAACTTGTATAAAAGAAAAAAATGCTGCCAAAATACACTTATTTTAATATATATATATATATATATATATATATATATATATATATATATATAACATATATCTGTCTCTCTCTTTATATATATATATATATATATATATATATATATATATATATATATGTGTGTGTGTGGGGGGGGTGCGTGTGTATGTGTGTGTGTGTGTGTGAATGTGTATGAGGGAGAGAGAAAGAGAGAGAAAGAAAGAAAGAAAGAAAGAAGGAAGGAAAGAAAGAAAGAGAGTGTGTATTAAAGGATACAATCTCCGAATTCCATAGTATATCCATACGTAATCGATATTTGATTTCGAATTCCACGATCTTTCTAAACAAAGAAAACACTACAAATGTTTTTCAATAGAAACCGACTTCTATTAATTTGAGATTACTAAGACCCACAATAAGAACATTATACACGTCATATAATTTTTCTTATTGTTCATTGTTATAATTATTCTATTTTGTTATTGTTGTGATGTTAGTCCCAACAGTAAAAAGAAGTCAAGTCGAGATGGGGTAAAATAAGACAAGTGTATTTACAATTAATGGTACATGTACGACTAGCTTGTCGTTAACGGGAACAGTCCTCCTTTCCACTCGGTGTCTCACTATTTATAGTGAGAACCGGTGCATGTTCTCCACTGTAGGAACGGCCGGTACAACAGTTATTAGCGTTGTAAATCTTTTATTGCGCCTATAATCTTTATAACAGATTGGGATATATATATATGAAAATCATAATAAATATAAACTCCGGTACTCTCCACAATTTTAAACATTCACTCGGGGGTCTTAAACCGGATACGTAATGTGGGGAAAAGAAACCAGAAAATATTTCATCATTAATTTAATTACATTAAATACTGAATTTCATCATAAAACTTTAGGCGTCACTTTTATATCAACATATATTTTCCGTAAGTCTTCACTTTACTTATGTATAAGAAAACTGTTGGCACTCCTGTTTCATTTTCATACTTAACTTGTAATAGAATATGACGTGATCCATTTGACTAACGGACTGTTAAAACATATCTGTGGCCTGAAATCTCGACTTACGCATGCACATACGCGTGCATGCACACGCGCGCGGGCACACACATATCTGTGTCCTGAAATATATATATATATATATATATATATATATATATATATATATTATATATATGTGTGTATGTGTGTGTGTGTGTGTGTTATTTAGTTTCATCTTGTTTTTTCCCCTTGGTCTCCTTGTTTCCTTCACCGGACTTTTTAGGCGTGGTTGTTTATGCTCATTTGTAGTTTTGTTTGTTTTGTTTTGTATTGTTTCGGGTTTTGTTGGGGTTTTTTGGAGGGGGGAGGGTGTCCACCGTATGTTTCGCAATTTTGATACATTGGTTGTCTTTGTTGTTGTTGTTTTTCTTCATTTGGCATTTACTTATTGCTGTTGTGATTTCATTCTTTTCGTCTGTGTTCGTTTCTATCTTTTTAGTGTGTCTTCCAGGACGTTAAATTCCGAATTCTTTTCGGAGACGTTTTTTGTTCGCAGAATTTTGCGGTTATTCTTCATGAAGTCCAGAGAGAACTGCTAGACCTTTTAGTAACAGATTAAAAAATATCATCGTTGTTACTGATTGAAGGGACCAATTCTATCTTGATGTTGGTTGGGATAGGTTTCTCCTTTATGGTCATTTGTAAAAACATTAGTTATGATTCGTATCTCGTAATAGTATAGAGTCTCGCTGCTAGGAGTACTCTTTCTTCATACTTTTGGGTTTGTTATGTTTTGGCTGTTTAAGGTAGTGTTTTCAAGTGTTGTTTCCTCAGCACAGTGTGTTCTTTTTCTTTGTCTTGTTCAAGATATGATCAAAAGTGATAAGACAAATATTTTTTTAATACAATTTATTTCTTTATTGTCCTCAACTCAGGATATCGTCAGTAGAAAAGGTTTTTGTGAAAGAAATGTTTTTTAGAAATTAATAAAAAAAGTTTTTAAAAACCAGAATCTTGAAGTTGGGATAAATTTCTTCTTTCTGAACATTTGCAAGACATGTAGGTATGACTTGTATCTCGTGTTTTTATTTGAAGTCTCACTACTAGGAGTTCTGCTTCGTTATATTTTGTTTTTTTGTGTTTTGAATATTTAGGGTAGTGTTTTCAATTGTTGGTTCCTGGGCACAATGTGTTCTTTTCTTTGTTTTGTTTCCATAATTGAAAAGATGAACAAAAATGATAAGACGAATAGGAATATTTCTTTTATGCTATTTTTTATGGTTTTCAACTAGTTTTGACCTTAGGTCATCGGCCGAAGAAAAAGTATTTGCGAAAAATATGTTTTTAGAAAGTTTTTAAAATGTTTTCAGTGTAGTTGATAAGCCACAAAAGAAAGGGCGGAAAATGTACTGGCAAAGTGGCATATTCATTTGTTGAGTGAAAACCATCTTCTGGTTAGATTATTTCAATTGCTTTTTTATATATAGACATATGTCTCTGTGGAGAAGGCACCTGGCTGTTTTTTTATTTGGTTTGGGAGTGGTTCGTTTTAAGATAGATGTGGGTGGCCAATGGCTGATGTATTTGTTTATATAGGTGTTAGTGACATCCCCATTCGATTATCCGTCCGGGTAATTAAGTCCAAATGGATTATAGCTTTGTAAATTGTTTATTCCCTCCGTTAGTGATTTTATGTTGTCTTTTTTTTTCAATTCATTCTCTAATGGCGAATTTATCATCTTGTTGTTAAAGTCGTGCCAATTTGAGTGGAAATGTTGTTCTACAGGTATTAGTTTATTGTGAGCCATAGATTTGATTCAAGATGTTTAGTTTAAAATGAAATCGTGAACAATATGACCTTTAGGCACCCATTTTTTATCTCGATTAAGAAAGGACATGTTTTTCATTCACACCGTCAATATCCAGTTGTTTTAACAGACCTTTTAGATTTTTAAAAAATTATAAAACTAACCCCTAACCCTAACCCCTAACCCTAACCCCTAACAAACCACTGGATATTGACGGTGTAAATGAAAAACATGTCCTTTCTTAATCGAGATCAAAAAGGGGTGCCTAAAGGTAATATGGTCCGAAATCGCAATTCTGACTTTCCAATATATCATGTACAATTCAGTAAATAAATTACGTTTTTCCTTCTGCAATACGCCCTCACTCACGCACACATAAACATATTATTATAATGGAGATTTAGTGTCTGATTGTCTTTAACCAAAACTATGTCACTGCTTATGTCACAGTGCCCCCAGGAATTGTGCAAGTTTATCAATGAGTATTTAATTTGTAGTCAAAATCATTAATACATAAAATAGAATATAACTTATTTATTAATTATGTCTCTATGAAAATATGAGTTTGTATTTGCCTCAAAACAGCCCATGTTATTAGTGCATTTAAAATCGTGCAATGTGTCTAATATATCACTAAGAAATAAAGCTTTACATAATAAATGGTGTGGTTAATTTGCATACTGGTTTTAACTAAACCGGGTTTGATAAATAAATACTTGGTGTTATTGATCTCTAATATTATTGTTTTATTCTCCAACGTATTAAAATCAATTCTATGAATGATTTATTATTGACATCAATTAAAATATAATTAAAACAAGAGTAATATTTTTTATATGCGTCCTTATTTAATTTCGTTAGTCTTTCTAATTTAATATATTTTATTATATTAAAACCTAAATATTTACACCCGGTGGGTACATATTCTTGTTTGTGTTCTTAATTTACAGCTGGATATAAATTCGATTACAAATACAACAGTTGGTAAAAGGGTTTAAACCAACTCAGCACCGATTGTAGAATCCCGACTAGAAATATCTTTGGAGCTGTAATTCCTGTTTCCCGTGAAAATGTCACAGTTATCAAGTAATGACGAGATTTTCCCTTTTTAAAAATCTTTTAAAACTGCCGAACATTTATTTCAATTGGGAAAAACGGATGACACTGAAAGTAATACCATTTTGTTGCTACTGCCTTAGCGTCTAATTAACTAGGGACCATTGATTTGTTAAAGTGCTCACTTATTCCCCCTGTTCCTCTTTTCTGTCTAACATGGTGGTACACTAATGAAGAACCATTTTTGTTATTGTATCTGACCATAAAACTAAATGTGCGGGTATATATATTCATTTCATGCCACCAGAGAATTACAGAAAAGTAAATCTAAACAGACTCACCTGGAATTTGAACTCTGTACACCAATCTCATTTTTCATAGCGATAAACACCGCCATATTGTTTATTTTTATTATAAACCATTTTCCTGCTGATAAAACACAAATTCTTCTTCTTCGGTTATTTTTAGAGTTCCTCTTTTCACTTCTGCAGAACCACCATAGTCAACGTCCCTGAAAGTCTTTCGGTTCCATTGGATAGAATATTTTCCCCAAAATAAAATCCTTATTGATTTCGTGTCAAAAATTAAACATTTATTTTTTTATTATTTGGGTGTGTCTGACTATTGTCCTCATGTTTATAGTTATATACACAACGTCTCGGCCGATATGCCCTCCAGCCTTCTTTATGGTTTTTCTTGTCAAACTCAAGAGCCTTCTTGAACTCGATGAACTTCTATTTGAACTCGAGAACTTTCTTGTCAAACTCGAAAACCTTCATGTCGTAATCGGGAGCCTTCACGGAACTTCGAACCGAACCCTTTACTCAATCCACAGGGTTAGACTGTTCTTATTTCGTTAACCATGACTGGAGTGTGTAGTACCCCTTCATTGTCATTACTCCCACGTCCGAAGTGGTAGTAACTGTTAGAGTCCCATCTATGCGTTAAATAGAAAGAAATGAATAATAAAGAATGGGCTTAGAAAGTTTGAATGAGAAATTTAATACCCAATAAAAATAAAATAAAACCGTCTTCGGCATAAAATAACCCAAATGAGTTGACATAGCGTAAAATCCAACCAACCAACTAACCAACCAACCAAATGCAAAATGGACTCCTATAAAGTAATAGTTTGTAAGATAGTTTCGCAAACCATTTCCATTTTTGTGAGTCCAATCCATATGGGAATGAAAAGCTACAAAGTTAGCTTTTATATAAAATTGTTATTGTAATGACTTATTACCTCACCGAGTGCCCTAACATTGTGTCGTACTAAAGTAAACTTAGTAAATGATAGTAAACTAATAAGCAAATTAGTAAATGACAGTAAATAATGGTAAACAAATTAGCATAAAGAGAATCCTGAATCGGCAACATTAGTGCAACTCTCAGAGTTTATATCTTGATTAGTTTATCAAAAGTTAGCTCGTCAGTAAGTCATTAAAATACTAAAACTAATACTAAAAAATAAGGGTTTAAAAATATCATTTATGAAATGCAACAAATTTTCAGCCAAAATTTCTCATTTATTAATTCATTTAACTCAACGCTTCTCCACTAGTTAGATAGATCGAATATTATACATTAACATTTTCTAGTAAAAATTCAGCTAATAACTACGTGACGGGCTACAGACTTATTCTTGTTGAATGTTATACACTGAAATATTCAAACTGGTTTTCTCATCGCAACTCTTGTCTGTTTCATCTATTGTAACATCCGGTTTTCTTCGGATATTTGGCAGATGCGGTAATATTTTCCGAATTTCAAACCATCTTAATCCCAGGGAGTAGGTAAATAATAATATTCAATCACTATCGCAGCTCTAGGTTTCTCCACAACAATCAAGATAAGATACCAGTTCGAATAATTCAGTGTATAATAATGGTCATTATAATAATGTTTATTTAACATTTCAGATATTTAAACAGAAATGTATTCTTTGCGGTTCTAAAATTCGTATTCGATTTTAAATCATTTTCAATTATCGTTAATGATGTCAATTTTTTTTTACCCTGAGTAATTAACATTTTATAAATTAAAACACTTGTTCATATGAACATGTTTTACATTTAATTTTTTCGTAAATTAATATTTTTTTACAACGTTTTTTCTATGATGTAAATTTAATAAGGAAGATTAGTTCCATATAATTTGCAAAATATACTTATTGGATTTCTTTCTTTTGACGTTAAACTCGAGAATGTAATTTATGCTTTTGTAATTGGAGCATAAAAAGTGAATGATATATGAGATTGGTATCCTTCATGGGTGTTAAGTATAATTGGCTCTCGATGTAAAATAGTATTCTGTTCAAAAGTTATTACCTTTTTTTGTTGGAGTCAAGACGACTCTAAGAAATAAAAAGTAGATATATTGAATGAAATATCATACAAATGCATCGTGATTGGTTTTAATAATAGAAATATATTCTAAATTTGGAAGAAGCTGATTGTAAGAGTTCAGAAATTACGATTGGCACTACTTAAGAAATAAGGTTCTATATCTCCTCACCTCTGTCTGTCTGTATGTCTCTCTCCCCCTCTGTCTGTCTATCTCTCTCTCTCTCTCTCTCTCTATATATATATATATATATATATATATATATATATATATATATATATAGGTGCTATATGTATAAGTAAACAGTACTCAAAATCATTGATAGAGCATTTATATCTAAGTTAGCGTGAACATGGAGTCAACGGAGTGTGGTTACTGATAGTTTCTCGCCTATGCGATTTTCAAGATCTTGAAGATTGCAAGGGCGAGAAAATGTTAATTTGATCGGTCAAAATGAGTATATCATGTGCGAAACGAATAAACACTACGGGATCCAAAAATAACAGGAAAAAAATCATGAGAGTCATCCATTCTGACCAATACTATATATATATATATATAGAATGTGGTCTACCAAGCGACCATTTTCCCAAAGGAAAACGAAACAGACAAAAAAATATATATCGGAATATCCGCGGGAAACTGGAAGCAAAGACTATACAACCATAGGCACTCATTTACTCAAGAGTCCCAAAGGAACCAGACTGCATTATCAAAAACATTCTGGAGACTAAAGGAAAAGGGACTAAACCCACTAATTACGTGGAAACTTATTAAAAAATCAGCAACACCGAGAAGTTGGAATGGAAGGTGCAACCTATGTCTGGAGGAAAAAATACAAATCATAAAATTTAAAGATAGAGACAAACTTCTAAACCAACGAGAAGAAATAATAACGAAATGCAGACACAAAAACAAATTTAAAATTTAAAATTTAAAATTTAAAATATGAGATGAATAAGACAAACATACACTTGGAAGTACCGCTAGGACTTTTCCCGATAGGAAAAAGAGAAAAAGAGAAAAAAAGAAAAGACAAAAAGTAAGTGAATTTTATAAATATACTGTTACATAAATGAAGCCCCTAAAGAGAAATAAAAAATTTGTTAAAAACAAATAAAAAATAAAAAATAAAAAATAAAAATATGAATAAACTAATAACTATATGAAAATAAAAAAGACCCCGTATAGAAACTGTATAAAGAAGAATAAGACTTATGTAGACTATTAATAATAAAATTAAAACAAATTAAACAAACAAAAAGATAAGGATATTACTTAAAGATACAAATAAAAATATTAAAATTAAAAAAAAAAAAAAAAAAAAAAAAAAAAAAGTACAAACACTATAACAAATTA
>CM042144.1:112340085-112357585 GCA_023376005.1 Doryteuthis pealeii
GACTTTTTCTCGATTTGTTTAGCATTACATTTGAACAGGTAGGCCCGCCTAATTCATCAATTATCAATTACTTAGTTTTCAAAATTAGGTACGACTTCAATTAAGCACATATTCTCCCAAATATTGTGTATTGCATATAATCTGCCACTCATACACGCACATATTAATATCATCATAAGTTATTCATTTACTGATTAACAATGTGTGTGTGTGTGTGTGTGTCTCTCTCTCTCTATGTGTGTGTGTGTGTGTAAATATTACGTAGTCCGAACAGTAATGACAAATTATGAATATTTTAGATGTAAATTACTGTGTGCAACTGTGTTTGTATTAGTGCGTGCATCTGTTCTCTTGTCTGAACATGTGTGTCCGCTTGTATTTGTCTGTGAATATGCACATGCCTATGTATCTGTACACGTTTCTTACGTACGTATAATTGTGCATGTGTGTGTTGAAAGTAGCCCAGCAACAGAATTCATAATGATTCCCTAGATTTCTTGCATCTCGTTAACAAAAATCCGCTCATATTTACCCCAATTGCATCATACAACCATTCATAAAGTTTGGCAAGTGAGACCACATGTCTCGAAAAATTGCAAAACTTTACCCTCGGAAAGACGAAAGGTATACGAATAATCTGATTGCTATTGCTGCTACCAGCACTCTGAATTAAAAGAGAGAGTAATATCTGTGGAGCGATAGTTAGCAAGTTAGTCTCGTAAACTATAATTAGTGAGTTTGATGTTCAGTGGGTGGGCCACTCCCCGCTGCCTTGTACCAGACTAAGATAAGTCAATAACCGCATTAAGAATGAAGCCTAACTTGAAAATATCACCTAACATACCGATTCACTATGAATTTAGTCTGGTACCAAAATCCGCTTAGTTTTGTAAATAACTAAGTAAATAAGTGAGGATAGTTGTGGTTAAAGAGCTAATCCCGTCTTAACATCTTACATCGCTGGTTGACATTTTCTTGTTATTTTGTACCAAACTCATTTAACCTTCAGACACACATTCAAATGTACTTAATTCTAAAAGAAACTTAGTAAATTGTTCATTCATCACATAGAGTCTTGTATTATATTAGGGAGTAGCAAAAAAAAAATCGGATACTACGAGTTTTAAAAGCGAATTAAGAATAATTAAATCTATTATTTAAGGTTAAACTTTGTCTAAATCGATAAGTAGTAGCATAATAACCAACATTTAAAAAAAAGAAAAATATAATTACATATGCAGTTTATTTTTAAAAGATTTAAAACCATTTGTTTTGGTCAATTTCGACGATATCCGCCATTCAGCCTCTTTTTCGATGGTTTTAAGTGCTTGTTTACAATTTTACTGTAACAATCGCGATTGCAAAAAAAATTTACCAAAAATCAGGTAATTATCCGATTTTAATGAAATGTTCAGTATTGATTTAACAATTAATGAATTTTATAATGCATCAGTTATTTTATTTCAAAACTTTAATTTAGTATTTTTGCTATGAAAAATTAATATATAAAATTCATTTAAAATATGAAAATCCCGATGTTAAGTTTAAAATGTTATATTTTTAGATTCTAAAAATTTATATCTACTTAATGCAAACCTTATTTTAGGTGCCAAAAGTAATAAGTTTTGAAGAAAAACTCGATTGAAAATGTATCCCCTCCCCTTTTCAAGCAGAAAAAACGTCGATGTATAATTTTTTCTTTTATAAAATAATAGCAAATTAAATAATTATCGAAATGAGTAAAAAAGAAATCTCCAAAAAATTAATTATTTATTATTTTTTTACATTTTATTTTTCGATTTTCGGTACTTATTTTCTCATAGAAGCGCAACCGTAATTTTTTTTTTGTTTCTATTCATAACTTCGGTCTTTTATCTCTTTATTCATACTGGAAATTAGTATCAGGTAAGGACCAACTTGAAACAATTTTACGCCCCCAACATAAGGGGGATCAAAATTAAGTGACCTGAAAAAAATGAGAAAGTTTTGAAATAAAATAAATAATGCATTATAAAGATCGTTCTTCGATAAATAAACACTGAAAATTTCATTAAAATCCGATAATTTCCTGATTTTTGGTAAATTATTTTCTGTAGGCGGGGCTAGAGTCATTTGGTCAAAAATGACTTTGAGGCTCTGTTTGCCAGTCCCTATATTATATATTATAATATTATGATGTGATATAAATATCTCCAGTTTAGATTAAAGTTTAACAAGAAATAAGTATTTATTCGATCTTTATTGAGTACCGCTTTATTATGATCTTGAGTCGAACTAAATAAGATATTGAAGAATGAATTAAAAAAACAAGAACCGTAAACAGATGTAAATATAAGGTGTATGAATAAATCACGACAAAAACATCGGGTCTGATAATTGAACTTGCTGATCAATGCGCTCTTACTCGCAACACGAAAAAAATCAATGGGGAAAATTAAAGGAATTGTAAAAACTTTCAGACCATATGACATTTAGGCACCCCTTTAGCTTTGCTGATTCGTAAGTACATTTTTTTTCATTTACACCGTCAACATCCGGTTGTTTGTTAGGGGTTAGGATTAGGGGTTAGGGTTAGGGGTTAGTTTTATCATTTTAAAAAACCCTCTAAAAATTGTCTGTTAACAAACAAACGGATGTTGACGGTGTAAATGAAAAAATGTACTTATGAATCAGCAAAGGAAAAGGGGTGCCTAAAGGTCATACGGTCCAAAATTTCTTGTCTCTCTACGGTAGTTGAGTTTTTTTTTGTAGTATAATGCGCACCAGCATATAAAAAATGATGTAATCTATCGGATTAATCTTTTTTAAAAATTCCATCATTAAAATCAAATACCATCTCGGAATATAGACGTAGGGTTGCCAAAACCTGCAAATCAGTAAGAAATATCTATAAGATTTGATTATGTAATTGTATATTTTCTGTTGAAGTGTGATGTGGTGATTTTATAGCCAACTTCACTTTAGGATATTTCGTTAAAATTGAAATGTATACACTGGAAAAGAAAACAGAAAGAAATGAATCTAAAATTTTAAGAAATTTTTTTATTTGCATTTGCAATGTGTTTGTGTTATTTGTTGCTTATACCGTATTGGAAATGTCCATTATTTAACTATCTTGCACAAAAAAAGAGAGTCTTTTCACCAACATATAAACTATTAATATGATATATCGATACCGATCAAATTCTGTTAAATAATTCATCTGATAGTTCCCATAAATTCCCTCTTAAATTTCATCTTTCATACCATTATTTCTGAAATTATAAAATTCCATTGAAACATTTTGACATTATTGCTTCCTTTGATCTGATTAAAATCAAATTGGTTTTATAGACTTAGTTTTTGAATAATTATACAAGTACAATATTTATTTAGCCAGAGTTTTTAGTCAAATAAATAAAACATGATAGATGTACAATAGATGGGTCAGAAATATTTTCCAGAATTATGGCAACGAAATCAATAATTCATGAAACCAAGAGTCGCTTATTCTAGTCGGACATATTGTTTAAATTCCAACGTTATAAAATCTTCTCTATATGGATATTCATATTCCTTAATTGTATGACCGTTATCATCCTGTAACGCTGTCTAGTTAAAATGAGATCGTCCAAATCGTCTAAGATGAAACGCAAAATGTAAATCCTGATTATTTGGTGTTGCTTATCTGCCGAATTCCTAATTTTTATGCGTGTTGTCACTTCTGCTAAATAATGGACCATTCCGTTTTTATCATAAAGAAAGGGAAGAAAAAGGACATGTGACACAGAAAAAATATAAGAAAGAAAGAAAGTGCGATTACGTTAATCTGTTTCAATCAAACATAATGAAAGAGAGAGAGAGAGAGAGAGACAGAGACAGAGACAGAGACAGAGAGAGAGAGAGAGAGAGAATTAAATCAAGATTGTTATACTTTTAACATATCGAATTATTTGGCAATAGATATAATAATTTTGTGTCCTGTTTCAATCTCAACGCTTCTTTGACATCTCTCCTACGCATATGAATTGATCTGAAAGATGGAGATAAAAATTAACAATTGAATAGGAAATTAAAAGTTAATTCTCGCTGCTTTTCAATGGTAGTACCCCCCTCTTTCTATATCACTCACTATCTCTCCTCCTCTTCTCTCTCATCTCTCTACTGCTACTACTACTACTTTAACATTTCAATTACTTTGTTCTGTGGTTTTTTATTCTTTTAAAGATTCGTTTATTAATGTCCTGCTTTTGATAATATTCATGTAAACAGGATGTGCGTAGAAAACAAAATCCTACACAATCAGTGCACATTCTAATTTTATACACCACACGGCAAATTTACATGACTAAAATATGTAGATATTCTTTTTGTTAAAGAAATGAAAGATAATCAATATCCTCACTTCTGAAGAAGGCCAGGGAATATATCGGCTGAATTGTCATGAAAAAAATAAAGATAAAATCCATCGTCTGAAGAAAGATGCATAAAAAGATAATCAACAGATTATTTGCATTTTTGCTTGGTACATTTAGTAAGAGTCTTCTCGTTCCCCAATGAAACCTACACCGAAGAAAATAAGGTCTAAGAAAAGTTCAGCTTCGGGTTACCCTTACCGTACATTTAATTTGGACTATTGAGAATACGTTGTTGGTTGGTTGGTTGTTTTTAACGCCATATCAACCCTTTTCGAGTCATTTAATGCCAACTCGAGTCATTTTGATATTCTGATTACTTGCAATACATGCTGTTACTTAAATGATCAACCATTAACAGGCTCAGTATGACTTAACTTCGGCGATCTTGCGGGAACCAGAGGATCAGTGACCAAAAGTAAATTACAAAATATATAATAATTAAACCTAATGTAGGATTACAAATAATCTATTGCACATTTTCCTCAAGAAAAGACTGACGTCAAACTAAGGAATCCAATCCGGCAATATTAATTCTTTAAGAAAATATACAATATTTTCCATACAGTTTATTACAATAACTGTATCATTTAACGAGAAATAATTTCATATATATATATATATATATATATATATATATATATACCAACCACTCCGCACGAGAAGGATATGACACAAGGCATTGTCAAAATCAATTGAAATACTCATGCCTAGAGACAAGAGATATTCCTTATTGGAAATATATATATTTACCAACCCCTCCGCACGAGCAGGATGCGACACAAGGTCAATTTCTTAAGCGGAGTTCAACAGGTTTGAATTCAGAGTTTTCCTTCTCCTAGACCGGTTGCCTAACCAAGGTTAAAGAGCACAGTCTGTCCTACTATTTATCCACAGATGGAGGGACAGTAGGATTCATACATTTCCCAAGGGTATTAGCGCTAAGTGAAATGCAATTACAGCGCCCAGGATTTGAACTCGGGGCGACGAGTCCATTTGCCATGACTTTAACCATTACACCACGCGCTTCCATATAATTCCATATACACGATATTAAAAAAAGTATACAAATTTCTTTCGAAGTTGTATTTTAACGATTTCAAGTTTTTTACCCGATAGCAGTTCTACAAGAAAGAGATTTTTTGGTTAGTGAGTTAATATCTCGGACTCGTCATCAGGAAATACACCAGATAGTAAAAAACGTGCAGTTTTAACTCTTTCGATTCGGTTTATTCCGAGTCTCACAAAAACTATTAATTAAACACATTATTGTCGACTTTTTGGAAACTTTTATTCGTTTATAAGATTTTGGAAAATAACTTAGCCAGGAGAACCAAAGGAACGGATGCTTGAATGAGGCTAGTGCATAATGCCATCATCTTTACTGCTATTGGTGTTGACTATGAGTCCAAATCACCCATGTAAGAAAATAAGAGATGCTGGGCACTACTGAAGAATTAAGGCCGAACTCATAAATCACGTTCTCCAATAGACTTCTACACATGGGTGTACCAGAGTTTGCCGACTAACAAAAACATGTGTTCATAAGATCTGCTCGGACACAATGATTAACATCAAGAGTGATGGTTGATAGAAACGAATGGTGAGATAGCGTCAAAGGGGAAACACCACGCTGTTGGATGAGACTGATGAGGCCAGTAATGCCATTAATGGATTAATATCATTGCATACAATTTACGTGAGTGTAAAGTCTACTCTATTATTTGTACTCACTCTTCATCTCTCTTTTCCTCCCCCCGCCTCTCTCTCTCTCTCTCTCTCTCTGTCTGTCTGTCTGTCTGTCTGTCTGTCTCTTTATATATATATATGAGATAAGACCTAATAGGTCGAAATGTACATTCAGGGATTGACATTTTCTCGATTTGTTTAGCCTTACATTTGAACATATATGCCCCCCTAAATTCATAAATTATTAACTAATTAATTTTCAAAATTAGGTATGAATTAAGCACATATCCTCCAAAAATTTTCGGCTTAAAGCCATATAAAAAATAAACACATTTGTTTGTTTACTTAACCTCATATATATATATATATATATATATATATATATATATATGAGGTTAAGTAAACAAACAAATGTTTTTATTTTTTATATGGCTTTAAGCCGAAAACTTTTGGAGGATATGTGCTTAATTCATACCTAATATATACCTAATATATATATATATCTGTACATATGTGTTTGTGTGTGTTTGTGTGTGTGTGTGTGTGTGTGTGTGATTTTAGTATTTTATATATATTGATTAATGTGATCATTATACATTTTACAAACTCTTTATTTACTGAAAAATCTAATACTATACGTCATTTTTTTCTTTTCTGGCATAATATATTAACAGCATACCCCACTCGTCCCACATATAAAATGGCATCTCATAGCCAAACATTGAAGGTTTGAATTCGACCCAACTTTCGTTAAACAAAACATATTTATAATTGCTTTTAGAGAAGTTTTCAAGATAAGCCAGTCTAAAACCGTTGCCTTTGTATTTACTTTTTATCACATTAAACTCGAAATAAACCCAGTTTTTAACCAGCCGACTTCAGGGACATTTCTTCCCGGAAAAAAAATGTTTTTGTTGTTTTAGGCATACTTTAATTCTTTTGGTTCGTCATTTCATTAGTGAAATGATGCTATGAGGTTGAAAAGGAAGTCAATGAAAACCAGATTGTCATTTTAAATGGCAGCCGAGGAGGGGGGAGGAGGAGGAGTAGGGGGAGGGGAGAAGGAGCGGGGGAGGAGGAGGAGTAGGGGAGGGGAGAAGGAGCAGGGGAGGGGGGAATGCATACAATACAAATAATAATATAAATCTTCTCATCGATTGTAATTGGTGGAATTCACTACAGAGCAAGTGACAGCAAGTCTGCCCAAATTTTTAAGACTTATATCAGCAATCAGTGCAAGGTTTTTAATTTATGGTCTTTTACTTGTATCTGAGTAACGTCAATTTTCATCAAGTCTCCAGGACACTTCTGAATATTCTAGCCGATCACAACAATGATGATGTCTGTATAGTCTCGTTGCTATCTTTGATTTCCAATTCCTTCAATCTTTTTTCCAAGCCCATGGGACCGTGCCAAGCGAGCCAACTACGATTGGTATCACCGTCATCTTCATGTTCCACAGACGTTTCAACTCTCTGGCAAGATCCAAGTATTTGAATCTTTTTCGATTTCTTTCATTTTTACTCGGAATTAGAGAGTTCGTTTATCTCTCAATGTCCTAGAGAATTCTATGCATCTTATTCTCTTGGACGGATTCCGCGTTTTGAATATACTATTTAGTAGTTTGAACAAAATTTAATTCCTTGCGCTATTCCCAGTGGATCACCTTTCCAACCCAGTCGTGTCTAGTCTTATACTCCTTTTGGTTAGTTTACTGCATTCATGTAATTAATCGTTTCATCTCTGTCCCTACACATCTTACACTTGTTATTCTTCTGTGTCATATTTATCTTCGCTTTATTACAATTGGTTCCTTAAATCATTGTGTTGCCATTATAAGAAATTCAGTTTCTTCCGAGGTTTTCTCTTCTTAGTTATGTAGAGATCTTCAATCATGCAATCACACTAGTTCGTTGTTTTTCTTCCGATTTCTTTTTCTAGTTTTTGTTTCTGTTTGTCCATATGTTCCAGCTCTCCATCATCCAACTGGATATTCTAACTGATCTTATCCATGCTGTCGTTTGGACGCTCTTGATTCTTCATCTGATTATCCAGTCTCTTTTCTAGGATCTTTAGGACTGTTCCAAGTACTCGAACTACGATTTGTATCACTGTCACCTTCATATTCCGTCACATCTTCATATCTCTGGCAATATTCAGGAATTTGTGTTACGATTTTGGTCCCTTTAGTCATTTAGGTCTCTTATTGGTAAATCCAATGGTAGAAAAGGGTGTTGTCTCAGTATTAGCGAGTCTGTTGTATTCCTAGAAATGATAGAACAAGAGTGTATTTCTAGCAGAGAATCCAGTTATAGTCCTTCTGGTATTGTTCAGTTAGCAACTGATTTCAAGATAATTGCCAAACACCTTAAATGCATTCTATTTAGTTTTTCATTGGTCAATGTCTGCTCCAGATTTTGGTAAAGTCCATAAATATAAGTGGCAATTTCTCGTGCATCCTATACCTATAGATAATCCAATCCAGCTTTTATTTTCATCCTGTTGAACGTCAACTGACTTCCTGTTAATTAGAAATAAGTAGTGTCTTCCGGCTAGAATTGAACAATCCATTTCTGTCTCAGATGATTTTGAGAGTCTCATTTTCTATTATAGATTCTGGTTTGTGCTTATTCTATTCGTCAGTATGATCAAACATTAGCTTCTTGCACAAATCTCTGAGAATCACCTTTCTCACCCAGTTCTACCTGTTTTTGTGTCAGTACTTTGCATTTGCAAATGTAATTCTCTGTTTTTTCTCTCTTCCCACACAGCATACACTTGCTATTCTTCTGCGTGTTATCTATTTTAGTTTTTACATAATTAGTTCTGATGGCGTCACTTTGTATTGCTGTTAACACTGATTCAGTTTCTCTCATTTGGTTTCCTCTTTGTAACCATGTTCAGGGCATTTTGTTTGTAATTTTCTTTGTCGCTTGAAGTATCCGTGTAGTTTTTCTATTCCCATTTTGTTTAGAGATTTGTTTTTTGTTTTCCTGTTTGTCCTTAAGTTATTTCTCTTGATATTACTTTTGCTGTTTGCTTTAAATTTCTCTCTTTGCTCATCTTTTATATATTCTTCGATTCCATGAATTGCCGCATGTACATAATATTCACTGCTAACGAGTCCTCTTCTTCCTTCATTTAGACATATTTATGTACTTTCGGATGTAAAGAACTTTTGCATATTCATCAATTTCCCTGTTCTGTGGTTCATTTTTTCTGAACTCCACTCTTGTCCAGTTTAAGAAGGACCCCGAGTATCTTACAAAAGAGTCTGTATGGATATTTATTTCGTTGATTATATTTTTGCAGCAGAACTTGGTTTCAAGAATCTTTCTGGTTCTTTTGATGTATTCTTTTCTTCTTCTTTATTTTATCTTTATTTGCTTGATGCTATCCGCTTTTGATATTTCTGGTTATTTTTAGTTTTCTTTTTCTCCAAGTGTTCTGCACAATTCCTCATGAAAGTTCTATTCATTTCATTCTTTCTCTTTATTCTTTCTTCATTATAACCATTGTACATTTCTCATTTCCAAATTCTATTTTTATTTCTTGTCGGAACATTCCAACAGTTTACATTTGGAATTCAAGTTCTTTATCATTCCTGGCAAAAAAGTCTTTAAATAATCCATAGACACGACGTAGTTTGTCTTTTCTTGCGATTTTTAAATCTGTAGACTCATATTATTATTATTTCGCCCCATTAGAGTTTTTCCAACCCGCCTCAGTCGGCGATTGGCTGGAGGCTGACAGATAGTTTCTTCAGGTCTCCAGGACTCTTCTGGGTATTCTAGCCGAATTTAATAATGCCGTAGTTTGGATAGTTTCGATTCTACTTCTAATCTCAAATTCACCCAAATTGCGGACCGTTGCAACTGTACCAATTATAATTGGTACGGCCTTTATCTTCATATTCCACAGTTTTCTTAGTTCTCTGGCAAGGTCCGAGTATTTGTCTATCTTTTCGTTATCTTTCATTTTTACTCGGCGATCCGCCAGGACAAAAAAAAACCATGAGATGGCAAGTTTTCTTCTTGTTGTTAATTAACATTAGGTCTGATCAGGAAACAAGTATTCATAAAGTTCTTGAGTTTTTCATCCTAGTAGAAACGGATGGTTTTTCCTACAGTCTGTGAGAGAGCAATTCTTCTCGGTTCTCCAGGATTCTTTTAAACATTCTAACCAATTTCTACATTGCTGTGATCTGGCCAGTCTCAATTTTTCTAATTATCAGTTCCTCAAGTCACATTTCCAAATCTTTGGAATTGTCCTAACGTTTGGCACAACGATTTTGTTAAACTTTGGCAAATGATTTGATATTTTCCCAATCATTCAGTTTAAATCCATGATCTGCTAGAACAGCAAAGTCTACAAATTGTTAAGTACTTTTCTTTTGATCATTATTATCTAGAACTGGATTTGATCTCTCGGATTGGATTGGATGATTCATTTGTATCTCAATTTTCGAGAGAATGTTTTCCTCGCATTTATCAGAACAGATTCTGGTTTGTTTACATATCATTTGTCATTGTGGTCAAATTTTAGTAACTTGCACAATTCACTTGGGATCAACCCCTTCCCGCTCAGTCATATCTGCTCTTGAAGTCTTTCTATGATAGTTTACTGCATTCGCTTATTGTGTGGTATACTATTTACCCCCCTCTCTCTACAACAACAGCAAAAATAATACATTATTATTATTATTATTATTATTATTATTATTATTATTATTATTATTATTATTTGTCCAGTTATTAATTTCTGTTTTTTATTATTAACTAAGCTTAGATCTTTTTAATCACAAAGCCATAAATAAGGGACACCCTATGAAAATTAAGCTCACAAGTAATAGCCTGATATTTTAGTTTCGTACTCATTGCATCAAACGAAGTAGCGAACTATCATTATTGTCCGTAACTCAGCATCAGGTCAACGAATAGTTTCTCACTTTATTTGCATTTCCAAGAATCTCTGACTTTTGGGTAGTGTCAATAGCATATGGAATTTCAAGTGACTCTTGGAATATATTAGATATCACGGGTATCATTGCTAGTGCACCAATTACAATGGAGAAAAATATCTCTTGGTGCAGTTAGCACTGACATTTATGATTATTCAGCCTTTAGTTCAGTAAACTTTCAGTAAATTTTCTCAATATTTTTCATTGTCACCAAGTGGTTATCAAGGACAGCTACATCAGTAAAGTATGTAATTGAGTGATATCATTGCTATAGCAAATAGAAGTGTCGAGAAGGAGTCACTTTGAATGTTCACCTCTGTCCTTAAAGGAATGAGACTTAGAAATAAACCGATCTACCAGAAAACCACACACACACACACACACACACACAGAAGAGAGAGAGAGAGAGAGAGAGAGAGAGAGAGAGAGAGAGAGAGAGAGAGAGAGAGAGAGAGAGATTCACATTCCGGAGATTCACCAACTGGAAAACACCAGAACTTTAGTTCAAAAAATTCACAAAACTAGACATTGTATGATAGAATATCTACCCGAAGGAAAGAAATTCCTGAATAGATAAACAGAAAAACTTTATCATAAAAAGGGAAGTAACTCAGGCGATTAAGTAAAAATCGATCACATATCTAAATTTTAAAAGTTTGAAGATTCACAACCAAAAGAACATAAAGGTTGTAAAAGATGAATGAATGGATTGAATGATCTACATTACATCGACTCTAAAAATATGAAGGATGTTTAATTAAGAAAAATATTGAAATAAAAATACCAAGACCTTGCCCGGGAACTTAAGAAGCAGCGAGTCATGACAGTTAGGGCCGTGGACCTAAAATCTGGGCGCTTGAAAATTTACTGAGAACAGTGCTAAAATGTTCTCAAATCTCAGCGGTAATGAAAAGGCATCTGGAGAATCAATAATAATTAATGCCAAAGAGAATAAGTAGAACTGACATGATTGGATGAGAGCAATGATCTATGGGGAATTGCTGAAGGATTTAAAAGAAACCAGACTAGAAAATAAAGAATTAGAAAAGAAAAGAAATCGCTCAATTTAGACCGGAAGACGAGGTTATTCCTCATCAAAAATAGAATATTTGGCAGAGATGTGATACAACTTGATGTATAAAGTTGGAGAAAATCAAACTCTTATCAAAGAAATGAAGACATTGTGGAATATGTAAATTAGGATTATACACATCATTGTTATAGATATTCGAACATTCCCAAGGAGCCGTGTGTAGAGTTTAGAAAAATTAAAAATGCAAGAAAGAATTGAAACTATGTAGATGACAAAATTACTCAAATCAGTTAGAATATTGAAAAAGTTATTGATAATGAGACTCTTTCTCCATTAGAATTTACCTGACACTATTGAAAAAGAAATTCACCACTACATTGACACGAACAATGCCTCCGACAACAAGAAACTGTGGAACACGAGGGTGATGATGTTAATTGTACTTGTTCCCCTTGGAGATGTCCCTCAGGGTTTGGAAAAATCACTGGAGAAATTGAAAAACAGCGGAAGAAACGAGACCACCCAGACAAAACCATTGTTAAGAACGGTTAAAATACTCAGAATAGTACTGGAGGGGTGAGGATATGTACTGTCACTCAGACTTCAGTGATAGACCACCAATCAACACTGGCGTGAAAAAAGCTTGCAAGGAGTGATATAATAATCAAAATAATTTTCATTTTTATTGTTATTATCATTGTTGTTGTTATTATTATTTTCACTCTATGCGAATTATTAACAATAGTTTTAACTGGTAGTTTTTCCAATGAAGACTGAGTGACAGCAAGTCTCCACAGGTCTTCAGGACTCTTCTAAGTATTCGAGTTGATTTTAATGGGACCATGGCCTAGATGGTCTTAATTATTCCTTTTAATTAGTCTCAATTATTTTCTTTTTTTAAGCCTTAGGTGACCATTCCAAGAATACAAACTACAATTGGTATCACTGGTACCCTCATGTTCCACAAATTTCTGGCAAAATCTTGGTATTTGTAAATATTTTCGATTTCTTCCATTTTCTCTCTCTGTTGTCAACTGAGAAAGCAAAACCCACGATGACAAATTTTCTTTTCCTTCTGATCTGTTCACCTGGTCGGGATTCTATGATCCATTTGGATCTCAAAGTTTTTGGCTTGCTTAAAATAATTACGAAGAACCTTTCAAAATGACTTAAAGAACTCGAAGTCTAAAGAATTTAATTTCATCCAGACAACACCGATGCTAGAGTACCAGGGAATGTACTAAGGTATTCAAGAGACTTACTGTCGCTTGATTATGATCTATTTAGAGAAAAGCTTAACGGATACTGTTGGATAATCTTGTGGGTATAAGATACACGCCCAATTGCCACTCCTATTAATGAACTTTCCCAACATCAGCAGTAGGCATTTCCATTAAAAATTGGCCAATGACAAACGGATACGGAACGCATTTAAGATTATTTCCAATTGTCATAATATCAATTGCACAACACACAGATGAGGATTTCAAGGAGAACTTCTAATACCACAGAATTTCTGTCACAAGAAGCATCTACTGAGACTAAACTCGTTTCTACCTAGGATTTCAAGGAACCTTACAGACTAGGATTACAAAGAGATCTACTGAGACTGAACTCGTTTCTACCTAGGATTTCAAGGAACCTTACAGACTAGGATTACAAAGAGATCTACTGAGACTGAACTCGTTTCTACTAGGATTTCAAGGAACCTTACAGACTAGGATTACAAAGAGATCTACTGAGACTGAACTCGTTTCTACCTAGGATTTCAAGGAACCTTACAGACTAGGATTACAAAGAGATCTACTGAGACTGAACTCGTTTCTACCTAGGATTTCAAGGAACCTTACAGACTAGGATTACAAAGAGATCTACTGAGACTGAACTCGTTTCTACCTAGGATTTCAAGGAACCTTACAAAGAGATCTACTGAGACTGAACTCGTTTCTACCTAGGATTTCAAAGAATACTACAAGACTAAGATTACAAGGATTAACCAACTGAATTCAAACCGAATACCAAATTGGATTTACCAAAGAGAATAACTAAACGACTAAAATGACGACCGGAATTATAACAAGTCCATTTAAAGATGATGTTGAAATCTTTTTTGTTTGTCAAGCAAATTGAATCTTTATAAAAAGTATGTCTGTTCCTTTTCAAAACATCTTACACGATTCTATCAACACTTTATGATATCCCCAAAACAAAAATTCTATCTTACCTTCAACTTAAAGGCTCTTTAGAAAAATAAATTGGAACGGGTAAGAGAATTAAGGATTTCCTGTGTGTCATGTGACTTTTTTATTCTGCGCACAAGGATAATGTAACTCGACAAAGCGCGAGAAAAGAAAACCTAGAAAGTAATAACAAGAAAGATGGCGTGATTATAGAAATATTGTAACCAGATGTCTTTTTCTTCATCGTCGTCGTCTATGGAAATCTGTTTAAAAAAAAAAAGCACCAACACTAAGTTCTGTTTGTTTCCGTTCTCATTTCCTCCTTCTTATTTCATGGCAAATTCTAATGTGTATTATTTATTGCACTCGGTCTAATTAGGTGCACAATGCAAAAAAGATGTTTATGAAACACAGGAAGAATCAAGCTCAGTATTTTGTATATTTGTGTCTCTGTTTATAAGATCCTCTAAAATCATAAAGACAAAGACAACAATAATATATATATATATATATATATATATATATATATATATATATATATAAAGATAAAAGGTGGCTTACCGGTGAAAATGGGCACGATCGTTGGAGGTGCACAAAATCCAGGGGTTAAGTCAGCAATATAACAAATACAAAGTGCTCAATACAAAGTAGAGCAAATTTATTAAAGAAATGGATACAATAAAAACATACTCGAGTTTCACCATAAGGATCTTCAGGGTTAAATCCACTGAATTAATCGAGGTACCGATTAATTGCAGCCGATACGTGTAATCGAATAACGCATCGATTCTCGTTGGAGGATAACGCACACGTCCCTTATTGTTGAAAATATTCAGATAAAAGTAAAAATCATTTTAAAAAAAACCGTCTTTCATTGATAAAATGTCCACTTACAACGCTTGTGATCCTATGCATGGGTACCCTAATAATCATGCACGGTTAGTGTAGTGCATTTATTTGAATTCAAAATAACGGTTAACTGAGGATACAAGAATTGTGGGTGATGTCCCTTAACTCTTTGCTGACCTATATTTCCAGTTACGAATTTGAACCGCGTGAAATTAGTTTAGTTTTTAGTTTGGGGTCGGCCATTGGACGAAGTGGTCGGTAGTAGAGTTATCTCCCCTCAGACCTCTTCTGATCGGCATTGACCACAACTGAATGTGTGCATCATACATAATTCATTTCTTAAGAAATATTCTAGCCATCAAAATTTGGCCTCTATCAAAGTTACTCAAATTATTTTTCCTTCCAGTGCAAACAGCAGAATTTAATACATAAAATGACTTGAAATTGATTTACCAACTTATAAACATTTGATCTTCATATATATAATTGTTATGGGACAGTTAGTGTCATTTTTTGTCATATTTCATAACATTTTAGCGCATCTGTATATCTTTATATACAGAGTGATGTAGTCGATAACTATAAACGTGAACGGAGTATGACGTTAAACTGCTTCTAGTGGTGATGGCATTATATAGGACAAGTCACTTGGGTAAATGACGTTGAACTGCTTCTAGTGGTGATGTTCCAATTTTGGAATTATATAGGACAGGTCACGTGGGCAAATGACGTTGAACAGCTTCTAGTGGTGATGTTCCAATTTCAGAATCATATAGGACATGTCACGTGGGCAAATGACGTTAAACTGCTTCTAGTGGTGATGGCATTATATAGGACAAGTCACTTGGGTAAATGACGTTGAACTGCTTCTAGTGGTGATGTTCCAATTTTGGAATTATATAGGACAGGTCACGTGGGCAAATGACGTTGAACAGCTTCTAGTGGTGATGTTCCAATTTCAGAATCATATAGGACAGGTCACGTGGGCAAATGACGTTAAACTGCTTCTAGTGGTGATGTTCCAATTTCGGAATTATATAGGGCCTCTCACGTGGTGTAATGGTTAGCGAGTTAGATTGGAAGACAATTCACAGGGCGGATGTATCTATCCATTTATATAAATGTATATACATACATATATATAGAGAGAGGTGGATAGATATAGCCACACACACATACATATATACGCATACACACACACTCACATATATATATATGTATGTAGGTATGTGTGTGTGTGTGTGTGTGTGTGTGTGTGTGTGTGTGTGTGTGTGTGATATAATGTCAAAATCCCAGCTGTATGTTTCTTTAGCAAATATGGCTTTGCCTATCTGTCAGAATATTTGAAATATGCAAAATTCTTGGGCTAATAAAATTGGGCCATCCAGCTCTCTATATTATCTCATGATACCCCCCTCTCTCTCTCTCTCTCTCTCTCTCTCTCTCTCTCTCTCTCTCTCTGTATATATATATATATATATATATATATATATATATATAGTCTGGGATAGTAACCACTTCAGCTTTCACTGGAATGGTGCGCCAAATTGCAGTAGTATTAGGAGAGTGCTCGATATAAAGAATAGAGCTATTATATAAAATAATAAAATAAATATATAAAGGTATTACATATCTATTTATTTGATGGCAATAGTATTGATGGCAAAAGGTATTCACCTGATGAATTCATGCGATTTTGCATATATGAAACCTAAGGTTGTGACTGTTCTATTGCCATCAAATAAATAGATATGTAATACCTTTATATATTTATTATATTATGTGTGTGTGTGTGTGTGTGTGTGTGTGTGTGTGTGTGTGTGTGTGTGTATTTAGGCAGCATTTTTTCTTGTAGGCATACATAGTTAGATAATGCAGCCATTTTCTGTCTGCAAGTTTTGTCCTTTGTTTTTTCGTATTGCCAGATTAATTTTGTAATATCTGGAGAAAATTGGCTGATGTATTTGCCATAATGACAATAATAATAATAACACTAATAATAATAACAACAACAATAATAAACACAACCTATGTAAATGGAAAATGGAATAGCCCAATGTTGTACGGTTTAAAAATACCTTGAAGATGGCCCACGATAGGACAGAAAATACTTGGTCTATGACATATGGCAAATACATCAGCTAATTTTCGCCAGATATTACAAAAATAATCCGGCAATACGAAAAAACAAAGGACAAAATTTGCAGACAGAAAATGGCTGCATTATTTAACTATATATATATATATATATATATATATATATATATATATATATATATATAGCGAGAGAGAGAGAGACAGACAGACAGACAGACAGACAGAGACAGACAAACAGACAGACAGACAGAGTGAGAGAGTGAACTTAAAAAAGGAGATGGTAGTAAAGAAAAGGAGT
>CM042144.1:112362585-112420085 GCA_023376005.1 Doryteuthis pealeii
TGTGTCAATGAATTTTATCTTAAGGCTAACACTTTTAATAATGGGACCGTAAATCAGATTTTGACATACTGACTTCTGTCCCTTATTTCGCTAGTCTGAACATTAAATGAACATTTTCCCGACTTTATTTTGGTGGAATATTTCATCCCAACATGGCATTTTTTAATCTTTTAAAGAGAGTTGTTTTATAAGCAAAATAGATGCCATCAACTTATATCAAATATAATAGTCAAAGCCATTATTGAAATATGATATTTGGTGTTTATTTCGACTGTTCCATCATATGCCATATTCGGTGGTTTGAACATCCTAGAAATATTATATTTCAAAGAAATCTTTCTGATCTTTCAACTTTCAACACTGGATGGTTTCCATACATTGTTTTAAATAGAAAAATCTTGCCCCGTGCAAATGTTCTATATTCACCTCATCTTGTCATTTGGTGACTGTGTATGAGTGAATGTAAGGAAATTTTACTCTGAATAAATCACCTTCTAATCTGTAATTCGTTGACTCTATTATCTTGATAAGAAATCACTGACATAAAATCTATCATTTTTCCTAATTCGCCAAACTTGCTCTTTTGGAAACTGAGAAAGAATTCACTTGTTTTGTGTACACGTACCTTTGACCATTTGAAAAAAATATTTTGACGATGTTGTATTTACATAAGCGCAAATTGGGAGCGAAATAATTACCATAAATGCAAAGTAATTATCAACTATCTTCGTTTTGATACGTAAATCGTTATGATCTTAGAGGAATATATAACTGTCATCAATTGATGAGTAGGAGTATTTATGTTTTGAGTATTTTGATTAATATAATTTCATTCTTGAAAAGTTTTTATTGTACATTTTTGTGAAAAACTCAATAACCTAATGTTGTCGAAATATCTGTAAATTTCTTTAATCGCATAAAGAACTCGCCATGATTATTTACTAAATAAAAAAAAATTGCAAAGGGGGTAAAAAAAAGTTCATCTTGGGCGAGAAGAAATTTTAAAGACAATATCTGACTGTAGTTTGGCACCTCTCGTGGCGCAAAAGTTAGCAAACCTCTAGTGTAGAAAAACATAGTGAGTTCGATCCTTACTGGATGCCACACATTCTAGATTAAGATAAGCAGAGTAAAGACAGCTCAATGCAGTATAATTATTTGTCAGATGATATAGCAAAGAATTATTACTGAGTTGAGATTATAATTTTCCTTGTATAAAAACGAAGATAATGTCAGCATATATTGTATCCAACCGGGGGGGGGGGCAAAAGAGTTCCATATTTCCTACCGATGGTAAAGATTAGTGTTTGATATACAATAACAGACATGAATGTCTAACACTTGTTGTTCCTTTGTTTTATTTTACAGCATATCAACCCTTTTCGGGTAATTTAATGCCAAATCAAATTATTTAGACTCTGGTTGTTTACAGTACCTGCTATTGCTTAAGTTGTCACCTAATTAAGTATTGACCACGTGTATCGCTGCTTAACTTCGGTGATCTAGCAGAAACTGGTGTTTTTAGCGTGGATGTCTAATTCTAATTAAGCAGACCCTCACTCAGAATATTGGCCTAAAACTAAAATCTTCTTATTTTGGCCTTGTGCCATAAAAAGCCAATATTACTGAATGCGTACTAATTTATATTGTTTGGCTGGTGTTTAATGGCATATAAACCCTTGTGGGTTATTTAATGTCAAATAGTTTTTATGGTTATTTTCTAAAAGTCCAACATAAACAAAGGGAACCACTCTTGACTAATAAATTATTTATTCATTGATCTACTAGTAAAAAAGAAGACGGGGTTAGGGTTAGGGTTAAGGTTTAGGGTTAATTTAATTGGAAAATAAATAAATAAATAAATTATCAATCAAGAGTGGTTCTTCTTTGTTTATGTTGGACTTATAGGAAATAACCGTTTATATATATATGATTTGTTTAACTTCATGTGTATTAATAAATTGGTAGAAATGTTAGTTTTAAGATAGTTAGTTATTTTGTTTAATGGCATATCAATCCTTGTGGGGCATCTAATACCAAATCCCGTGTTTCTGTATATATGATTTGTAAGCGAACAGTTTTTTGGCAAATATTTTTGACCGGTTTGGTTTGGTTTTATAAACTGGTGGAAATAATTTTCATTAAGTGAATGTACACCAATATATTAGTGACCTATAGCATACTGCTTAGCTGCTGGGCTCGTTGGTCATTAATGTTGTAGTTAGTTTGATTACCACGTGACGCCCTGTATTTTTGACATTGTACCAGGCATTGGTTTTGCTCAAAATTCACATCTGGAATTTTAAGTAACAAGCTAAAATGATCTGGAATATTGAATAAGCAGTTTTATTGGATAATTATGCCTGAAACTTGTAAATTCTCCACATGACAAACTAACGTTTTGTTGTGTTTGTAATATTGTTAACTGATCCTGAAATATGATAGCTAATTCAAATCACACTTGAAATAAGACAACTGAATAATGGGCTTGGCTTTTTCTGTCGCATTTTTACGAAAGGCACACCAATGTCAATTCTTCTGTTTTATTCCTCATATTTTTCTCGGGGACAACCTAGCAATTTTCTAAGGTTTGGTGGGGTGATACTGTTACAAGGCCACGACATTTCGTTTGTATTCGAGGCTTATTTCTAAGTTCTTCTCATTTTCCCTTCTTTAAGATATGAATTCATGTATATTCAAGTAGAGATAATATAACTTTTCACTAGGAAAATTGATCTTGCATACATCAGCCAGGAGGAGGGTAAGGGTATTATGTGGTGCAACTTCTCAGCTCTGGAGATCAATTGCATTTTTGCACAATGGCACACATACACAGTGACAGACAGACAGACAGACACACAGACACGCACACACACACACACACACACACACACACACACATTATATATATATATATATATATATATATATATATATATATATATATATATATATATAACTATACTGTGCGATTGGCACTGTTTCAGGTTTTATCCAATCAAAAATACATCCTTTTTTTCCGATTTTCCTTGCATTTGGACATAAAACCCCAATGTCACCTGACGAATATTTGTGTTTACGCATACATGAAACCAATGGTCATGACTGTTCCTATGTCATCAAATATATAAAACCTTTATATATATATATATATATATATATATATATATATTATATATATATATATATATATATATACTTTGCTTCTGAATAAACAGTAATCAGTATCAGATATATATATATCAGTGACAGAGATATCACAGACTGGAGTGTGAATTGAAACAACACGGCTTGGCAACTGTCTGTTCCTCGATTATACAATCATGGTACCTATCACTTGGTCCGATGATCACATTGTTGGGATAAGAGTTTATATAATGTTTTCAGTTTTAGATATTTTTGTGTTTCCGATTTTTTAAAATACTTATACTTTAAAATATATTTTAATGTAATTTTGCATGATTCATCTAAGGTTATGAATTATATGAATATCATAAATTCATGTTTTGAGACTCACAATTGATATTTTAATTATTTTTGTATATTTTGAATATATTCTGATATATTTTGAATATATTCTAATATATTTTTATTATATTCTAATTATGTTTTTGATAGTTTTAAGTAGGGTCCATAATCCCACAACATAATAATGAATTCAGAAAATATTCATCATAAATATTTTTGAATAAGCACCATTCTTGTCAATACACTTGATTGAATGATGAGCAATCAATATGATTAGTTAGTTTTATATATTCACATCCGACCAACAACCCCTCCCCCATATATATACAGAAAAAATTGACATCATTTGAAATGTGAATATCTAAGTAGTTACTAGTCATTGTTAAGTATCTGGTCGGCATCCTTAGTTCCAGATGTAGTAAGTAAGTAAGCAAGCCAATTAGAATCCGGTGTTATAATATTCTTTGTAAGTCCGACATCCAAGATAATCCAAATAGCAATGAGCCAAGGTTAAGAATCAGACCTCTATATGTACACCAACAGCAGCAGCAGCAGTGCCAGTGATTGGACAGTGGGAATCTTTCTCAGGTTACGTGTTAGTCAACGAGTCTATATTTAGGAGTGACCATTTGCCTCATGCCTTATATCACAAAACTTTCAACAGTCATAAGCAAACAAAATTAAATAATTAATTAATATAATAAGTTGAATAATAAAAGATTTATTTATCAGTGGGAAATAGAATTTATAATCGATTTCTCAGAGCCTCAAACTTTTGTTTGATTGTATTTGAGAATATTCTAACACAGAAAATGCATTTTCATTGCTAGTGAATATCATTGTTACCCCTGTGGAAAAAATGAAAACCGTAAACTTAGTTTTTACACAATTTGTTAAAATTTGAAATAATTTGAGTAAGAATTGGCTATATTATTAGACTAAGTCAATTTTGGGGGGACACCATATATATATTATATATATATATATATAGAGGAACCACAAGGTTACTGGTTCGATAACGGCCCTCGCCAACACAGCGTATGAGTAGCACAGGGATCTGTGTGGTAAGGTGAGGAGCTGATGAGAGGTGTGGTGCTCCACCTCGGACACTAAAACAATCTCCTTGGTCTAGTACTATTAAAAGGGGATAGACTTCCTCGCTGACTTGCTGATACCGACTTTAGGCAGTCCCGTCGACTTTACTTTACACACACACACACACACACACACACACATATATATATATATATATATATATATATATATATATATATATATATATATATATATATGAAAAATAGATGGAAATTAATCCGACAGTATGAAATTTAACATTTATGAAAAAACAAATGATGTCCTGTAATTGCTGACAGAAATCTGTTTCGACCAATTTATCGATTTGGTCGAAACAGATTTCTGTCAGCAATTACATAACATCATTTGTTTTTTCATAAATGTTAAATTTCATATATATATATATATATATATATATATATATATATAGTAATAACTTACCGGTGGGTATAAATACAATCGTTGGAAGCGCACAATATCCAGAGGCTAAGGTTGAGAAAAAACAAATACAAAGTGCTCAATACAATGTAGCGCATATATTACAATCACACATCCAGTTTTAACAATATTAAGCATAAGAACAGCACAACCCTCTCTAGATACGTATGGGACTTCAAAAATAAACACAAAACAGATCCAATAATCAAATGGGAAATAATAAAAAGATCTAGACCTTACAGCCCGGGCCATAAATGTTGCCACCTTTGCACTGAGGAGAAACTATCAATCGCATGTTACCATAACCCACTAGAATTGCTCAACAACCGATCTGAAATATTTGCCAAGTGTGCTCACCGTCGCAAATGGGAATTATAAACATCTCATCTCCTATATTTCTACTTTACAGCGTTGTACTCCACCATGTCTCAACTCTTCCCTATTTTAAACCTAACAATTTTTCCAACCTAGACCCACAACCCACTTATACGCAAGTACACGCATACTATCTTCTAACTACATTTACCACATCCAAACCACCTAAACCATCAACCATAATTAAGAACCTCAACCTCTTCATATGCACCCCTAAACCTATGATAACAATAATATATACCCATCATCAAATTAATAATTAATAATTCGCATTTAAAATATTAGTAATTAATAACGAACCATAACGTACACACCATAAACCATTAATAATAATAACACACTCCCTCTAAACCAATAATAAATACCACCTAACCTAACCCTCTCTTATACACTCTTTACCTTTACAATAATAATACAACCCTACTATACCATTAATTATAGCAACAAACTCTAAACCAATAATAAATACCACCTAACCTAACCCCTCTTATACACTCTTTACCTTTACAGTAATAATACAACCCTACTATACCATTAATTATAGCAACAAAAACCCACTAAACCAATATAATTAACAATTTAATAACCCGTACTTCAATTTATAGTAACACTTATTCTATAAGCCCTTAGTATTAATGTTAAAAAAAAAATATTTATTTTTTAAATTTTTAAATTTAAATTTTTTTTTTATTTTTTATATATACTTTTTTTAAAATTTGTTATACACCCTTATATAACACTCTAATATATACTCTACACACTGTTAATCAATACCCCCATATTAATTAATTATTTTTATTTAATTCTAATTATATAGCATATAACGTAGTACAAAACTCTATATCTATATTTTTTTACTGGAAATATATATATAAGGGAATATTTGATATATCACCGTATATTAACTATAATTAATTTATTCACCTACTACTTAACCTTACATATTTGCTTAATTATTAAATCAATTTTATTAATTATTAACTATAAATTCCTTTACCATCATTAGTATTATTAATATTATTATTATTATTATTATTATTATTTTATTTATTTATTTATTTATTTATTGTTTTATTTATTATATAGGCACGAACGTATGTGTACTAGGTACCACCAATTTGACCCTGTGCAATTTACCCCCCCCCCCCACATTTAACACAATGAAACTTGCAGAAAAATTAATATTTTCTTGAAAAAATTTTTCCATTCGAAAGAAAAAACATTAAACAAACTCCTGATGATTTTTCAAATTTTTTATCAGCTTACGAAAATAATGAAAATTATGATTGAAAAACTATGTTTTCATTTTTGCACTGTTAAATCAACTGAAATTTAACGTAGCTAAAAACAAGTTACGATAAGAGGATTTTTTAAAAATTCTATGAAAAATCAATTAATGGTCCGATTTTCACGAAAATTTCCATAAATGTTTATCATTGGATGTAAATACATCTGAAATAGTTTTTTTCTAAAATATATTAGGGAAAATATTTTTTACGAGGTCTATCACCCCCCCCATTTTATTTTATGAGATAAAAAAAAATGACGTGGAAAAAAAATTTGGTACTTTTTTTTCTATAAAGATAAGAGGCTGAATAACTATATCAATGAAATTGTATAACGTATCAAACTATAGTTTTATTAGGAAAAATTAATGAAATCGGAAATAAAAAGTGCAAAAAAATGTCATAATATTAATATTTGAAAACTTTTTTTTGCTTATGTAATTGGTATGTACTATATTCTATTAAATTGTCCCCCCAAAAAAAATTTTTTAAGAAATTAATTTTTACGAGATTTTCAATCTTTTGTGTGATTAAATATTTTTATTTTCTGCGTGAAATAAATTAAATTTTTTTTTTCTGTGGAAAAAAAATCGAATTTTTCACGGATATTTAAAAATATGAATTTTAGAATTCAGGTGAACTAAAAGTTGGTCCGATCCGTGCTCGATTAATATTTTTAAAAGAATTTGTAATTTTTATTGTTGAATAGTAATGTGTGATTCTTAGAATATACGGAAGAGCAAAACTGACATATGACGATACGCTTCTCGGTAACTAAAGTTTGTTTTTCTGAGCGTAAAAAAATATTTTATTTAACTTTTACGACCAATTGGAATAAAAATAATATATTGAATGATTGTTTTTCTCTTAGAAAAAATATTCAAATTTTCATTTTATTTTCGATTTTAAGAATTAATACTAAAACCGAAGACATTTTTTAACGTCAATTTCACTGCGAAATTTTAAGATTAAAGTTTTTCAAGTTTTTATTCATAGTAAATTGTAATATTAAAGTTTTTAATGATTTTATTCATTTTAAATTGTAATATTAAAGTTTTTAAAGATTTTATTCATTTTAATAGAAAAAATTGGCTAAAAAAGTTTGTCCGTTACACCCATCCGTACTTAGATGCATAACTGTAAGAGGGTAATAATATGTATTTCTTTCTCTCTAAATCGCGGCCTGAAAATTACCCTTTCGCACGTAATATGGATAGGTTTGTTTATTTTTTAAGATAACGATGTAATTTTTCCCAATCGGATAATTTGATCTTTGAATTAACTATTTTTCTTTGTAACAACCCTGTACGATCTTTTTTAACGAGATTTTTGATAAACAAAGTTCGGAAATATCTATTTCCGTTTTATTCAAGATGACCTAAACGGTTTGGTGGTACCTAGTGTGTACGTATCTGTACGTATGCGTGTAAGTTTTATGCATTTATTTATGTATATATATTTGCATTTGTATATGTATATGTATGTATATGCGTATGTCTGTTACAAGTATATTTATTTTTCATTTATATATTTGTTTACTTATTTATTTACAATTTAAATAAATCATACTACTTTACTTCAACATTTAAAACAATAAACACCGCTTACAATTTTATTTGTTTACATTTAACATGATCGTTATTCATTTACTTATTCAATCAATTTTAGTATTTATTATTAATTTTAAATCTTTTTATTATTATTTATTTACAATTAAACTTAAAAATTTATGGAAAAAATATATACCTTAAGACTCAAGTATTAATTTAACTAAAGTATTAAATGTTAAATTTTAAGATTTTAAAATTTTAAATTTCAATAAATAACCCAAAATAATAAAACCAAAAATAATATTTCAATGATCCAACTATCTCTATTTATTACATAACTCCACTTTTAATCCCAGTTAAAATAAATAAAAATCCTTGTTTTATATAAACACCGTATCCAATTTTAAAAATTTTTTATATATTTTTTCACTTTTATTTTCCACTTTTATTTTTATTTTTATTTTTATTTCAATACATTTTTGCTTGCCATTACCTTCATTTTTACTTTTATCTCTTTATATTATTTTTTATATAATTAACTATATTTAACTACCAAAAACTTCTATTATCATAACATATACAACCGGTTTTTTTTTCTTTTTTTTTAAATACTCTCAAACCAAATTAAACTAGTTATTAAATAATTTTAACTTTTCACCTTTTAACTATTAATACGACTCATAATATATTTTTTATTAATTAATAATTGAAAAAATAATTTCCATAAATTAATCCAAATTTTTAATCCAATAAACAAAAACCGTTCCCGATCTACGAAAATATAAATAAGCGTTCCTCTACTAAAGTTAAGTCCCATTCCAACGGGCATGTTTATAACATCTAAGTTTAATCGAAAACTCGATTAATTTAACTAAAGTAACCCTGAAGAATCAATCGATGAAACTCGAGTAGGTTACTCCTTTCCATTGTTAATATATATATATATATATATATATATATGAATTAATTTAAATGTATTCCTGTATTCATATTGTTATACATAAAGTATAATTATTTCTTTCACTATTAATTTTCAGATTGTTTTCCCTGCTATGTGAGAAGCAGCAACTCAACTTGTAAAAAATTGGTATGCTCAACAGTAAAAAACTTGCCCTATTCTGCATTGTGACCGTCTTTATTTACTGCATATTTGTTCACAATTTCGTCTGGAAAAATATACGGCAACATACGTATGCGGCGGAATTGACAACCAAACAAAAACCAAGTCCCGTGTTAAACTTAAATAATTTAGTCATCACAAAAGAAAATGATATCATCAATAAGGTAAGTTCTTCTTTATTTGTAACTAGTAAAATTATGCACCACCTGAGCGCAAGTATTTCAGTTTGAATGTAATAGATTAGTATATCAAATTAGAAAGACTAATGAAACTAAATAAGAATGAATATAAATATAATATAATATCAATATAATATTTTTATTATATCAAATTAGAAAGACTAATGAAACTAAATGAGAATGAATATAAAAATATTAAACTTACTAGTACAAAATAAAAAACACCCCCCGGGCGATGTAAAAATAGATTTTTGAAACATATTGCCTGGGGGTGGGAGTAAAAATTCAATGTCAGCGAGTTTGTACCCTAAGTAAATAAAATCATCAAATTCATTAAAGGATTAAAAAATAAAACAATTTGAAATGTAAACTTTAAATATGTATTAAAATAAAACAAACTATATATAGATATATAATACCAGTCATGTATTTATTAAAACTTGTTTTAAAAAACAATGAGGACTGTCTAATGCTGCATGTTCAAATTTTGAGTGTATTTATTCAGGGTTTTTTTGTAATGTAACATAAGCAGTGACGTAATTTTTGTTACAGACAAAAACCGGAAGCGAATCTCCATTATTAATAGATTTTAATGTTATTTTAATTTATTTCTATCTAAGTTTATATATAGATTATATATGAATATGTTTCAGAATAACATTATGTATTAGAAACCAATAGCAGCAAATAATTATTTATTAAACCCAGCTATGTTAAAATAATTATGTAATTTATTCCCACCTGTTGCATAGCCATTAAATCTTCTATATGTTGCGTAGGGCCTTCTTCACTACTCTGAATCGTATACGTTGCTGGTATACTGCGGGTATCTAACCCTTAGACGATATATGTAGGGGTCGCTTAATGAAGACACAAATCATCTGTATGTAGTAGGAGATAGACTTTTTATTTAATTCCCTCGTGTGCGTGTGAGTGGCGAGCGTTGACAATGGGAACTACTGCTGCTGGCTGGCGATCAGGAGGTGAAAGGGTGGGCGCGCCTCACTGCCCGCTGGCAGCGATTGACCGCAAGCGTCGGTCACTCCGTTCGCCGTCTCCTCCTGACTGTGGTCTGTTCACTACCGACTGTTCTTTTATATATCTCAAACGCCTACGCATTTTCTTTATTCGCTCCCACCAGGAAAAAGTCCTTTGTCACCTTTGTCGTCCCCCTCTGTTTAATTCAACCGGAAATTTCTATTTCCGTTTGTACAATATACAACACCGCCGTCATGTAAATCTTTATTTCTTAGAGATATATAACACATATTTCAGGATTTTAAATACATTAATAATATGGGCAGCTTTGCAGCAATTCTAACTCAGGTAAACTTTAATAGATACATCGTTAATAGATAAGTTGCTAATTAAGATTAAATAATGACTATTTATAATAGTTGGGAATATAACTTAAATAACCAAGAAAATTGTGACGTCAGTGGCGACGTAATTAAGGTTAACAGACTGACAGTTACATAATCTCCCTAATAATAAGTGGCATTTACCTAGGAAGAGTTGCTTGCAATACTTCTTTTAGTCTTAGTGCATTTTCATCTATATCTCTACATAAATAAAAGGCAGTTGGTGTGTATGAATGACCGGAGGAACCTACGGAAATAAAACAATTAACGACAAAGTAAATATATATATATACATACACATTCACTATAATCAGATCTTGGATTTTGAGCAAAAACAATGAAGATATTTGATTTATATTCGTGAAGATAATAATAAAAAAAAATAATTAGTAACAGCATGATATTTTTTGGTATTTAATATTTTAAACAGGAGACATTAATTTTTCTTTCAGAATGTCTGTGCTTTTTTTTTTCCTGACGCCCTACCGGGCCGGATCAACGCAAAGTCTTTTTACGTAGGCATAACTAATGGGGCATCCAGCAAGGAGCCAACTAACAAATCAGTAATGATGGATCTGCGAGACAAACTTTCCCCCATTTATCAAAATGATGCCGGGTAGTCGCTTCCAGTTTTTAATATAACGCAATTACCATGTCAGTAATCGTTCAATAGCAATAACTTTCTTTTTGATTATCAATGCTCGTTAATATTGCATTCGATTTATCTAGATTTTAATGGTTTGATTTTTGCATGTGCGTTACCCTAACACAGAAAAAAAAATGGCCAAATGGAGGAAAATATTAAATAATCTTGAGGAATAATTTAGTTAAGGGAGATAACTACTGAATGAAAATGGTAGAATACGTCCCCTTTTCTGTTTATCTAATTATGAGAAGTAAACAAACAAACAATGTGTTTGATATGGCTTTTTTAGCCGACAATTTTTAGAGTCTCCGCCTGTCAGCTTGACAGTCAGGGTTCGAATCACACACAAAACAGTCTTCCTGTCTATAGCTCTGCTGATGAGGCCTAATAGGCTGAAATGTACATACAGATATTGATTTTTCTCAATTTGTTTAGCCTTACATTTTAATAGGTATGCCCACCTAATTCATTAATTATCAATTAATTAATTTTCAAAATTAGGTACGACTTCAATTAAGCACATATTATCTAATTATGTATATTTATCTAATTAACAATACAATCGTGGTCCCATAACAGTGGTTATATTGAGTGTATAAAGATTTTAAACAAACGTAACAATTATTATGGGACAGAAATAGTAAAATAAATTCTTTAAATTTGATGTTATCCAGAATCTAACTTAATGGTTTCAATAGGTGACCTTTAACGACCCAACTTTCTCAGTAATTTTTACCTAAATTCTTAACAAATCGAACTTAGAATGTGTCGACTGAATCTTATATATATATATATATATATATATATATATATATATATGGTCATTATCACTTTTCCAAGGCAATTTCTACAAGCAAGCAGTTCGGTTGTGATCACGCAGATGGCTCGGGAGTCTAGCTTTGCTTTCACGCGCCCTGTCACACATATGACACGTGGCCCTCTTCCCCGGCATCTTCTGAACCGTACATACCCTCGACAGTCAAGCCCTACCACACACATCACATATATGATCCGGCTTAAATGTAGGAAATGTGTCAAGGAAGTCGGCAGTATACCGTTTACGCAAAGTCCACTTCAGGATGGAGTGCTCGAGCCGACATACCTCAAACCCCTTACGGCAACCATGAACAAGTCTCCTCCAAACCACACGATTCGTAGCTATTTCATCAGGTTGCGCAGACAGCCTGGATATCCATTACTCTCTCTCTCTCTCTCTCTCTCTCTCTCTCTCTCTCTCTCTCTCTCTCTCTCTCTCTCTCTCTCTCTCTCTCTCTTGATTTTCTTTCTGGTCTGAGGATCATCCCAACAGAGAAGAGATGATCACCAAATAATCCAATATTTGACATCGATCCATGTTGTTTTGGATCAGTTTAGTAATTAGTTTTAACAATGTGTTAGCACCATTGGGAATCATGTTGTATGGTATTGATTAAGTTCATGTCTATATTCTATGGTCTTATTTTATTTCCCTCAAAAAGGGCAGAATGTCCTCCATGTTGACATTTTCAAATAGATCTTTCATATTGTTTGCCCTAAAATAACAGTTTCTGATGTGAGCAAAAAAACCTGCATTTCATGAATAAATGTTTAACAGTCAAAGGTGTTTGACATGTTTCACATTGTGGTTGTTGTTCTTGTTCGATATATAGGAATGCGTTAGTCTTGTGTGACCAATATGTAATCAGGACACAATGACTTGTTCCTTTCTAGACTTTCTTAAAGTTGGTCTCCAGCCTCCCAAAGGAAGAGTTTATTGTGAATGTTGTTATTCCAGTATTGTTGCCATTTTGTGTGAAGGAATCTATTAATCTTAGATTTCAAGTCAGTATATGGAATTTTGAACTTGTCGGAGATCAAATCTAGAGCCAATTTAGCTACAGAGTCAGCTTTTTCATTCCCCCTCAATCCTATATTGCTTGGAATTCAGCATATCATATTTTCCTTAGAGTTAGACATCGAGTCTCATCTATTCAGGAGTTTAATGATGAGAGGGTCTTCCAGTTTTTATTTATTTCATAATGATAGCAGGACAGAGAGCGAGTCTGAGAAGATGATAAATTTTTGTGGTTATTTTCAGATATGATATTTCTTGAAAATAATTTTTTTAAAATTACGTATTGCTTAAAAAAAACAACAAAAAAAACCAAATTACAATACATCTAATGTCGAAAAATATTTTTTTATACCAAGTTTAATTGAAATTATACATTGCAATACTAGCACAAACAACTGAGACTAATGTGTCTATCGTTGGGTTCAATAATTATGTCAATGGTTGTAATGATAATGTAATGTATAGTATTTTTTAAGTACAACCTTAATCCCCAAACTCCTAAACCAATTCGCAAAAAGTTCATTCATAGACTGTAGTTAAACTGTCATGGGGAACCTCTAAAAATTAATTAATTTTCCGACCGTTGTGCAATTTCAGGCAGTAATTAGTATTTCAATAATTTCAATAATAATAATCATTTTTCAAAGATTCCAGATATTTTTACATTTATAGAGGATAAAGTATAGTCACAAGTTAAAAGGAATTAAGCTGATTCAAAATTCATATTCAGCTATGTCCAGCATATCTTATTGGTCTAACTTGGATGGCTTATGTGATAGAGGGCAACTGCACGGCCACTTGCCCTCTATCACATAAGCCATCCAAGTTAGACCAATAAGATATGCTGGACATAGTTGAAGAAGTTAGACAAACTCATTAGGGACACACCGGAGTAGACAGGCCAGCATAAATCTACATCAATCAGCTCTTTGCGGATTCTGGATGCTACGCGGGGCAATGGCCGGTAGGAACGGTTAGAGAGAGAGAGAGGGCGGGAGAGAGAGGGAGAGAAAGCGAGAGGGAAAGAAAGGGAGAGAGAGAGAGAGAGAGGAGAGAGAGAGAGAAGACAGACAGACAGACAGAGACAGAGATTCATAATTTATTTATAATTTATAATTTATTATTCATTTTAATATTCATTATTTATTTGATATTTATTATTTATTTGATATTTATTAGTCTTTTATTATGATAAATTAAGAGGTTAGAATATTCTCTTACAATTTATGTTTATCATAAATTTATTATTATTTGTTTTGTTTAATCATTTGATCTGAGAAATGATTATCTAAAAATGTGAAATCAATATTGATCAGATCTGAAAAGTTTATTTAAAAAAAGTAAAGCTCTACTGAAAATATGAATTTAATCCGATCATTTCGGATAAAATCCATCATCAGAGCAGTAAGAAGTCCTCATCCCATTCATGTTTGCTAAAAATCAACAGTTGTTATTAATACGTTGATGAACGCTGAAATTGAAATTTGAAAGATCGGCTAAGTTCGTGAATGTACGTGTTGTTAAAGTTCCGACCAGGTGTTCAACGGGAATGTTTGAACAAACTTTAAAATCTTTTTTTTTTTTCAAACATGAATGGGATGAGGACTTCTTACTACTCTGATGATGGATTTTATCCGAAAATATTAAGTATAGAAAAAAAAAAAAGGAGAACAAAAGAAGTGAATAAATATGTTTTTCCAACATACATTGCATTATTTTGCTGCCTTCAAATAACAACTTATATATATATATATATATATATATATATATATATATATATATTATCATAAAGGTACACGGTAATAACCTACTCGAGTTTCACCATAAGGGTCTTACGGGTTAAATTCACTGGATTAATCAAGATATTGATTAATTGCAGTCGATTTCACGTGTGTGTTTTTTCGTGATAAACAGTTGATAATAAATTTGCTCTACTAACGTATTGAGCACTTTATATTTCTTATATCGCTGCCTTCTCATTGTGAAACTTGAATCAAGTAAACATTGTGACCATTTTCACCGGTAAGACACCTTTTCCACAAATACCATATATATATATATATATATATACTTTGTCGTTAATTGTTTTATTTTCGTAGTTTTCTCCGGACATACATACACACAAACTGTCCTTTATATATGTATAGATGGGATATATGGGTGGAAAGAGAAAATCCCAATCAGAATCATCTCCAACTAACCCATTTATTCGATATTTGTATCTATCTATCTATATATCTATCGGATTATGTAATAGGAAAATCAGTTATCCTTAACAAGTTCAAGCGACAATTCTTCCGAGCCGTAGTTGTATCAATGCAATTGTATGGCTTCACCACTTGGACATTAAGGAAGCACCTAGACAATAAGCTATAATAATCAATAAATTAGATTATATACAGAGCAATATTTGACTTTCAAAGAGAGAGAAAATTAACAAACCCTTATCCCTTTATATTTTATTTCAACCAGAAACTCTAAAAACGGAATGACGTTTTGTGAATATTTTTTTCTTTGAAAGTCAAATATTGCTCAGAGCGTTCAGCTAGAAACCACAAGGTTCCTAGTTCGATACCGGTCCTTGGTCTAGCGCTATTGAAAAGGGGATAGACTCCCTCGCTGACTGGCTGATACCAACTTTTAGCCGCCCCGTCGTCTTTACTTTACTTATTGATTATTATACATTGCGCTGTCTTTAGGGATTTATAAAGAAAATCCTTGTATGAGTACATGTTTGCACCTACAAGAGCATACAGTATGGTTTTACAGTGAGATTCTGATGATCCCAAATAGAATCATCCCTTACAACCAGTCATTTAGATTACCTCTCACTCTCTCTCTCTCTCTCTCTCTCTCTCTCTCTCTCTCACACACACACACACACACACACACACACACACATATATATATATATATATATATATACATTCTTTATTATAACATTCAAGGACTGCTTGTCTTGTTGGTACTGTTGAAAAGTAGCACTCCCTATTTTCTCCCGGTATAAACTGAAAATCTTTTCTTTTTTTAATTTATATTTATAAGAGATATTTCATACCATCATATATCATATATACACTGTATTTCTCTGTACGTATATGTAACATAATATTTATATAATTTTTATGAATTTTCTGCAGCGCGAATGAATGTCATAATCCGCCACTGATAACGTCCTACCTGTTTTTTTTATCAAGTAATCACTTCACTAATTGTAATGCTCTATTAACTTGTGCGTTTTATCAAGATTATTTTACTTCACTGATATAAAATTCATATTAAGATATTAAAAAAATGTCACAAGCTTTATATATCAACTACTTATTATTCGCTTTCTATACCAGTGTATTTCTAAAAATATTCTAATTTATTTTTTGTTTGATGGTGAGGGGGTGAACAACAAAGATTTATTATATATCAATCATGGATTATTTTGATTAAAAAAAAATTAAAAAATAATATAAAATTGTTACATTTGTAGAAATTTTAAGTTATTCAAGGAAATATATATTTTTGTAGTTTACTCGAGACACATGCATTGCGTGACGGTTAACAGCACGAAAAGTGAAATCGGAAGTCGTGTTCAAATTCTGACTAAGGTTTTTTTCGTTTTTATTTTTTTGTTCATTTTGTATTAATACCTTTGGGAAAGTGTGAATTCGTTTTATTTCTCCACCCAGAAGGACAACTTTGAATTCAAAAACAGAAGTGTAGCCCTTTCTAATCCCTATGGGAAGAGTATGGATCCAAAGAAAAAGAAAAACAAACATGGTCTAGCAACTCCACCCTGTCAGTGACATGGTGTGTTTGCAACCCGATGGTCCACAAGGACTTTACAGAAATAAACAAAAAACAATGTTAATAAAAAGGGAAATAGCTTTCATTGTAATGGTACTTATAGAATTTCAGTCGTCTGATGTTAAATTATGTTTTTCTTTTTGTTACACAATCACAACATTTCTCATTAAGTATTAGTTTAAGTCCGTCGGTAGAGCGCCCGGATCGGAATCTTCGAGATCAATGCCAGCTTACGCCAACTCAGCACATGAGTAGCACGGCTTGGATCTGGGTGTTAAAATAGGGAGCTGATGGTAGGTGAAGCAAAAACAATCTTCCTGGTCCCTCGCTAGTGAAAAGGGGATAGACTCCCTCACTTTCCGGCTGATACCGACAACAGGTCATTTATATTACTATATTTATTTTTTCAGTCATTTTTTACCTTAATAAAATCACTTTGCATATCAAAATATCTCTCTACCCATTGCCACCACCTGACTTCTATTCTTGTTCACACTTTTTCTCCTTCCTATCCTTTTTCTCCTCTCTTTTCCCCCGTCAAGCCCTAGAGCCTATATGATTGTCCCAAGCCCTTTTTATCATATGTGTGCTTGTAGGTGGTGGCTGAGGGTCTTGGTGTCCTGGGTATGACGTTAAACTCTATCTGATGGTGAAGTTCCAATTCTGGAGCTCCGGGGAATGTAGAGTACTTTTTCATTACCACGACTCCCTGGTCCAATTTGACCCGGAGTGGTAGTACCTGCTAGGCTCCCATATATAGGATTAAATAGAAAAAAAATAGTTTAAAAAATATGTTAAAAAATTGAGTTCAAAAATTAATTTCCATGAAGAATGAATAAAAAAAACGTCTTTGGTGGCCTAAAATGACCCAACAAGGGTTGACATGCCGTAAAATCGAATCAACAATCGAACCAACCAGTAAATTCCATTTTCCATTCCTGTCTCTTCTTTCTTTAACTTTTTCCCTTTCTTCCTTTTTTCTTTTCCTTCCATTCTACTTATCATTCCCCACCCTCTATTCCGTTTCTGTCTCTCTTTTTCAATTTATTTTCTCTTTTTCTTTCTTTCTTTCTTTCTTTCTTTCTTTTCTTCTCTCTCTCTCTCTCTCTCTCTCTCTCTCTCTCTTCTCTTTTCTCTCTCCACTTCTTTTCTTTCTATTCCTTTTTGTGCCTCTAATTAAAGTTGTTCTTTTCTCTAACTACTGATCGTGATCCTCGTTTTACCTTCGGAATGTCGGCTGTTAACCAACAGACCTGCCTCATATTTCAGCTGAATCTAACCAGTAGATTAACTATCTATAAGTTTTGAATGTACATAGAATCTTCTTTATTAATATATTCTAACTTTATGATATCTCATCAAAAGGGAGAGGCAGAACTTTCATGTTTAGATGCCTTTTATTCTTATTTCAAACACGACCATCTAATTGTGGAATCTAATCTATTTTGTATAAAGAATAACCTTATCCCTTAACTGTGCCACGTTCTCATATTTACACACAATTTGTTGCCCGAGAAATAGGAGATTGTTGATACATCGAAAAGCTCCGTGTTTCGAGTATAGTATAAACTGTACTGTCATTGTGTTTTATTGTACGTCGATACGACAAGGGCAACTGGACATCATTAAAGGATATGACCACTTAAGCAACAGTAGGTAATGTAAGCAACTGGTTTATCAAAACTTATTTGATTCGGCATTAAATAACCCAAAAGGGTTGATATGCTGTAAAACCAACCAACCAGCCAATCAAAGGATGTGACAGACTAAAAACATATTGCTTTTACCCAGCCAAACAAAACACTCAGAAATTATTTTAAAATTCATATATTACTTTCACAGGTTATTTGTTGTTGTTGTTGTTGTTGTTTTTCGCGCAGATGGGCTTGTTACTGAAATTTGGACCCTTCTAAGTATTCTAGCTGATTTTAACGGTGCTTATATCTTTTGCATAATTCCTAGTGGATCACCTTTCTCACACGGTCGTGCATAGTATTGTGTTTAATGCATTTGTTTATTATGTGCTTAAAACTTTAATCTCTGTCTCCACAACCTATTCAATCTTATACGCTTATTATTTGTTGAATCTCTCCTATTTTTGCTTCCATATAGTTTGTTTTTATGTCAATTCATTGTGCAGCTATTATGAAAGATTCACTTTCTCTCTTGAAGGTTTCCTTTCTTAGCCATGTCTAGATGGTCTCATGTGCAACCACTTCATTTTGGCACTTAACATATTCATACAGTTGTTTTTCCTCTCGTTTCTGTTTTCTAGGTTTTGTTGTTTTTCTGTTTGTCCATATGTTGCAGTTATTGTTACTGGTTGCTTTAATAAGTCTTTCTTTGTTCTTTTTAGTTTATTATTTCTTGAATTGTCGCATCTACACATTACTTAATACAGCAGAGTCCTCCTCTTACTTCTTTTGCTTACACTTATTGTCTATGTCATCTCTCGAATGTAATAATACCCTGTGCATTGTCATTAATTTCATTATCCTTTGTGCGATATGTTGGAGTTCCCGAGTTCGTCTATTTTAAGAACGTTCCAGAGTATCTTACAAGAGAGACAACCCAGGTGTTTATTCAATTGATTAGGTTTCTGCTGCAGAACTTGGTTTCTAGAAGTTTCTTTATTCTTCAAATGTAATCTTTTCTTACTTTTTCTTTCATTTCTGTTTCTTTGATAGTATCCGCTTCCAATATTTCAAAATATTGTAATTCTTCTTTTTTTCTGAGTGTTCTTATATTTTCCTGACTTAATTTTTACTCCTTCCCACTTTTTCATCAAAAGCATCGAACACTTTTCGATTCCAAATTTCATTCCTTCATCCTGGATATATATTCTTATTTTCTGTACAAGGCTTTCAAGTTTTTTGTTGTTTTTTTTTGGTCAAATATCTTGATATCATCCATGTACATGAAGTGATATATATTTTTGATTTTGTCTTTCTAAACTCATCTCCCATCCAGCTTTTGTGTTTCTATTCGGGTTCCGTGGATTGCATGAGTGACTCCCTAACAAGGTAACCCAAAGTATGGATCCCCCAATAAATATGACACCAAAGGTCAATAAAAAACCGAGCCAATGAAATCCATGCAAGTGGAAAGCAGATAACGGAGCACTCTGCCTAATAATCTTTTTTTTTAATATATAACTGTATATTCGGTTTAATTTCTTACTACACATATCAACCTACTAATCAAAATTCACCATACCCCCCCCACCTTAACAGCTGAATCGAATTACCCACTTGGTCTGAAGATTGAATAGAAACTGACTGTAACCAGGCGCCATTGACTCCATCTTTACGTTACCTTAGTTCATATATATATATATATATATATATATATATATATATATATATATATATATATATATAATATGAAAAATAGATGGAAATTAATCCGACAGTATGACATTTTCACATTTTGAAAAAACATATGATGTTTGTTATGTGAATGCTGACAGGCCTGTTTCGACCAAATCGATAAGTTGGTCTTCATCAAAGAGCGACATAGACGAGAAGAAAGATATCCGTTAAAAAGACTGTTTCATATATATATATATATATATATATAATATATATATATATATATAATATATAAAGGAAAAGTTGACTTACAGGTGAATTTGGTCACGATGGTTAGTAAGTGTAGAATTCAGAGGGGTAAGTCAGCGATATAACAAATACAAAGTGCTCAATACTAAGTAGAGCAAATTTATTATAAAATGGGTACAATAGATAACCTACTCGTGTTTCACCATAAGGATCTTCAGGGTTTAATCCACTGAATTAATCGAGACACGGATTAATAACAGTCGATTTCACGTGTGTGGTCATTGCATTATATATATATATATATATATATATATATGTGTGTGTGTGTGTGTGTGTGTGTGTGTGTGTGTGTGTGTGCGTGCGTGTGTGCATGAGTGAGCATTGGGGTATAGAGAAACTTGATATAAATAAAAGGTTTTCGTGAATATATTTTAATACCTTTCCTTTCCTTATCTTTTCTTTTCAGCCTCCGCCCCGCTTTTTACCCGAATACCGCAACCCTTGTTGGTTAGAAGACATCTACTCGGCGGGTGTCTACCTGGAAAATCCCTACCTGCATATGTCTCAGTCGATACAGAAGGAAATGATCCGACTCACAACGAAATGGGATAAGTTGTTGAGCAAAAACGATGGCACGAGGCCACCCCAACGACTTCGTTGTCTGCCTTATTTCTACATTGCCGGAATGCCGAAATCAGGGACCACAGATTTGTATCGTCGAGTAAATATTCATCCAGATGTTGTGAAATCGCAAAGAAAAGAACCGCATTGGTGGACAAGGATAAGATTTCAGGAATTATGTACGTATTAGTCTTTTTCTTTTTTGTTGTTTTGTTTTGTTAGGTCTGTTTCTTTCTTCTACTTTCTCATTCTCTTTACACACACACACACACGTACGCACACACATACGCACATACACATGCACACATACACACACGTGCACACACACGCGCACACACACACACACACGCGCGCGCACACACACACACTCAGAGCTAAATAATAGACCATTTCGTTTTTATTGTAAGAAAAAGAAAAGGAAAAAAGGACATGCTACACAGAAAAATATAATAAGAAAGAAAGAAAGAAAGAAAGAAGGTGAGGAAAATACAGAATAATAAGGTGAGGGCGCGGAAGCGATGACGCTAATCTGTTTCAATCGTACATAATGAAAATAGGAAAAAAAGAGTGAGAGAGAGTTAAATCAAGATTAATATACATTTATTATCCTTTTTTTACCCATTGTTCTGAAGTAAACACATAAAACATTTTAATAATCAAATCATCATACTGTGGTATACGCACAGTACACGCAAGTACAAAATACAATTTTCTCCTCAACCAAATACATCAGAAACTTATTTCTAGTGGAACATTTAGGCATCACTCATTATAATTTATTTCCAAACTCTACTGCATTGAAACGGAAACAAAAAATAAAATTGTATTGATATAAGGGTGGAATGGAAAATTAATAGGCTTAAAATCTCCTACGATATCAGCTGTTGATATCTTTTTCACCAATGGGATTCAAGCAATGCAACATCAACAGAAGAAGTGTGTGGACCACAATAGGGATTATGTTAAAAATAAACCTTATATTATTATTTATATTTTTGCTTGAAGGCAATTACAATGCGTATATCGTATAAAATTCGATAATTATAGAAGATAATAATGACAAGTGAATTTCGGTAAAGAATTATTCGGTGTGTAGAATATCGTACAGACTGTTTCAACTTTATTAAGTCTCATCAGCGATGTATACTAACGATTTTCCCTCCGACAGTAGGGTAGAGACGTATCAGTATCATTGACAGGTTAATTTCGCAAGGATTGTCCCGTGTTGTATCGTGGCCGAGGCAGTATGGTTTCTGACTATGCCTGCTGAAGTCCCAGTTTCGATGTCTGTCGGAGGGAAATCGTTAGTATACATCGCTGATGAGACTTAATAAAGTTGAAACAGTCTGTACGATGTCCTACACACCGAATAATTCTTTACCGAAATTCACTTGTCATTATTATCTTCTATAATTATCGGATTTTATGCGATATACGCATTATAATTGCCTTCAAGCAAAAATGTAAATAATAATATATACTTTATTCAACAATGCTTCTAAAAAAAAAAACAAGCATACAAAAATCCTAAACTTTATATGGTCCCATTATTTGAGAATATCTTGACCAGCCTCTGAACTTTTCAGTCAACCCTGTTTTTCGAGTGCTACATTGTAATACATTTGGTTCCTCTAGTAAAAATAGATTCCTGTTCTCTTTGGTTTAAAGAAATTCAATTTTTGTAAAAGCTTGGAAGAATATGCTCCCTCCAGGCGTAAGTATTTAAGTTTATATGTAATGACATATGTTAAATTAGAAAGACTAAAGAAATTAAAAGAGAACGCATATAAAAAGATTACACTTATTCTAATTATATTTTAATTGATTTTTATATAAAATCATCCATAGGTTTGATTTTAATACATTGGAGAATAAAATGATGATATTAGAGATCAATACCACCAAGTAATTAATGATCAAACACGGTTCAGTTAAAACCAGTATGCAAATTAACCACACCATATATTATGTAAAGCTTTATTTCTTAGTAATATATAAGACACACTAAAGAATTTTAAACGCCTTAATAACATGTGGTGTTTTGAGGCAAATTTAACTCAGATTTCCATGGAGACATTGTCAATAAATAAGATTTATTCAATGTACTAATGATTTTGACTTTAAATACTCATTGATAAACCTACGCAATTCCAGAGGGCATTGTGACGTACGCAGACGTAGTTTCGGTAACAGACAGACAGTTACCGAATCTCCATTATAATAAGATATTGTTATGGCGATAGTTGGAGGGAAATAGTGATTGGATCTTAATTTAAGTTTGAATTTACTTATCTTCCTTTACATTTTGAATCATTTCGATTAGGATCCTCCACCACCAAAATAAACTATTTTCTTTTGAATAAATTAATAACCCCGCCCCCATTTATGTTAACACAGAGAAATAATGAATGATTATAAATATATAACCCTTGCTCAAGAGCAAGATGTGACTCAAGGTTAATTTCTTAAGCAGAGTTTAACAGGTTTGAATTCAGAGTTTTCCTTCTACCTAGCCATGGTTAAAGAGCCCAATCAACCCTACTATTTACCCATAGCTAGAGGCAGAATAGATGGATTCTTGCCCTTCCTAAGGGTATTAGCGCTATGGGAAATGCAAACCGCCTCGTCCAGGATTTGAATTCGATTTTACAAGTCCATTTTTTTCTGACAATAACCATTACACGAAGCGCCTCCTGAATAATTATAGATAACATTGTTAAATGCATCTACTAAATTATTTAATTGGTGTCATACGAAACAATATCTATCTGCTGTTATTTTAAAGCATTTCTCTTTTTTCCACACGTCGACATGGGAACAATATTTTAAACAAACAAAAAAGGAGAAGGAAGAACTAGATATAATAGAGGTATTAGAATTATACAATTATTAGTATTAATATTCTTTTACTTATGTTATTACATACATACTCCTACTGATTAGTTGCTGTTGAGTGTTAGAAGCAGGCGGGATTATAGGTTGATGGAGACAGATTTTTAGCTCTCTTCTTCTTCTTCTTCTTCTTCTTCTTCTTAGACATCATCAGTAAACTGAAAATTTGGCCTTGAAGCCAAAACTGTTCTGCACAGCAGCAGATTCTTCGTGAAAAGTTGCAGATGTAGACGGACAATTTGTAACCGGCGAGGTGAAGTTGATGGAGAGAGTGCACGCACACACAAACACACACACACACACACACACACACACACACAAACACACACACACACACACACACACACACACACACACACACACACACACACAAACACACAAAGAGGTAGACAAACAGACATATACTCTTTCTCAAATGTATATAACAAGAGTTATGTAGGTAAATTAACAAGTCTATAGCTTCTTGATAAATAAATAAATAATTATTTATATATATATATTATATATATATATATATATATATATATATATACTGTAGTGTGAGATGGTCACTATTTCAGCTTCTGCTGGAATGGTGTACCAAAGGCAGTATTAATTGTAGAGTGCTCAATATAAGATATAACTGTTATATAATATAATAAGATAAATATATTGAGGTTTTACATATCTATTTATTAGGTGGCAAAGGAACATTCACAACCATATTGGTTTCATGCGATGCATTCATCAGGTGAAGATGTTTGAAACATTTCATTTATCTTATTATATTATATATTATTATATTTTATTATATACATATATATATATATATATATTATATATATATATATATAATATATATATATATGATTTGCCTGATGATCAAAAAGAGGGTGGTCCACACTGTCTGCCGGCACATTCATGGCTGACAAGACCGGGCCAATTCGGAACAGACAGTCACGTTCACAGCATGTAGGTGCCCCTATGTTTGTTAGTGCTTGGTTTATTTATTAAAATGTTTTGAATATTTTTAGCTATGTTTCTGGGGCGTTCAAAACATATTCCGAAAAAAAATATTACCACCTTATATTTTACTCCGTATCTGAAGATGCGATCACGAACTAAGCTTGTTGCAGTTCAAATAAATTATTAGATGAAGCAAATTAAAATGTTTTCCTTCATCTATTTATCTATATTGCTTTGTCCATTCACACACATGAAACAATGTATATCCAGCTCTCACTACGGATGACCTGTACCACTACAGATGACCTCAACACCACGAACACACACATACACACGCACACATACACACACACACACACACATATATATATATATATATATATATATATATACTCATACACACACGCAAACACATACACACATATATATATATATACTCATACACACACTCAAACACAGACACACACTCATACACACACACAAACACATATACACACTCATACACACACACACATNATATAATATCATATATACATATATATATATATAATAAAACAACACACACACACACACACACACAACATATATTATATATATATATATATTATATATATATATATATATTATATTACATTTTGGTACTGGCATATTTATATAATATTTTTAAGGCTATCATGTATCGTAATCTACACTATGATAATGAATGGGAGACAGAAAGGAGGATAGAGAGGAGGAAGTTGTTTTATTGATATAAAAACTAGGGCCCTTTCGTCCGGTGCGTTTTCAAGGTTTACACCCTGAGACGATTAAAAGTCACAATAGTAAATTAAATTAATCGTGAATTGATGTGAAAATAGATTAGACAAGAGGGGGGCGAAAAAAACAATAAAATTTCAAAACCTCTCAAGTCCCACCCGACCCAAACCCCTTATATATAATATATATATATATATATATATATAACCAAATTTTGCGCATGAATTTAGTTTGGCTAACGAATGCTAAAAATCCCTTTTCCATTTTAATGGGAATCCTTTCCCCTTTTTTTTCTGGGAAAGTAGTGCTCAATATAAGATATAACTGTTATATAATATAATAAGATAAATATATTGAGGTTTTACATATCTATTTATTAGGTGGCAAAGGAACATTCACAACCATATTGGTTTCATGCGATGCATTCATCAGGTGAAGATGTTTGAAACATTTCATTTATCTTATTATATTATATTATATTATATTTTATTATATACATATATATATATATATAATATATATATATATATATATATATATATGATTTGCCTGATGATCAAAAAGAGGGTGGTCCACACTGTCTGCCGGCACATTCATGGCTGACAAGACCGGCCAATTCGGAACAGACAGTCACGTTCACAGCATGTAGGTGCCCCTATGTTTGTTAGTGCTTGGTTTATTTATTAAAATGTTTTGAATATTTTTAGCTATGTTTCTGGGGCGTTCAAAACATATTCCGAAAAAAATATTACCACCTATATTTTACTCCGTATCTGAAGATGCGATCACGAACTAAGCTTGTTGCAGTTCAAATAAATTATTAGATGAAGCAAATTAAAATGTTTTCCTTCATCTATTTATCTATATTGCTTTGTCCATTCACACACATGAAACAATGTATATCCAGCTCTCACTACGGATGACCTGTACCACTACAGATGACCTCAACACCACGAACACACACATACACACGCACACATACACACACACACACACACATATATATATATATATATATATATATATATATATATACTCATACACACACGCAAACACATACACACATATATATAATATACTCATACACACACTCAAACACAGACACACACTCATACACACACACAAACACATATACACACATACACACACACACATATATACATATATATATACATATATATATATATATATACATACACACACACACACACACCACAATATATATATATTATATATATATATATATATATATATATATATATATACATTTTTGGTACTGGCATATTTATATAATATTTTTAAGGCTATCATGTATCGTAATCTACACTATGATAATGAATGGGAGACAGAAAGGAGGGATAGAGTGAGGGAAGTTGTTTTATTGATATAAAACTAGGGCCCTTTCGTCCGGTGCGTTTTTCAAGGTTTACACCCTGAGACGATTAAAAGTCACAATAGTAAATTAAATTAATCGTGAATTGATGTGAAATTAGATTAGACAAGAGGGGGGCGAAAAAAACAATAAAATTTTCAAAATCCTCTCAAGTCCCACCCGACCCAAACCCCTATATATATATATATATATATATATATATATATATAACCAAATTTTGCGCATGAATTTAGTTTGGCCTAACGAATGCTAAATCTTTCCATAGAATTAAACTAAAAAACAATGTCTATTTTCTGTTCTTCAAAAATCAAAGATCAAAGATGAATAAGTTGAAATCCCGTTGCTAATTGAAAAGTTTTCAGAACTAATAACCTAAAATCTGCCCCCCCCCCGCTAATTCCCTGAAAATGTTGACTTGTCATATTCAATCTCAAGTAATAAAAACAATCTGGTGCTTTTTAAAAATAATTTTGACATTTTACTTTCTTTGCATAATTCTCAAAATGTCTAAATGTGTGAAATGTCTGGTGTGGCACGATAGAACTTATTTAACAAAGGAACAGACTTGTCAATTCTTTTTCAAATTCTCTAAATATTTGGGTTGTTATTTACTAAACTTTTGCTTATTTATGGCACAAGGCTAAAAGTAGGAGGGATATAAAGAGACTTGAACTCATTAGTAATATTCTGCCTGTCTATTTTGATAACTATTGCATCATGTGAGTTACTCACTAAATATTTGGGTTGCATCTCATGTGAAGTCATACGTATGCACTCATACATACACACACACACACACACATATATATATATATATATTAATCAATATACATATATATATACAAAAGCACACTCACATGCATATATATATATGTATATATATATATATATATATGTATATATATATAAATATATTTTCATATGACTTTTGTCTCCGCTCTTAACAACACGGAGTATAAACAAGCTCTGAAGATGATTTTTATAAAATCGAAATATTGTTCAATATCAGCTATGAATATGTTATAAAAATGTTTTCACTTCAACAGCATTTTGTGGTGTTTTCATATCCTTATCTATACTATATATATATATATATATATATATATATATATATATATATATATATATATATATATATATATATATATATATATATATATATATATATATATGGTTTTTAAAATCTCAACCATTGAACTCATCTGATGATTGGATTACCATGAAAAGTTATGAGTGTAAAACCATAATATTACCATTGATTATATATATATATATATATATATATATATATATATATATATATATATATATATATATATATATGGGAGTAAATATGGAAATAAATCCGACAATATTAAGAAATTTGAAAAAACAAGTGTTCCAAAAATAGTATGAATTTATTTATCGACGCTTAAACGTTTCGGTTTCTTTAAACCTTCATCAGGATGTATCATGGGGTGAAGAAATTGATGGATGCTTTATAGATGACAGGAGATAAAAAAATCTTTATAAAAATTTTGTTTTTGTGTAACTGTATCTGTTCAGCGTTATGTTTATCTCCTGTCATCTATAAAACATCCATCAATTTCTTCACCCCATGATACATCCTAATGAAGGTTTAAATAAACCGAAACGTTTAAGCGTCGATAAATAAATTCATCCTATTTTGGGAAATATTGTTTTTTCAAATGTCTTAATATATATATATATATATATATATATATATATATATATATATATATATATATATATATATATATATATATATATATTTAGGAATAAATGGCCTTAAATACCATGGGTATCGTGGTTATGGACCATTTCCACTTGCGAGTATTCCCACGAGCTTCTTCAGACCACTGTAAACATTGAGCTCTCATACGGAACCTGAACTCTACAACAAACTACTGGTAGAGAATTAGGACCCGCCTAGAATCACCTTGTACCAAGAAAATTGGTACCGCACCAAAGTATATATATATATATATATATATAATGGAGAATATCAAAATATGAAAAGTGTTTGCATATGAAAGGAATCAATGCTAAATTAGCAGAGCAGGTTTAGAATCTCAAATAAAATATTATGGTACTAATTTACTGAAACTAAATTTCATGCGTATATATATGTACCAACCCCTCCGCACGAGCAGGATGCGACACAAGGTCAATTTCTTAAGCGGAGTTTAACAGGTTTGAATTCAGAGTTTTTCTTCTCCTAGACCGGTTTCCTAACCAAGTTTAAAGAGCCCAGTCTGGCCTACTATTTACCCATAGCTGGAGGGAGAGTAGGATTCATACCTTTCCCAAGGGTATTAGCGCTAAGAGAAATGCAATTACCACGTCAAGGATTTGAACTCGGGGCGATGAGTCCATTTCCCATTACTTTAACCATTACACCACGCGCTTCCTAAATTTCATGCGTATAAGGCAATCCTCAGATGGTTGAATATCAAAAAGTGACTTGTCCAGCGTGTGTATAACGTGATGCGTGTTAACGTGATAGAATATTATTACGCAAGACTTATATTTAAAAACATAACATAACATAACATGTTTAGGTCTTAATGCATGCGGTGTCCAGATGTCAAAACAAAAAAAAAGAAGAAAAAAAGAAAGAAAATTAAAATTGATAGTTGGGTATAAAATATATGATTAATCAGGGTCAGGTGGTAAGTGACACAAGAGAAATTTGTTTCAATGTCTACATTTGGAAACTACTTAACTTTTTTCTTCAGCAAATTTCCAATCGTATTACACACACACCACACACACACACACACACACACACATATATATATATATATATATATATATATATATATATATATATATATAACTTTCTTCTCCTTATAAAGAAAAATATACATTGATAAATGTTTATTCCTAGATAGAAGGTGAAAGAGGATTATTATAATTGATTTTAATAAAAATTTAGCCTGTTTTTAATCACCCCGGAAAATATTAAACTGCTGTTCTACAAACCCCATTATTACTTATTATTTGCCAACTAAACCTTCCCTGTAATTTGACACTGAGATTTAGCTAATAATAGAAATAATTAAACTTAAATCATTTCCACCTACGTAAGTAAGTCGCATTGACAATGAAAAAAAAATTTCTCTCTAGCTTTCAATTCCCCACTTTTGACTTAAAAGAATAATTCTTACATAACATATGTTGTTGCAATTGTACTATTTTCGAACTGACCGCATTAGCTTATAATATTAATTGTAAAGTAGACATGTATAAGCAAAATCTGTCAAACATTGCTGAACCTTTTCCTCAAACAATAATTGCTTTTCGGGGTGTCATTCATAAAATTGCGAAATAGTATAATGATTTTCGGTTTAGAAAACCGAATAAACCACTGAATTCAAATTCCTGGGGGTATTGTGACATAGTTACGGTGACAGACAAACAGATATCGAATCTCCAGTGTTTGTACATATATATTCACCAACCACTTCGTATGAGTAGGATGACAGGATAAATTGAAGTGGAGTTTAACAGATTTGAATTGAGTTTTCCTTCTAGACTGGTTGCCTAGCCAAGATTAAAGAGCCCAGTCTACTTTACCATTTACCCATAGCTGGAGGGACAGTTGTTGGATTTATACCTTTCCCAAGGGTATTAGCGTAAAAAACGCCCTTTGGGTGGTGTAAAAATTAATTTTTGAAAGATATTGCCTGAAAAGGGTTGGAGTTAAAAATTCAATGTCAGAGAGTTTGTATCATAATTATAACTCTTCTTGGTCGAGAGTTATCATGAAACACAAATTTCACTTAACAGTCCAAAGAAACAACAACGATAAAAGAGCCAATCATATATTAATACAATACAATCCATATATAAATACGCTTGTTCCTTAATTGTATGAACGTTATCATCTTGCAACACACTCTGGTTTAAAAAAAAAAAAAGAGACTGTCCAAATCGTCCAGGATAAAGTGCAAAAATATAAATCCTGATTATCTGGTGTTGCTTATCCGCCGAGCGTTTATTTCTTATGAGTGTCATCACCTCAGTTAAATAGTGGACCATTCCATTTTTATCATAAAGAAAGAAAGGAAAGGAAAAAGAACATGCTGCACAGAAAAAAGAACATAATAAGAAAGAAAAAGAAAGAAGAAAAGAGAGTAGGGTAAATATATATTATCTGTTTCAATCGAACATAATGAAAAAAGGAAAAGAAGGAAAGAAATAAAAAGAGGGGGAGAGTTTAATCAATATTATTATACTTTTTACATATTGAACTATTTAGTAATAGCTCTTAAGTAAACATATCAAACATTGTAATAATGAAATTATCATACTTTGGTATATCCACAGGTCCTGCTAGTCAAGATTATTATACTTTTTACATATTGAACTATTTAGCAATAGCTCTTAAATAAACATATCAAACGTTGTAATAATGAAATTATCATACTTTGGTATATCCACAGGTCCTGCTAGTTCTATTCTATTATTATTTTATTATGAGCAGTACACAAATCATTGTAAATATTGTGTTGATAAATTCTTTGAATGCCAGAGCAAAATGATTGAATCTGAAATCAAAACGTGGCCCCAGGTGAGACTCGAACTCATATCGCTCATTTCATAGACATTGTCTTAACCATAAAAGTTTCTGTCAGGTAAAAATATTGTTTTGGAATTGCTTATTTATAAAGTTCCATTTTGTCATCTTGTAGTTTCTCCACACAATACTTCCTGGTAGTTTCAAGAACGATTTCCACTTGCTAATTGTGTGTCGGTTCTTCACAAAAATGTACAACCAGCTAAGAAAACACCCACGTGCAAATAAACTGTGGCATACTGAGACTGTATCGCACGTTCTCTTGATATTATATCAGCTGGCATCTCAAATACCGAACACATGAGTTCATTCTTTTCTTAAGAAACTCGGTAAGCTTACAAGTCAATCTATCTAAACAGCGACGTTTTTAAAACACAAAGTAGGAAGTCTCTGTTCTCTTTGAGAGAGAGAGAGAGAGAGAGAGAGAGAGAGAGAGAGAGAGAGAGAGAGAGAGAGATGGGGGGAGCATCCACCATCAAGTTGAATGGCCACAGCTGTTACCTTAATTGCCAGGGGAGACAACTCAGTTGCGATACACCATTTATATCTGTCTAGATTTCGAAGTTATTATTATTATTATTATTATTATTATTTATTACTCCTTTTGAGTTTTCACATCAGTGTTAGCTGATGGTCTTTCACTGGAGTCTGAGTGACAGCAAGTCTCCTCAGGTCTCCAGGACTCTTCTGAGTATTCTGGCAGATTGCAGCAGTGCAGTGTTCTGAATGGTTTCAATCCTTCCTCTGATATCCAAACTTTCCAAACCCTTTTCCAATCCTTTTGGGACTGTTCCAAGTGCACCAACTACAATTGGTATCACTTTCACTTTCATATTCCATAACTTTTTCAGTTCTCTGGCAAGGTCCAGATATTTGTCTATTTTTTTCATTTTCCTTTAACTTCACCCTGTGATCTGCTGGCACTGCAAAATCCACCAGTTGACAAGTTCTTTCTTTTTTGTTTATCAACACTAGGTCTGGTCTTCTTGCTGGGATAAGGTGATCCGTTTTTATCTCAAAGTCCCAGAGAATTGTGTGCGTTTTGTTCTCAAGAACAGATTCTGGTTTATGCATATACCATTTTGTTGTGTGGTCAAAATTTAATTTTTTGCATAATTCCCAGTGGATCACCTTCCCAACCCAGTCGTGTCTAGCTTTGTATTCTCGTTGTGCTAGTTTGCTACATTCGCAGAGTATATGGTTAACAGTCTCATCTCTATTACCGCATAGTCTACACTTACTATTCTGTTGGGTCTTATCAATTTTCGCTTTGATGTAGTTTGTACTTATGGCATTATTTTGTGCAGCAATTATAAGTGATTCTGTTTCTCTTTTGAGGTTTCCCTTTCTTAACCATGTCCAAGTCTTTTGATGTGCAACCTCTTCTATTTGTCGTTTGAAGCGTCCGTATAATTGTTTTTCTTCCCATTTTTGTTTTCTAGTCTTTGTTGTTTTTCTGTTTGTCCATCTACCGTTTCTACTATTGTTGGCCGCCATAAGTAGTTTGTCTTTGCTTTTCCTTGTGTAATCTTCAAGTTGTTGGATTGTGGTTTCTACGCATTCCTCTATGTTGGCAAGACCTCTTCCCCCTTCATTTCTTGACACATACAATCTATCTCTATCATCTCTAGGGTGGAGAGCCTTGTGCATTGTCATTAATTTTCTCGTCCTTTGGTCTATCTGTCTGAGTTCTTCTTTTGTCCATTTTAAGAATGGTCCTGAGTATCTTATAATGGGGACAGCCCAGGTATTAATTCCTTTGATCAGATTTCTGCTGTTAAGTTTCGTTTCCAGAAGTTTTCTAGTTCTCCTGAAATATTCTTTTTTAACTTTTCCTTTCATTTCTGCTTGCATGATATTGTCCGCTTCTAAAATTCCTAAGTATTTGTAGCTTTCATTTTCATCAAGAGATTTTATAGTTTCCTGATTTGGCAGTTGTATTCCATTCATTAGTTTTCTTTCACCCCTTTTTATTACAATCATAGCACATTTTTCGATTCCAAATTCCATCCCTATATCCTGGCTATATATTCTAATAGTTTGTACTAGGCTCTCCAATTCTTTTTCATTTTTTGCAATAATTTTAATGTCATCCATGTACATAAGGTGGTTTATCTTCTCTTGTGAATTACTAAATTTGTATCCCCCGGTACATTTTTTCAGTATATGGTTTAGCGGCATCATTGCAATAATAAAGAGTAGTGGTGATAATGAGTCTCCTTGGAAGATACCTCTTTGGATTTTTACTTCTGCCAGGGATTGTTTTCCATCTTTTAATTGAACTCGCCAGTTTTCCATGGCTTTTTTAATGAAGTTTATAATGTTGTTGGAAATTTTGTACATCTGAAGGCATTCTAAAATACATGTATGTGGGACCATGTCATAGGCTTTTCTGTAATCAATCCAGGCCATTGCAATATTTTTCCGTTTATTTTTTACTTCTTTAAGAATGTATTGGTCTATATAGAGTAAGTCGTGGGTTCCTCTTTTTCCCTTGCGGCATCCTTTCTGTTCTTCTGTGAGAAGTTTCCGCCAATTGAGTGAAAAGTATACTTCTTCTCTTATAATAGCAGTTAGAATTATTATTATTATTATTATTATTATTATTATTATTTCCTTTGCACGTCTCACTCTGTTGTCCTCATATTGCATAAATAATGTAAACACTACTTATTATTGATATCAAATAACAAACACTTGATTCGGAACTGACCAAGTAAAAGAAGAAAAAAAAAGAATAAAGCACTCATAACGATTTTTAATTATCGCTATTTTAATTTTTTTTTATAAACACATTTTTCTATTTAATCCATAGATGGGACCCTAACAGGTACTACCACTCCGAGTCAGAGTGGACCAGAGAGCAATGGCGATGAAGGGGTGCTCCACATTCCCCAAACCTCCACAACTGGAACCTCACCATCAGATAGTGTTTAACGTCATACCCAGGATATGAAGACTCTCAGCAACCGCCTTCTAGTACCGATATGATAAAAAGGGTTGGGACTTGCCATAAGGGCAATAGGGTTGGTGCCATCATATAGGTGCTAGGGCTTGACATGACCAGCCAATTGATATGAGGGGGCCTCTCCAGCCGCCTATTTAACCCCAGTAAGGGTTTAAGTGGAGTGTTGCATGTCATGGACTGCTCATCCACCAGGATTCCATCCTTAAGCATCATGGGTCATAATTTAGAATTATACTCACTTAAAGCATTAAACTCAAGTAACAAACTAATTTAGGTAAAGGCGTCTCGTCATGGTGTAATATAGGTACCACCAATTTGTGTGCTCATTCTCATTTTAAAACGAATTAAAATTAATTAAATCGGTTATTTATGGTCAAATTTTTTATTCTAGCTGAAAAGTATTAAGTATTTTAATTGCATTAAATTGTTACATATAATTTCTAGTTAAAAGAAAGTAGACAATATTTCAAAACTAGCATGGATATACCACGGTATGATAATTTAATTATTACAACGTTTGACATGTTTACTTAACAGCTAGTGCAAATAGTTCAATATGTAAAAAGTTGGCTTAGTTCAGTCGGTAGATCATCCGGCTCGGAACAACAAGGTTCCAGTTTTAATACCGGCCCTCGCCAACTCAGCGTATGAGCAGCATAGGGATCTGCATGGTAAATTAGGGAGTTGATTATATGTGTGGCGCTCATTTCAGACGCAAAAACAATATCTACCTGGTCTAGCGTTAGTGAAAAGGGGATTTAACTCTTTCTCACTCATTTTTTTCTTCTTTCCTTCTTTTCATCTTTTCCTAATGTTCGATTGAAACAGATTAGCGTTATCGCTTCCGTGCTCTCACCGCTCTCTATCCTTCCCCATGTCTCTTTCTTTTTTTCTTATATTTTTTTCTGTGTATCATGTCCTTTTCCTTACCTTTCTTTCTTGATAATAAAAACAAAATGGTCCATTATTTTGCTGAGAGGATAAAAGAAATAAAAAGGCCAGGTTTATTACATTAGTGAATCTGCTTCGAAATTTTCAATGACCATTTTTTTTTCTTTTTCAGGGAAAACAAATCATAGTTCGTTTAATAATTACATCGATTTATTTGACGGTGCTGCTGAACAAATACAAAAAGAAAATAAACACCAGAAAATCACAAGTAAGTAAAAATCGAAAATTGTTTTTTTTTTTAATTTATTTTCGGGTGGTCAATATTAAAATAAAACAAAACAAAACAAGATATATATATATATATATATTAAGAAAAATGAAAAAACACAGGTTTAAATGGGTTAAGTGGTGATTTTATTGGCCGACGCTGTAGTGTTTCGATCTATTAATTAGATCATCTTCAGGGCATTTGTTGGTATATGGTTTTTTCAAACCTCAACATTTTTTAAACAGACTAAATAACAATGACTACCACTCGCTTTTCTCGTTATTCTGTGATAAATAATTTCTTATCACCTTCCATATACCAACAAATGCCCTGAAGATGATCTAATTAATAGATCGAAACACTGCAGCGTCAGCCAATAAACTCTCCACTTAACCCACTGTGTTTTTTCATTTTTCTTAATATACTACGTACCGTCGGATTCACTTCCTTTCTTCACACACACACACACACACACACACACACACACCACATATATATATATATATATATATATGTATCATTTATTCTAAATTACATTTCCCTAATTAGCAATGTTTTATTTTTAGTCACGATGGGCATGAAATGATACAATATTAGGATGAAATTTTGAATGGTAAATTTAAAATGATAATTTTGTGATTGACAGGTGATGCAAGTGCCTCAACTCTTTGGGATAATGATTACTGGAATTTATTACCTGGCAATGCTGATTTGAGTGAACCAGAACTTCTTACTGCTCATTATATCCATCACATGACTCCAGGTGTGAAAGTTCTTGTCATTCTAAGAAATCCAATTGACAGGTGAGTCAGAGGATATTTGTCTAAATTTTCTTTGATATATTTCACTTCATTTCGACGAATCAATTAATCTTTATAATTATTTATGTAGTTATTAACATGTCCGGTCTTTCTCCGGATTTTCTAACCTCGAAATTTTGTCTCAACTCGGAAGCATTTATTTGGGAATCTTTAGAAATTTACTCTCCACACTTCATATACAAGATGCACTAAAAGGAAAGAAAAAAAAAACCTGTTGGCTGGAGATTTAGAATATACCGACTGCACCTCTGCAGAAGGGTAAGACTCCCTTTCAATGTGGCCATCTGTTGGCCATGGGCGACGACCTGTGATGCATAAGGATGGAAACCTGGTGGCTGAGCATTCCATGACACGCAACCCTCCACTTTGGCCCTTACTTAGGTTAGACAGTCGGTCAAAGAGGCCTCCTTCGATCAATCGGCTGGTCGCGTCAAGCTCTAGCACCTCTATGATTGTTCTATTTGCACGTCACAGAGACTATGCGATATATATATGTATATACTTTCATATATGTAACCTTTTATTTGGAGGCGCGTGGTCTAATGGTTAGAGTCATAGGAAATGGACTCGTCGATCCGAGTTCAATTCCTGGACTAAGCTGTATACATTTCACATAGCGCTAATACTCTTGGGAAAGGTACGAATCCAATTCTCCCTCCAGCTATGGGTAAATAACAGGACAGACTGGGCTATTTAACCATGGCTTGGTAACCAGTCTAGGAGAAGGAAAACTCTGAATTCAAACCTGTTGAACTCCGCTTAAGAAATTGACCTTGTGTCGCATCCTACTCGTGCGGAGGGGTTGGTAAATATATATATATATGAAGTGGACAAACAATTCTTCTTGAATTATCACAGCCATATCACAATCAGTACTGCTGTATGGCTGTACCACTTAGACCCTAATGAAGCACCTTGAGAATAAGCTAGATGGGAGCTACACAAGAATGCTGCGCGCGGTCTTGAATAAGTCGTGGAAACAGCACCCCACAAAGAAGCAACTGTATGGCCACCTGCCTCCCATATCACAAATCATACGAGTAAGGAGGGTTAGGCATGCAGTACACTGCTGGAGAAGCAAGGATGAGCTCGTAAGCGACGTTCTACTGTGGAGGCCAACACATGGACATGCTAAGGTGGGCCGCCCAACCAGGACCTACATCGACCAACTATGTAAGGATGCTGGCTGCTGCGCAGAGGGGCTCCCAGAGTCGATGAATGATTGGGAAGGTTGGCGAGAGATCGTCATGGATATCCGTGCAAATTGCGCGACATGATGATGATGATGATGATGATGATGATGATTATCACAGAGTAAAATAAGTTGGCACATAAGTTGGTCTATATCATATCAATATCAATATCAATATCAATATCAATTTACAGTGGTCTATAATCAATATCAGCCGGACAACGAGGGAGTATATTTTCTTTTCACAAGGGCTAGACAAGGGATATTATTTTAGCGTTTAAAGTGGAGCATTACACCTACCGCAGTTCTCCCTTTATTGCATAGGTACAAGCTGTTCTACTCATGTTCTGAGTTTGCGAGGGACGATATTGAACCCGTAACCTTGTGGTTCCTAGAAGTAAGTTCAATTAACTGAGCTAATTCATTTGCTGATTAATTTCATATTCAATTTTCGAAAATTTTTTGAACATTCTACATATTTTATGACTAACATTTTTTTTTTTTTTAATAAATAAAAGTGTTGATCAATTTTGTAAAAGACGGCTGGATGCAGAAAATATCTGAGGAAATGTCTGAAGAAGGTCACAATTAATATTTGCTAACATTTTGTCGGAACGAAACAAATAAAGCTAGACAATTGAAACATTTAATTTCATCACTTTTTGAAAAGCGTTTTCTTTTTAACATTTTTTTGTTTTTCCTTTCTTTTCATTTCAGACTTTTTTCTGATTATCTGTATTTTGGTATTTATAACAAATCTGTTGAAAACTTCCATGAAAGAGTGAGGGTCTCAATCAGCATGTATGAAAATTGCTTCAAAAATGACTCATTCCGTAGTTGTGTCTATAGTAGAAATTTAAGCCTTTTATCTGGGGTAAGTTTTTAATTTCTTTTGTTTTATTAATGAACGATGTAGGACAAACTTGATTAACATTTTATATTCATCTTTTAGAATGTTTTTTTTTTTATTTACCTTTAATTATTCCTAACTTAAATGTTTCCTGAAATCTGAAAATAGAAAGAAACACCTGTATAAGAATTTCCCCAAATAATCTTTCCCTATTTTGCCGCCAAAAGCTAGTAAGTATCACTATACCTGATTCCCAGTCCTAAACAGTAGTAATTAAATAGCCAAAGAGGACAGATTCTTGTTTTAAATCTTCCAGCTACCGAACCAAAAATATAAATCTCAAATTTCACGATGATAACCAAGTTTTATCCTCAAGAATTTCAGAACTAAAAACATTTATGTAAACGTACAACAATTAGTAGTAATACAAAAACATATTTTATAGAGTATTGCAAATAACATCTATTCAACCCAACCTCCTGTTATTTAATTTGCTGTTTGTTTGGTTTATTTATAACTTATTTCAGCAATAACCTTTCACCACAGAAACCAAAAAACTCCTCTGATACAAAATTTACCTATATTTTTCAACGAACTAGTTACGCATAATTTGCTAAAATTCACGCAGCCTTCGTGACATACATAAATGATTTTTGAAATTATTTCTTTCGCCGAAATAAATCTTGTTGTAAGCAACTTGGTAAAACTTTAGCGTTCTAAATGTAAACATCAACTTCAGACTGAAATAGATATTTACAGCCAGTTTTGGAAGTTAGTGTTTTGAACTTATGTAAAAGCCTAGAATTTTGGATGCTGATTTTATAAACAAGAACGTTCTCATGAGGTTGGATGCTATCGCAACGGAATCTTTCTTCATCCATTTTCACATTTCCCCCACTGACATTTGGTCTTGTACAGAATTAATCTAGGCTTAATCTAGGCTATCCACAAAGTCCGTGCACACTTTAAAATTCTTTACTGAGCACGTGGACACCCTGTATATAAATAACCGCATATGCTTGATCTGAGGATCATATAGGTAATTTCCACTTGTGCCAGCTGTCGACTTTTGAATGGATGTTCAAATGCTGATTTACATGGCATTTTAAAGATTTCTATCCTTTACGAGATCATTTTGTGGTGTATTAAGCAAATGTTCAGTTAATATTTAGAACTTAGAATATACTGTCATAGATCCTCAAATTCTCTCTCTCTCTCTCTCTCTCTCTCTCTCTCTCTCTCTCTCTCTCTCTCTCTCTCTTCTCTTCTCTCCTTGTATGTGTGTAACTGTATATGTGTGCCTGGATGTGTATGCAAGCCGTATGTAAGTATTTACCGCCATGTTAGTCGAACACAAGGATCATTATTGTGGGGAACCACACACAAACCAAAACAGTTGTGGGTATCCCTCCCTTCGGCATTCATCTTTTGAGGCACCCGAGGCAGCTCCTGTCTCTTTTAGATGAAGTGACAGAGGCTGCCCGGGGGCGGGGGGATGACCCACTGGGATCACGCTGATATTAAATACCTTACCGGTCCGATGACCGAAACCTCTGGATACAGGGGGCCGACGTCATTTATTATTTCTCTGATGTTCACAATACGTATGATTAATTTTGCACGTACGATTAATTTTTTCCATCTGTACATTAATAATTTCAATAAAAAATTTTGATTTATTTGACATTTTTCAAAAGATATTGTTGTGGACTTTTGCCTCAAATAACTATTAATGTAAGTATGTGTTTATGTATTTAAGTGAACTTTTTATTGAAAACTTATCATACACCAACTCTCACACACATACATAATTAAAGCTGAGAAGTTTAAACACCTGTTTTATAAACTGGTTTTAATTTGTTGGTATGTTTTGTTTATTGGTTACGCAAAAATCAGTACATTTTTCTTTTGTTTTTTTTCATTTTGTAGGTGAGACTTCGTATTGGCCTCTATTGGATTTACCTAAGAGATTGGTTTTCAGTTTTCCCAAAAGAAAGCATTTATGTCATTAAAACCGAAGATTATGCCAAATGCCTAAAATGTACCTTCAAGAAAATATTTCGCTTCCTTGGTCTCCGTAAGTAGAGGGCGATTTTCTTAATAAATAAACGGAATCATATTAATATTTGAATATAAATGATGCACAAACACACACACAGAGATACATGCAGACCTACACAGACAGACAGACAGACACACACACACACACACACATACATAAATATATATGTGTGTCAAGATTATAAAAAATAAATGTACTGGATTTTTTAAGTATGTGAGAGTGATGAAATAAATAATTCGAAATGATTATTGCTAAAGAAATACAGCTTACTTACCGATTTCATTTAGACCTGATTGTGTATTTAGGATCTAAGCAATCTATTTAGCAATCTCCTATGGGACATGTAAACTCATATACAACATTGGTCTCATTTAGACGAGTGGTTTTAGGAGATGAATTATTGAAAGTGACAAGGTTCGCGGTTTTGAATTTTTTATAATAGATGAACAAATCCGACAAACACTCTATAACATTAACCACAACGAAACCAATAGCAAACATAATAGCTCCTTCCAAAATATATACCATTGTAATCAAATGCATAAAAACTACAAACTTGATGAAATCATCATAAAAAAATTAATTCGAAATAATGTTGCCTCCATTGATACTAACCGTAAATTAAAACTTATCATCTATTATAAAAAATTCAAAAACCGCGAACCTACATGTCCCATAGGAGATTGCTTCTCCAATATCAGCAATACATATATTGGCCATACGACGACCACATTATCCCGCCGTTTAACAATGCACTTATCTGACACCAGCTCCATTAGTCAACACTTAAAGACACATTCATGCCCCCCTCAACCTACAGAAAAATTTTAACAGAAAACACACTCACACTCCATAAAGAAAAAAACAAACAAAAACTGCAAATAATGGAAGCACTCTATATCAAATTAAAAAAACCTACCTTAAACAAAATAAACTTTCAAACCAGTAAACACGTCCTCCAATGCTTATAAAAAATCCCACTCTAACCATTCCCCTTCCCTTTCTCACAATTCTGTATCCCCCTCAAAAAACCCATTAATCCATTGTTTCGTACTAACTACCACCACCACTCTTAAGCTACTACTCGTTCTTCTATAAAAACGAGGCACTTGAAAACTTAACATCGTTTCCCCAGCTGATGATGGCTGATAAACCAGCCGAAAGCGCTCGAAAAAAACAAGGATTTGGTGGACTATTACAACTTCTCCACCCAAACACGAAAAAGATCGCTAGGAAAATTGAAAGGACCATAAAAAAAACTCCTCATACTTGAATTGTCTGTGGCGTTTTAACAGAACATGTCTAAAAGAAAAAATGCTGCCGAAGTATACATATATATATATATATATATATATATATATATATATATATATATATTAAAATAAGTGTATTTTGGCAGCATTTTTTCTTTTATACAAGTTTTGTTGAACTGTACAGACAATTCTTGTCGGACAAGTTTTTGGTTGATCCTTTCTAATTTTTGGGCCATCTCTTTGGTGTCGAGGTGTAACTGGTGTAACAGTCCACCAAAGGTTTCGATACGAGCGCTTTCGGCAATACAGTTAGCCATCATCAGGTAGGAAACGATGGTATGGTTTCGTGTCTCGTTTTTAACGAGAACGAGTAGTAGCAATGAATTAGAAGTGGGAGGTAATAACAATTCGTAGTGGGAGGTTGTAGGAATGGTAGTGGTTCGAGCGAGCGATGTTGTAGTGATTTTTTGTGGGAGGGGGGGCACAAGTTGTAAGAAGGGGAGGGGTATAATGGAAACGAGACATATCATTGATAGAGCATAAATAACTAAGTTAGGATAGAAAAGACATAAATTTGATATTGTTCCATATATATATATATATATATATATATTATATATATTATATATATATGTGTGTGTGTGTGTGTGTGTGTGTAATCTTTTGAGTGTGCGACTATTTTGTCATATTTCTTTAGGAATTCCTATTTGTGATATCTTGAATTACAATAAACAGAAAATAAAGAAAGGATTTACAATGTATTTATACTTTGAAATAATTTGCAATTCATTTCTTTATTAAAATAATTCACAATGTATTTGTACATAATCTTTTAATATTTACTAAATAATAATATATTTATTGAATAAATAAACATTTTGACATATCTATTTATTAAATACTTCTAGCCATGTTTGTTTTAATCATAAGAATTCAATATTTGATTCTTTTCATTAAAGTTATTTTTTTTAAATAGAATTTTGAAAAGATATTTTATTTCTAATCTCCGCCAATAATTGTTTTGTCTTTTTTACAGCTCAACTAAGCAAAGCCGATGAGAAAGTAATGGAATCAATTCCTAAGGCGAACACTCGGCGGGTGAAAGACAGTAAAATCGGCAAAATGTGGAAGGAAACGTACGATTTACTTGAAAAGTTTTACCAACCCCACAACGAAAAACTCGTCAATCTCATCAACCGAGTTGAATTTGATTGGTTCAACATGAAAGACACATGAACAAATATAAATTTAAAAAAAAAAACAATAAAAGAAAAAAAAAGAGAAAAAGAACATTAAAAAATAAAGGATTACAATGAAATGAAAATCTGAAAAAAAAATCGAAAGATATGATGCGAAGTAAATAACAACTGATTTTCCAATTTAGAAAAAGAAAAAAAAAAAGAAAAAAAAGAAAGAAGAAAAGAGACAAAAATTGTCTTTTAAGTTGTTACTTTACTTATTGTGCAGGCAATTATATTACTACTTCTACTATTACTATAACTACTTATAATATGAACTATAACAATGTTAATGCTGATGATAATGATAATAATAATAATCTCTATGAGATCATTTAAGGCAGGTATCGTGACTGATGCCTGGAAGATGAAGAAAAGTTGGGAACAAAAGAAAGATTAGTGATGCCAGTAAGAGACAATAGAAGAAAAAAAAAAGAAAAGAAAATTTGACTGTTTTTATTTTCCTAATTTGAACATTCAATTCAAATATATTTCCTCTGTGAGGATCCATTGCTTACTTTTAAGATGAATCATTATCATTTCAAAGGTTGTTGCAATTTTTAATCTCATTCTTTTATAAAAAGAAATATTTTCTTGTTATCATATTGTTTCAGCCAATCCATTCTACAAACAAACAGTCTATAGAGAAAAAAAAACTAAACAAAACAAAAAACAAAAACAAAATTTAAAAAAAAAACAGAGTGTGTCTATTTTTATTTTTTATGTTTTGGTTTAGCAAACAAAAGTCTGTTGAATAGACACACCTTGGATTTTGGCCGAGGATTAAAGTCGAGTATCTGTTCATGTCTTTTCACCAAGTTCTTATCTTTGAACAGGACGCAGAAAAAATTAGAAAAAACAAAACAAAAACACAACAACAACAAACAAACAAAATAAAGCTTACGTAGTTCTACAAACTCCTGAAATTTGTGATTGACCCGCAGATAGGTTGCATTATAATCTGGCTAGTTACACAACCTTTTCTAACATAAAGACTTAGTATGATATTAACCTTTGTGACAATGATTTGCTTCAAATATTAGATCTATAGCACTTTGCAATAGACTGACATGCATAACGCAAACGTATAGAAATAAGTGTTGTGTTTCTTAGTACTAGAATCATAAATGAGCCGAGGTAAAAAATAACATGTAACTGTCAACGCAATGATAAAAAAACAATAATTATGTACTCAACAATTAAAAACAGTTTATGAAAATTAAAATAACGCTATCTTACATTTATGTTGAATGGATAAGTTGCACCACTGATTTTGTCGGAATATTTGGTTAAATAAGTGTGATCTATTCACCGGTATGAACGGTAAGAAAAAAATGACTTTAGGATTAAATAACCAAACAAGGTTTGACATGCCGTTAAAGCAACCAATCAAATTCCAAGCAGAAAATATAAAATCTTTTGAAGCATTTTAAGGGTTTTGAAGGTAGAATTTATTAGATATCTATACTTGCCCATATACTTAGTTATATAAGTATAGATATTGATATAAACTGAGGGTTTAAAAAAATTAAACCCCCTGTTTATGAGATATCTATACTTACCTGTATAATTAAGTATTCAGGTAAATATAGATATTCATATAAACATGATCTGATATCAACAAAAATGAAAGTTTAATGCCTCTATAACACTGGACCTGGCCAACTGGGCCAAGTATAATTGTTTCTGTTATATGTCTTCCCTAATAATTTCATTCGATCAAAATATTTGTAATTAGATTTTTCTTTTGGTTGATATTTCCCTCCTTTTCATAAAGATTGTGTAGCTGCAGAAGTGTGGGGAATGGGGCTGAGTGAAACATTGTGATAACAACAAAACCAAAAAGAATTAGATCAATCTGCTTAACAACTTTTGGAAAGAATTCCTCTGTGAGGATTTAATATTTCTGGCAAACAAAGAATTTTGCTATCTTCCCCAAACTTTTCTGATTCTTTTATTGTTTCTTAGAGAATCAATGTTTTTCTTCATAGGAAATATATGTGTGTGCACTACATAAGCATATATATATATATATATATATATATATATATATATATATATATATATACAGACACATACACGGGCACACACGCACACATACACATATATATATATATACATAAATATACACATTTGTGTGTGAACACTAATAAATTCATGGTACATATATATATATATATATATATATATATATATATATATATTATACAGATGTAGATGTATATCAAATAATCATATGGATTATATATTATATATATATATATATATATATATATATATATATATATAATATATATATATATATACGTATGTATATTATTTTTTTCTTTGAAATCATTCTTTCTTTTTAATCTTGACATGTTTCTAGTTCGCTCTTCCATTCTTTCTTATATAACGAAAGTACAAGCGGAATAATTGCCATTGCTTTCTTGTTATTACAAAAAGTCTATCATTCATTCATATTAGTATTGTCGCAATAAAAGAAAATAATGGCTATAAAATCCTTTTTTTGTTGCTTTTTATTTGTAGATAAAGCTATGTGTATTGGAATATTCGTGATATAAGGTGTGCTACAATTCCCCACCTAAATCTATAGACTAGGCGAGGTCACGTGGTTTATTCCTCCGCCACTCAACAGCCATAATACGTGGCTGATTGACTACTTAAACACTTATACTTTCCATAATCCATTTGCAATCATTGACGAAGGAACTTACAATACTAAGGATTCTTTTATCATAGGATTACCAAGGATTTCCACTGGACAAAAGTTCTTGCTTGAAGGCTAAAGGATTGCCTATAAAAACGTAACAATGGGTACCTTGAAAACGTATACACATAACTTATATAAAAGGAATTCCTCTCGTTACAGTAGAGAATTTAAAGAATGTCGAACAGAAATTGAAATTTGATTTTCTGGAAGATTATTATTGGGTCCAAAAGAATTTCATAAAAATATCGAAATAAAAATCTCATAAAATAATCATTTAAAATCACGTGGAGAAATAATATATATGTGAACAAGATATTTATTTATATTTATAATCAGATAAGCAAACTCCGTGACTACCGCTTGCAACGTGCGAAACTCAGGACAAGTCACATCAGCAGTATATACCGTGTATTCGGAGATCGAACTAGCAACAATTAAACACTGAGCCAGTGACTCTACCCTTACGCTACCGGCCGAGGACACACCCGAAACTCGCAAAATCAACTTGTCAGTTATAAATGCGCAACTAAACATAAAAATCCAAACGTCAATAAAATTAACTTCGATTCTAGCATTACTACACACTTAAACCCCTTTAATCACTGCTACTATTTGCATAACCACATCTATTAATAATGGAGATTCGCTTCCGGTTTTTGTCTGTAACAAAAACTACGTCACTGCTTACGTCACTGTCCCCGAAATCGTCATAACAGAATAAATACACTCAAAATTTGAGCATGCAACATTAGACAGTCCTCATTGTTTTTTTAAATCAACTTTTAATAGATACATCCCCAGTATCATATATTTATATATAGTTTGTTTTATTTTTATAGATATTCAAAGTTAATAGAACTTAGTTTCGATTTCAAATTGTTTTATTTTTATTTTTTTACTCCTTTAATAAATTTGATGATTTCATGATTTATGGTTCACACTCTCCGTTTAATGTTTAACTTCCACCTCCTCAAGCAATATCTTTCAAAAATTTATTTTTACATCGCTCGCAGGGTGTTTTTTTATTTTGCTAGTTAATGATAATAAATATGTAAAAAAAAAAACATCATACCAGTATAAATAGAACTCTAGTATAAATGGAACATTCCAATAGTGTATTGTTTTTGCTATTCCCCCGACGATGGCTCGTGAAGGGACTGAAAGTACTTAGGAACAAACCAGTAATGGCAAATTCATCAGCCAGTTCCTGCCGGATATTGTATCATCCATTCAGCAACTTGAGAAGAGAATTTGTATATGAAAAATGACTGTGCAGATTGGTCTGAAGATCACATAGGTGAGAAACTATCAGTAACCAGGTGTTGACTCCATGTTCACGCTACCATTACTAAAATATAGATGCTCTATCCATAATATTGAGTACTGTCTATCGGCAAATATACCACTTATGTTATCGACAATTTATAATAGTTGCTCTCGTAACTCGGTAGAGCTCTTTAGGAGTGACTTTAATAAACTTTCACCGCCAGCATAACGCAATGATAATCTGTTTACAGATTTGATCTCTCTGGTGATCGTAAAGTATACACACAGATGTATGTATTTGATACAGTTAAAACACCACTCCATAAACGGCAACTGGCAAAGGCCTAGCGGTTAACGGATCGGACTGGCGTAAAGTCAGTCGGGGTTCGCTTCTGGTCCGATTTAGTTCTTGTGTCCAGCCACACTGGTGAAACTTCGAAACACCGTGTCTGTGGATGATATATATATATATATATATATATATTATATATATGAGAAGTAAATACACACGCGGTGTGTTTATGATATGGCTTTTTTTAGCCGACAATTTTTGGGAGAATATGTGCTTAATTGAAGTTGTACCTAATTTTGAAAGTTAACTAATTAATAATTAATTAATTAGGCGGGCATACCTATTTAAATGTAAGGCTAAACAAATTGAGAAAAATCAATCTCTGTATGTACATTTCGGCCTATTAGGCCTCATCAGCAGAGCTATAGATAGGAAGACCGCCTTGTGCGTGATTCGAAACCCGACTGTCAAGCTGACAGGCGAGTATATATATATATATATATATATATATATATATATATATATAGTGACAGGCGATATATATTATATATATATATATATATATATATATATATATATATATATATATAGTGATCATGGACTCAAAATGATATATTTTGGATTTCAGTTAGCTAAAAAGTTTTACCTATTTTGAACCAATCTCATATTAAGGTTCATTGTGGCTTTCTTCTTTTACGAACATAAAGTGCAAAACAAGAGGAAATCATCTGTGAATTAAATAAGAAATGATTTTCTTTGTCTCATACATCCTAACATAGAAAACAAAATCAATAAAAAACATCAGATCCAAGATGCTTACTGATTTTTACTTCATTTATTGAATAAAAAAAACCTAATTACTGATGATGTTAAGCAGTTTAAAGTAGTTTTAATAAGCAAAAGTATGTAAATACTTTTTTTAAAATACATTTTAGAATTTATGTAGAGATTGTGTCAAAATATTTCTCTCTGATTTTAAACTTTTCCCAATGAAAGAAAAAATTGTAAACAACTGCACTAGGATCAAAAGTGGAACGAAAATGAACATTTTCAGAGAAATATGGATTCTTCCCTGAAGAATTTTCTCTGCATTTCTGTATCGAGGCTACATTCCCCATAAAGTAACTTCAAAAGTAAATTGACTTTTTATTCATCTTTACTGTCGGTTTATTGGTAATAATTCCAATGTTGAATAGAAGAATTCATTTAAGAATTATGAAAAATTCTATCTGGCTTTTGAGTATCACTTGGGCGGATAACAGTTCATTGGTATTATGAATCAGAAAAGTAAATTTTGTCTTTATTTAACAGGATACAATGAAACGGTGCGTTCTGGAGAAACATTTAAAAAATTATGGTCCTATGTTGAAAGAAGAGGGTACACGGATGAATATATATATATATATATATATATATATATATATATATATATATTATATATATATATTGTGTGTGTGTGTGTGTGTGTGTGTGGTTGGCATGCTTCCGTCTACTAAAACGATGGCGTAATGTTCACTTTTTTGGTATTTTTTTTTAATTTAAAAAATTATTTTTTTTTTAATATCTGCTACTGCGTAAGTGGCTGAACAGCCAAATTTTTGAATGTCAATCTCTGGTGCAATGAACACTTCGGCTGGCCAGGTCGAATGCCTTCGTTAGGTCTATGAATGCGGTGTAGAGTGGCATCTGCCCTCCCAGAACTTTTACTGTAGCTGGTGTAGTGAGAAGATCATGTTCACGGTTGCCCAGTTTACTCGGAAGATACACTGTGATCCTGGATAGATGTGAGATGCAAGAGTCTGCAGACGCGCTAGTGTAACACGAGCAAAGACTTTTCAAACTATGGTGAGGAGGGAAATGCCCCGGTAATTGTTGCAGTCGATCCGATCTCCTTTGTTCTTTTATAAGGTGACGATGGTAGTGTCCCGCTTGTCCTGAGGGATGTGTTCTTGTTCCCAGCAGCTGCAGAGTAGTTTGTGTAGTGGTTGAAACAGCGCTGTCCTCCAGCCTTCAACACCTTTGCTGGTATGCCGTCACTCCCGGTTGCTTTCTTATCAGAAAGGCGGTCCTCTCCATTTTGTTGTGGAAAACTTGGGCAGGTTGTTATGGAGGACGAGCTGTCGCCCAAGCAGCAGATCCTCCCTCTCAACACAGCCGTTGTGGTCCAAAGGAAAGGTAGGAACCAATGCGATTTGGCAACGACGATGCCGCAGGAATTGCTAGGAAGTATTGAGATTCAGCAACACCCAACTTAGGGACTCCAGCTCCGGATTTGTTTTCGGGGTTTACTCCCTCGGCCTTTCCTTGGGATAAGGTAGAGCTGCAAGGCAACGGTGGTTTTATGAGACCTTTCCTTGTCCATAATATATATATATATATATATATATATATATATATATATATATATATATGATTGAAAAGAGATAGAAAAACAAATATTAATAGTACGCTGACAGATATCTGTTTCGACCTTTATAAAAACGGTCTTCTTCAAGAGCAACTATATTGATGAAAGGAAGAAGGAGGAATAGTTAACCGTTTGGCACGAGAGCTTCAAACAACGCTCACGTTCTGGACCGGAATGTTATTTAAGATTTTGGATTAAAAATAAAATGAATTTTATTTAAAAAATTAAAAGTCACAACATCAATAAGAAAAACTCTAAAAATTATATTTCTTATATTTTAACAGTTTACACTCGCCATCGTCTGTAATAAGAATTAAGTTCAAAGAAAAATAATTCCGAAATAGGAACATTGAAATAAATAAACAAAAAGGAGACACCACAATGAGCATAGAATTCAAATATAAGTTTACTGTCGAAATTCCATTAAAAAAAAATAAACATCACAGGAAGAAGAGAGAAAATCAATAGATTTACAGACTGGCACCCCACCCTCATGTCACCTTCCCCCCAATAACAACTGAGGGTAAATAGTACCAGTTTCAACTTAGCCCAGTCAGATGTTACGGTCCTGATGAGAGCATAAGATCGAAACCGTATCAGAACCATATTGTTCAATTGTACAATATACACATTAACAAAAAATCCTATTTTGATTTATTTAGTTATAAACATTATGCTACAAAAATTATTTTAATATAGAGTGGAGATTAATGAATGCAATAGAAAAAATAGATGGAAATACATTCGTAGAAGTTTATGTAAGAAAATGTATGAAATAGCCTAGGATTTATTCATGTCGGTAAGTTTAAAATTAACGATATTGGTTAATTATCTATTTCAAAAAGCATATAGACTGATCCCAAAGTAAACGATCTAAAATAAAACTACCTTAATATCACATTTTGAATGGGGTATTCAAAATTAGACACATTGAAACCTAAATTTCATAGCAGACACGCCTTGATAACCAATATAGCTATCCCATTAGAGAGTGGGGGGTGTAGAAAAATAGTCTTGCAAATTCATTTTTACTGAATCACGAGCTGGATCCTCGCATGAAGCCTCATTAAAATCCCAACACGAATTATGCAGATATGAATAATAATGTAAGGGAAGTAACTCTTATTCGCACAGTAACGAATATATTTGTCAGATAATAAAACAATTTTTTTTCATTCATTACAACAAGACCACCACCACAACCACAAATAACAACAAACCATCATATATATATATATATATATATATATATATATTGCATTTATAAACATAAAAGGTGGCTTACCGGTGAATATGAGCACGATCGTTGGAGGTGCAGCAATTCAGGGGTTAAGTCAGCGATATAACAAATACAGTGTTCAATACGAAGCAGAGCAAATTTATTTTTAAAAACCCGGATACATTAGAAACCTACTCGAGTTTCACCATAAGGATCTTCAGGGTTAAATCCACTGAATTAATCGAGGTACCGATTAATTGCAGCCGATCACACGTGTGTTCACTGTATAAGATGTTACAAGGGACGCTTATTTGTGAGAAATTTAAAAACAAAAAACAAGCGTCCCTTGTAACGTAACATCTTATACAGTGAACACACGTGTGATCGGCTGCAATTAATCGGTACCTCGATTAATTCAGTGGATTTAACCCTGAAGATCCTTATGGTGAATATATATATATATATATATATATATATATATATGTATATAATAGTATTTTATAATTTTCTTTTGAAGCATTGTTAAGTAAAGTATAATATTATATATATTTTTGAAGGCAATTACAATGCATATATCGTTAGCACAGTGAGCCTTGAGAATATCTCAACGCTCACTGTGCTAAGTGCTGTATAGTAGTGGCGTGTTTATCATTGACAAGTTAATTTGGCATATTTCATGTGCGGCGTGCCAGTGGCCCAAGGGTAGAGTCTCTGACTTTGCAAGATGTGTTCTCCGGTTCGACCTCTGTCGGAGGGAGATCGTAGGTATACTATTGCTGATGATACCTAATAAGGTTGAAACAGCTGTACGGTGTTCCACACGTCGCACGTGTTATTCGTCGAGTTTGCTTGTCATGATTATTTTCAATAATTATCGAATTTTATAAGATATACGCATTGTAATTGCCTTCAAAAATATAAATAATAATAATAGTAATAATAATAATAATAATAATATATATATATATATATATATATATAATATATATATATATATATCACATTAGGCTTCAGTTATTTTTTCAGAGTTTTGCATGGAAGTCACGTGAAATTTTTTGTCATACCTAGCCGGCGTGCCGTTTCGACACAAAGGGTTCGAGTTACACGCGGGGCAGTCTTCGTATCTATAGCTCTGCTGATGAGACCTTATAGGTCGAAATATATATTCAGAGATTGATTTTTCTCGATTTGTTTAGCCTTACATTTAAGTAGTTAAATCCCGCCTAATTAACCCGTCATACCTAGCCGGCGTGCCGTTTCGACACAAAGGGTTCGAGTCACACGCGGGGCAGTCTTCGTATCTATAGCTCTGCTGATGAGACCTTATAGGTCGAAATATATATTCAGAGATTGATTTTTCTCGATTTGTTTAGCCTTACATTTAAGTAGTTAAATCCCGCCTAATTAACCATAAATGAATTAACTTTCAAAAAAATTAGGTCTGACTAAAATTAAAAGCACATATTCTCCCAAATATATATATATATATATATATATATATATATATATATATATATATATACTCACACACACGCGCCGCATATGTATATACACCTGCATACACATACACACACACACATATATACACACACACACACACATATATATATATATATATAAAGTAAAGTCGTCGGGATGGCTTAATGTCGGTTTCAGCCAGACAGTGAGGGAATCTATCCCCTTTTCACTAGTGTTAGACCAAGGAGATTATTTTAGCGTCATAGGTAAAGCGCCACACCTAACCCTAGCATTAACTCCTCACTTTACCGCAGAGAATCCCGTACTACTCATACGCTGAGTGTCGGTATCGAACCAGGAATCTTGTGGTTCTAATCGGGCACTTTATGGTTATCACTATCTCACTTGGTTAGCCACAAACAAATTATATGAAAATCCGATCTCACTGACAAGTTAAAGTGACAATTCTTCAAGGCTGTGGTTGTATCAGTACTGCTGTATGGCTGCACCACTTGGACCCTAACAAGGCACCTTGAGAATAAGCTCGATGGGTGCTGCACGGAATGTTGCGTGCTGTCTTGAACAAATCATGGAAACAACACCCCACAAGGAAACAGCTGTATGGCCACCTGTCTCCCATCTTACAAACCATCCGAGTGAGACGGACAAGGCATGCTGGACTCCTGGAGAAGCAAGGACGAGCTAATAAGCGACGTTCTCCTGTGGAAACCAACACATATGCATGCTAGTGTGGGACGCCCACCAAGGCCCTACATTGACCAAATATGCGAGGATGCTAGATGCTGCGTGGAGGACTTCCTGGGTCAATGAATGATAGGGAAGGTTGGCGAGAGATTGTTATGGATATCCGTGCTGATTGCGCGACATGATGATGAATATTAAATACATGAATATTTTATTTGTGACCCTGGCAATTACCAGGCAGATATTTTAGCTGCGTCTCATCGGCAATCATCCGACAGAATAGAGAAAGTTTTTGAGAAATCGAAAAAGTCGAAATTAAATCGAAAAAATATGGTAAAAAAGAAATTTTACGTTCGGGTGTTGAATTGCGTATTAGTATGACTAGGCCTGTAAATATGTGTATGTAGATACGGCACTTGCGTGCATGTGTAAATGCGGCCACAAGCACACAAGGGTACACCCCTTCCCATTTAGATGTACATACGTCGTCGCACACATACACATACACACATGAACACAAATGTTTTGGTGGTGTGCTGACATATATATATATATATATATATATATATATATATATATATATATATATTGAAGAAATGGATACAATAGAAACCTACTCGAGTTTGTATCCATTTCTTCAATAAATTTGCTCTACTTTGTATTGAGCACTTTGTATTTGTTTTATCGCTGACTTAACCCCTGGATCCTGTGCACCTCCAACGATCGTGCCCATATTCACCGGTAAGCCACCCTTATATATATATATATATATATATATATATATATATATATATATATGAAAATGTTTTTAGTGATACGTAATCTATATAGATGTCGAGAAAATGAGCGAGGGGGCTTTTGGAGCTGTCCTTCTTATATTTAAACACACACGCGCGTGCTCGGACACACACACACACACACACACACACACACACACACACACATATATATATATATATATATATATATATATATATTGGTTTGGTTTCTTTGTTTAATGACATATCAGTCTTCAGTCTATTCAGTGCCAAAGCCACCCTTGTAGAAGAACGGTAGCGGTACTATTTAACCCATAGCTGAGAAATGGGTGATTTATAACAATTACAAGGTTATTAGTTTGAAAGTGAACCTAATAGCGCGATTGGGGATCGAACTCGTGTACTATGATGTTACAATACGGTATATTAGCCGTTACGACGCGTGGATTGCCATGAGATTGGGTAAAATAGTTCTGATAACAAATTAAAGCATAAAAGTATGGAATCCAAGTAAATTTGATTTCATTTTTCTTCGATTATACAACACCATGAATAACTAAAACACACTTGAGAAATCGATGAAATATTGCATCCGAAGAAAACTGACCCAGAGGTCATCACCAAAAAGATGTTTAACTCTCCTTTCTATAAATACTTAGATCTATTATGCTCTGCTTTTCAATTGTATCTAACTTGGAATTGAGAAAGTTCTTTTGAAAAATCAAAATAGTTTTCGAAGAAATCGATCAACAATTAATGACTATTTGTCGAATCATTAATGGAATAGGTACAAACAATTTCGAGGCAACACTCTTGTTTCTAGATTTTTCCAATTTCTTTTCATTCACAGAAATAAGCTGGAGCAAATACTTCTAGGGTTTGGTTTTCCAAAAGAAAATGTTACATATTTAATTAAATGTATTCATACAGCTATAATGATGTTTTATAAGGCCACGAAGACCATGGTGCCTTCACCTGATGGTGACACTAATTTTATGGCATTATCATAATGGGGTTATTTCCTATAAGTACAAGATAAACAAAGGGGAACCACTCTTGACTGATAAATTATTTATTTATTTACTAAGAAAAAAGAAGATGGGTTAGGGTTAGGGTTAGGGTTAGGGTTAAGGTTTAGGGTTAGGGTTAGAGCTAGTGCTAGGGTTTAGGGTGAATTTAATGGGAAAATAAATAAATAATTTATCAGTCAAGAGTGGTTCCCCTTTGTTTATGTTGGAGTTATAGGAAATAACCCATAATGGTGTCTTACGAGGAGATACATTAGCATCATTTCAATTCTTAATCAGCCGAAATTATGGACAATGCAAATTAATAGATCTAATGAAATAAACCGGTTTCACAAGAACAAAAGAGGAAAACGATATCCCGTAGAAACTCTTAATAATGCAGACTACGGGGATAAGCTAGCGCTTCTTGAAAATACAACTGTTCAAGCTAACTCTCAGTATCATGTGGAGTAAGCAACAAGAGGTATAAGTCTCTACATTAAATCAGATAAAACAGAGTTCTCACATTCAAAACTCAACGGAAAAAAAAGAAACACCGACGGAGTTACAATTTTAGATGTTGAAAAGAAGAATCTGGATGAGCCGAAATAATAATATTAGAAAGTGCTCAATACATACTTGCAGAGTCGGTTCAACGTTAGAAATTCACCGAATCAGTGCCAGAATTTAACCTCCCAGATTTCACCGAAAGGATCTTCAGATGCAGAGAGAGAGAGAGAGAGAGAGAGAGAGAGAGAGAGAGAGGAGAGAGAGAGGAGCCTCTTCACAGATCATTGCTGTCACAAACAGCGCAGGATATAACGAGTGTTCCTTCTTATTATAGCACTCTAACTTAAGCGACTGTGTCTCTCCCATTGAGATCATGTTTCCTAAGTATTTTCGGGATAAAATCCCATTTTCAAAGGTTTTGGAGGTACTTGTGTTTTTTTAGTACTTATACCACGGCGCTGGCGCAAACGTTTGTTGTTTATTAAGTTAAATAAAGGAAGGCCGGATGTTGTAATGAATTTGAAAATGTTCGGGAATTTCCGTGGTGAATCGTCGGCCCGTTCGTGCGTGCGCGTGTGCTGTCTCAAATATGGATCTTCGAACTTCTTTTAATTCTTTGACTCGCTCAGGCGTAGTGAATTAAGGTTTTTTTATAGTTTGCTTGAAGCATTGTACGTATATGTTTAAAATAGAAATTAGAAGGCAATTGACAATGCAATGGAATAGGTGATGATAATGATGTTTATTTACCTTTTTTTCCTAAATATTTTCGGAATAAAATCCCATTTCCAAAGATTTTAGAGGTTCCTTTATCTAACTTAATAAACAACAACCGTTTTCGCCAGCGCCGTAGTATAAGTACTAAAAAAGAACACACAAGTACCTCCAAAACCTTTGAAAATGGGATTTTATCCCGAAAATATTTAGGAAATAGGTAAATAAACATTATTTTCATCATCTATTCCATTGCATTTTCAATTGCCTTCTAATTTCTATTATATATATATATATATATATATATATATATATATAATCCAAAGATCAAGTGAATAAATCTTCCTTACGACGTAGTAGTTTTTCAATTGTCGTAATTTGCAGTGCTCAATGTGTGCTCTTATTGTCAGAGTCACAGAGCAAAATTATATTAGGAAAAGATAACAACGAAGATTTAGGTTCGTAGCATTATAGACTATTTCAGGAAACATCGAGGAATTATCTAATCGTTACCATCATCAGATGCAAAATGAGGATTCCTTTATTATTCTTAAGTCAGTTGAAAACAGATGTCCGTAAACTCTGCCCCTCCTGAAGGTAATTTAATAAAAATAATTTAACTTATGACCGGATGTTATCATTTTCTGATATATATATATATATATATATATATATATATATATGGGAGAATATGTGCTTAATTGAAGTCAAACCTAATTTTTTTGAAAGTTAATTCATTAATGATTAATTAGGCGGGATTTAACTACTTAATGTAAGGCCAAACAAATCGAGAAAAATCAATCTCTGAATGTACATTTCGGCCTATTAGGCCTCATCAGCAGAGCTATAGATACGAAGATCGCCCCGTGTGTGATTTGAAACCTGCATGTCGGATCGGCAAGCAAGCCTCTTACCCTTACACCAAACGGAACTCGCAATTTTTGATCGCTTTGTTTAGGTAGTAATATATATATATATATATATATATATATATATATATATATATATATATATATATGTGTGTGTGTGT
>CM042144.1:112425085-112467585 GCA_023376005.1 Doryteuthis pealeii
TAAGCCAAACCTAGATGATAATCAGACATTGTTGAACAGACACACACGCGCGCACGCGCGCACATTACCCCCCCCCTCACACACGCAGAGAATTTGGAAGATAGACACAAAAAAAATGGACGGTCACTAGCAACAGCTTCAGTTTCAGAAATCTTCTGTTGATCAGATTTTATCTCGAAATGTTAAGAATAAATTAAAGGTTAACAAACAACACCATAGTTACCTTATTTCTCTTTACACTTGCATTGTGGGATAGCCTTCAAAACCAACCAACAAACTTTTCTTTTTCATTTAGTATCTATTTTTCTATTCTTTTATATATTTATTATAATTTTTATATTCTTCTGAAACTTAGAAACAGAACAATGGCTATCATTTTTACCATATTCCATAGGTGAAAAAAGTTTGGGCTCATCGTTCTATCTTATTAAAACATTTTATTAAGGAAAGGTAATTGAAATTAGAAAAAAAGAAACCATCCCTGTGTATATTTCTCCACGCTAAAACATACGAGACGTTTTTTATATAATTCATTTGCAATCCGAATGATACACGCCTATTGTCCTCATTTACAGGGGTGATAAAGAATGAGGAAAGATTTTAAGTAGATTATATATCTATGTATATATGTTTGTTTTGTTTTGTTTTATGGCATATCAACACCCTTTCGGTCATTTAATACCGAATTAAGTCATTTTGATATGTGGTTACTTACAGTAACAGATATTACTTAAATGGTCACCCATCTAAGTACTGAACAGGCTCATCGCTGCTTAACTTCGGCGATCGAGCGTGAAACGGTGCTTTTAAACGTGAAGTGACTGTAGGCTAACAATAGGTGATGAAAATGATGTTCATTTACCTGTTTCCTAAATATTTTCGGTATAAAATCCCATCCTCAGAGGTTTCGTAGGTACGTGTGTTTTTTTAATATATAAATTATGGTGTCATAACCATAATATACATATTAAAAAAACACACACGTACCTCCGAAACTTCTGAGGATGGGATTTTATCCCGAAAATATTTAGGAAACAGGTAAATAAACATTTTGTTCTTACATTGCATTGGCAATAGCCTTCTCATTTCTATTATATATAATATATATATATATATATATATATATATATATATATATATATATGAGGAAAAAATGAGTAAAGAAAAGAAATGTAGATGGATAAAAATGAATTTTATCGATATCACTTTTAATCGATATCACTTACACATGTGTTTCGGTCTGTTTATAAAAAAAATTCATTTTTATCCATCTACATTTCTTTTCTTTACTCATTTTGTCCTCATATTGTCGGATTCATTTTCCATTCTTACACACACACACACACACATATATATATATATATGTTCCGGGTACAAAAGAAAGCATTTGATATTTATATACACCCTGCTTGAAGCATTGTTAAGTATGTTATAAATAATAAAATTCGAAGGCAATATGCGTAAAAAATAAAGACAAAAAGATGTTTATATAATCGATTTCAAAGCGAAGCTTTATCGTACTTATTTCAGAAATGACGTGCTTATGTTTTTTTTATTTGTGTGGTTATAATTTCTCTTCTTATTTCCTTTTCCTCTCCTTTTTTTCCTCTCTTTCTTCTTCTCCTCCTTTATATAATATATATATATCACTGTCCTAATGACTATCATCGTTATTAGCATTATGTTAATTGCTATCAATAATGCGATTGTTATTACAGCAAATATTGCTTTATTTTTTTGCACTCATCGTCATTATTTCTGTCTTCTTTATTGTTATGATTATCTCAAATATATTGATTTCTTCTTTCACATCATTTAGATTTTCCCTTGTGTTTTCTATGTGTTGTAAAGAGAATGCCATCGGGCATTTTTTCTGTTATTAACACGATCAAAATGAATTTTGTGAACAGACCGATCTCAATGTCCATCAAAATGAACGACAGTCACATAAAAGCAACAATGCAATTTTAGATATTCTATTATTCTCTTTAAAAGCAAAACTTCGTGATTCCATTTTTCTCTGCCCTCATTTTTTGAAAATATTTTCAGAAAATTCTTCTTCTTCTTCTTCTTCTTCTTCTTCTTATTATTATTATTATTATTATTATTATTATTATTATTATTATTATTATTATTATTTCTAGCTTTGAATAAATGATCCCTTTATATTTGAAAGTCCCATAGGATTCTACATTATTTTTAGATTCCATAATACGTTTGCATAATCCTCAGTAGATCACCTTTCTTAACCAGTCATGTTTATTTTTGTACTCCTTAATCAACTTCTTCCACTTGTTTATTGTATGGTAGATACGCCCATCACTGTCTCCACATAAGCGACACCAACTATTCTGCTGTGTCTTCCATCATTTAGTTTCTCTATTTTTCTATTTTTTATCTATTTCATTATTGCGAGTTTTTCACACCAGCGTTAGCAGGTGGTATTTCACAGGATTATGAGTGACAACAAGCCTCTTCATGTCCCCAGGACTCTTCTGAGTATTCTAGTTGATCTCATCAATGCTGTTTCGATTCTTCTTCTAATTTCCAATTACTCGATTTTTTTTCAAAACACTTGGGGACCATTCAAAGTACAACTGGTATCACCTTCACCTTCATGTTCAATTTTTGAACCTGCCGTGGCCGGGGGTTCACTGGAGGCTGAATGACAGAAAGTCTAATCAGGTCTCCAGAACTCTTCTGAGTATTCCAGCCGATCTTAATAGTGCTGTAGTTTGGACGGTCTCGATTCTTCTTCTGATTTCCAATTCACCCAAAATTCTTTTCCAGACATTTGGGGACTGTTCCAAGGGCACCAATTGGTATGACCTTCACGTTCCACAGTTTTCTCAGTTCTCTGGCAAGGTCAAAGTATGTGTCTATCTTTTCACTTTCATTTTTACTTGGTGGTCGGCCGGGACGGCAAAATCCACGAGATGATAGATTCTCTTCTTCTTGTCAATCAATACTAGGCCTGGTCTCCTGACCGGGTTTAGATGATCCGTCTGTACCTCGAAATCTCAGAGAATTTTATGCGTCTCGTTCTCCAGGACAGGTTCAGGTTTGTGCATATGCCATTTAGTTGTATGGTGAAAATTGAATTTCTTGCATAATTCATAGTGGATTACCTTTCCCACCAAGTCGTGCCATATTATTATTTTCACACCTTTTTATTATTATTATAGTTCTTAGTTTTTCACACCAGCATTAGCTGATAGTATCTCCCTGGAGTCTGAGGATCTCGGGTCTCCAGGAATCTTCTGAGTATTCTGGCAGATTGCAAAAGTGCAGTAATCTGGATGGTCTCAATTCTTCTCCACATTTCCTGATTTTCCAGTATTTATTCCAAGCTTTTTGGGACCCTTCCAAGTGCACCAACTACAATTGGTACCACTTTGACTTTCATATTCCATAATTTTTTCAGTTCTCTGGCAAAGTCCATGTATTTGTCCATTTTTTCATTTTCCTTCAGCTTCACCCTGTGATCTGCTGGAACTGCAAAATCCACCAGTTAACAAGTTCTATCTTTTTTGTTAATCAGCACTAGGTCCGGTCTTCTTGCTGTGATCCGTTTTTATCTCAAGGTCCCAGAGAATTGTATGCGTTTCGTTCTCAAGAACAGATTCTGGTTTATGCATATACCATTTTGTTGTATAGTCAAAATTTAATTTTTTGCATAATTCCCAGTGGATCACCTTCCCAACCCAGTCGTGTCTAGTTTTGTACTCCCGTTGTGCTAGTTTGCTACATTCGCAGAGTACATGGTTTATAGTCTCATTTTTATCACCGCATAGTCTACATTTACTATTTTGTTGGGTCTTATCAATTTTCGCTTTGATATAGTTTGTCCTTATGGCATTTTTTGTGCAGGAATTATTAGTGATTCAGTTTCTCTTTTGAGGTTTTCTTTTCTTAACCATGTCCAAGTCTTTTCATGTGCAACCTCTTCGATTTGTCGTTTGAAGCGTCCATATAATTGTTTTGACCGCCATAAGTAATCTGTCTTTGCTCTTTCTTGTGTAGTCTTCGAGTTGTTGGATTGTGGTTTCTATTATTATTATTATTATTATTATTATTATTTAGTTTTCTGCCTTACTTTCGGTTTCTTACAATCCTTCACCTGATCTTTACTTAAAGCCTAGAGTGACGGAAGGTAATTATTATATTTATTCCATGTTCCATCTTTTGCTTCTTATTTTTTTAATTTTTAACTCAAATTGATAGTATTATCCTAAAGAGATGAGCAGTTCCACAAAGTATACTTTTTTAATATTTTATATAGAACTGCCAGATATTTTGTTAATGTATTTATGTGTCTCTTCTTGGTCATACGCAGATCTTCCAACATTACCGACACCGTGGTAGTTTTAAGGTGTCACATTCCTTCGATTTTTATTTCCAGGTTTTGGGATTTATTTATAATACTGTTCAACTGAAATGTTATTATCTATTGGCAGTGACATCTCAATTTGAAGACATGTTTTTCTTTTATACTCCTTAATCCTTTTTATATCAATTTCTTTTTATTCTTCTATCAGTTTGGATTGAAAAGTCTCATAGAATATTGGCTTCTTTGGCTTTGATTTTATTAGTTCGGGTGGAAAAGATGTTTAATCCAAATAGAAATCATATACAATACAACCAGAAGAAAATTAACGAAATACTTAGTCACTACAAAACACAAAAGAATCAAAAGATATATATATATATATATATATATATATATATATATATATATATATATACATATATATGATCGCAAATAGAATCATTCCCAGCTTACTTGTCTATTCGATACTTTTATCTATCTATCTATCTATCTATCCATCTTTATAACACACACACATCATGTGTTGTTTTAAGAAGTTGAGGAACGCCGTATGTTTGAAATTTTTTTCTCTTTCGGTTAATTCTGTGATGTAAAGTCGGCTATTTCCGTGATGTTAAGTCGGTTTGGCTGCTCCTACGCTCGTGGAGATTGTTCGAAATTCTTTTTTCTTCTTTTTTTTTACTATAAATTAAGCCTCGCTCAGGCCTAGTGAAATAAAGGTTTTTTTTATAGTATGTTTAAAGCATTGTGCGTATGTGTAATATATATAACACATACGCACAATGCTTCAAACATACTATAAAAAAAAACTATATATATATATATATATATATATATAAAATCAGTCCATTAATACTTTTTCTTGTCTTTTGCATTTCTTCGAGTTGCGTCACGCGTCATGACATCTTCGCGTACGTGGATCGCGACTTTCCTTTCAAAAATATAACGCTGATCAAATACAGTTACACAACTAAAAAGATTTTCATCTCCTGTCATCTTTAAAAACATCCATCATTTTCTTCACCCCAAGATACATCCTGATGAAGGTTTAATGAAACCGAAATGTTTAAACATCGATAATTAAATTCATCCTATTTTCGGAACACTTGTTTTTTCAAATTTTTCTTAATATTGTCGGATTTATTTTCAATATTTACTCCCATATATATATATATATATATATATATATATATATATATATATATATATATATATATATATATATGCAGAGTTTTTTGCTTTCCCAATTGTTTTTTTAATTGATTTAGTCCTTGTGCTTCTTTATGATTTTATTTATTTTCGTGTCAAGTCAAATGAGAAGAATTATTGTTTTCTTTACTAATTGAATCTGTTTTCTTTTGCTTCTTGTGTGTGTTGGACTGATTAAGTAATTCTTTAATCTTATTCTCATTGTTTTGTATATCAATTCTAGTTGGATTAACAACCTTTCACCATTTTCTATTGTGATCTGGGTATAACTTTAACTGCATCTAATGGTGAAGTTCGAATTCTGGAGCTCTGGGAAGTCCAGAGGACCTCTGCATCGCTATTACTCCCAGATTCACTCTGATCCGGAATGGTTGTACCTGTTAGGGATCCATCTATGAAAAATTGAATTTAAAAAAATGTGTTAACAATATTGGGTTATTTCCTATAAATCTAACATAAACAAAGGGGAACCACTCTTGATTGATCAATTATTTATTTATTTAGACGGGGTTAGGGTTAGGGTTTAGGGTTAGTGTTTAGGGTTAGGTTAGGGTTAGTTTAATGGGAAAATAAATACATAATTGACCAGTCAAGAGTGGTTCCCCTTTATTTATATTACACTTTTAGGAAATAACCAAATATTTAGTTTGAAGGAAATTTGAATACCCATCAATCATGACTAGAACAAAATGTCTTGGGAATAGAATAAACCAACAAGGGCTGACATGCCGTAAAATCCAACAAACAAACAGTCAGACCATTTTATATAACTTCTACCATGTTCTCTAACTCTTTTGCATTCAATTCTGTTCTCAATATGAATATAATTCTCCTACTGAATTATTTTCTTTTTTCTTTCTTTATAGTATGGTTGATAACATTTTAAAAATCAGGAGCCATGTATACCATTATAGTCTGGCGTCTTCCGGTTTGGAACTTTCTTGAGAGTTTATTTTAGCGAGTCCAGGAATTTCTTCAAGCATTTGAATTTTGTTCATGTTATTTATCCTTTTTACGTTTCTGTTATGTTCTTTCTTTTTCTATATCTTCATCAAAAAAAGTTTTGTCTCTTTTGCATTCGGATATTCTTTGTCATCATGCTTTCTCCACCGATTTGTTGGTTGAATTTTCTTTCGTTATTTTGGAACGTCCTTTTTTTTGTTGCTTTTGATTGCTTCGTCCTATTCCCATAGATTTTGAGGCTTCATTCTTTCGCCAATGTCTTTTGTTTATTCCATTTGTATTGTTAGGCTTACTTGCTGATGTTTTTTATTATTATTATTTTCACTCCTTTTGAGTTTTTCACATCAGCATTATCTGATGGTATTTCACTGGAGTCTGAGTGACAACAAGTCTCCTCAGGTCTCCAGGTCTATTCTGGGTATTCTAGCCGATCCCAACAGTGCTATAGTTTGGATGGTCTCGATTCTTCCTCTGATTTTCAATTCACCCAAATTCTTTTCCAGAGCTTTGGGGACCGTTTCAAGGGCACCATTTACAATTGGTACGCCCTTGATAGGCTATTATTATTATTATTATTATTTACTCCTTTTGAGTTTTCACATCAGTGTTAGCTGATGGTCTTTCACTGGAGTCTGAGTGACAGCAAGTCTCCTCAGGTCTCCAGGACTCTTCTGAGTATTCTGGCAGATTGCAGCAGTGCAGTGTTCTGAATGGTTTCAATCCTTCCTCTGATATCCAAACTTTCCAAACCCTTTTCTAATGCTTTTGGGACTGTTCCAAGTGCACCAACTACAATTGGTATAACTTTCACTTTCATATTCCATAACTTTTTCAGTTCTCTGGCAAGGTCCAGATATTTGTCAATTTTTTCATTTTCCTTTAACTTCACCCTGTGATCCGCGCAAAAATCCACCAGTTGACAAGTTCTTTCTTTTTGTTAATCAACACTAGGTCTGGTCTTCTTGCTGGGATAAGGTGATCCGTTTTAATTTCAAAGTCCCAGAGAATTTTGTGCGTTTCGTTCTCAAGAACAGATTCTGGTTTATGCATATACCATTTTGTTGTGTGGTCAAAATTTAGTTTCTTGCATAATTCCCAGTGGATCACCTTCCCAACCCAGTCGTGTCTAGTTTTGTATTCTCGTTGTGCTAGTTTGCTACATTCGCAGAGTATATGGTTAACAGTCTCATCTCTATTACCGCAAAGTCTACATTTACTATTTTGTTGGGTCTTATCAATTTTCGCTTTGATGTAGTTTGTCCTTATGGCATTATTTTGTGCAGCAATTATAAGTGATTCTGTTTCTCTTTTGAGGTTTCCCTTTCTTAACCATGTCCAAGTCTTTTGATGTGCAACCTCATCTATTTGTCGTTTGAAGCGTCCATATAATTGTTTTTCTTCCCATTTTTGTTTTCTAGTCTTATTATTCTTATTCTTATTCTTATTCTTCTTCTTCTTCTTCTTCTTCTTCTTCTTCTTCTTCTTATTATTATTATTATTATTATTATTATTATTATTATTCCGTTTGGGTTTTCACATCAGTGTTAGCTGATGGTCTTTCACTGGAGTCTGAGAGACTGCAAGTCTACTCAGGTCTCCAGGACTCTTCTGAGTATTCTGGCAGATTGCAGCAGTGCAGAGTTCTGGATGGTATCAATCTTTCCTTTGATGTCCAGATTTTCCAAACCCTTTTCTAATCATTTTGGGACCCTTCCAAGTGCACCAACTACAATTGGTATCACTTTCACTTTCATATTCCATAACTTTTTCAGTTCTCTGGCAAGGTCCAGATATTTGTCCATTTTTTCATTTTCCTTTAACTTCAACCTGTGATCTGCTGGATCTGCAAAATCCACCAGTTGACAAGTTCTTTCTTTTTTGTTAATCAACACTAGGTCTGGTCTTCTTGCTGTGATCCGTTTTTATTTCAAGGTCCCAGAGAATTGTATGCGTTTCGTTCTCAAGAACAGATTCTGGTTTATGCATATACCATTTTGTTGTATGGTCAAAATTTAATTTTTTGCATAATTCCCAGTGGATCGCCTTCCCTACCCAGTCGTGTCTAGTTTTGTACTCCCGTTGTGCATTCGCAGAGTACATAGTTTACAGTTTCATCTCTATTACTGCATAGTCTACATTTACTATTTTGTTGGGTCTTATCAATTTTCGCTTTGATATAGTTTGTCTTTATGGCATTATCTTGTGCAGCAATTATTAGTGATTCAGTTTCTCTTTTGAGGTTTCCTTTTCTTAACCATGTCCAAGTCTTTTCATGTGCAACCTCTTCGATTTGTCGTTTGAAGTGTCCATATAATTGTTTTTCTTCCCATTTTTGTTTTCTAGTCTTTATTATTATTATTATTATTATTATATTATTATTATTATTATTATTATATGCAGTAACATAAACTGACCTAATTTTATTGTAGTAATCAATATCGGTATAACTCTGTTTTACATACTACAGCTTTTTTTGTGACAACCGGCAAAAATCATAGGAAAATCAAAATGGAAGAAGGAAATCACTTTGATAGGAAATGTTCAATAATTAATTAATTTCAATAATCGTAGAAAATATGATTCGGTAATTTCAATTCATATTCTGGACGAGGCTGTTTGGGTTTCATCTCACGCTAATGTTCTTGAAAAAATATAAATCCATCTCTTCCAAATTTTAGATAAATAGGAAGTTGGAATTTTCTCACAAGCCGTGGGGGAGGAGGGGAATTCTTTGCGTTCAGTCTACTGCATGGGCAACTGTCGATCATTCATAGAATCTTAGGCCAGGCCATTCCCGAGATCCAAATGCAGATCTGTTGGGTCCCACTGTAAAGTTTTTAAATGCCATCCTTGGCCAGTTGAAAAGGGCTTAAAGAAAGTCTTGTTATGGAATCCTTTGGTAATCGTATAAGTCCTATCCTGCGTATTGGTAAAGATCCAGTGATTTAATCCTATGTCCGTCGTCCATGAACGTTAACGTAACCAGTAGGGTCGATTAATTATTGTATCCACTTCAGAGTACTGCCTGTGATTGGCCAAGAAATAGATCACATGATCTCGCCTTGTCTATAAGTAAGAGCGAGGATCTAGCACACACCTTATATACTCAAAAAGTCAACACTGTATGATAAAGAATTATTTTATTATATTTCTTTTTTGATTTCATGAATTATTCGAAGAATCTTTATATCTTCGAATTACTGAAATTGTCAGACAAGACAAAAAGTGTCGAATTGAGTGAACTGAGAAAGAGTCTAAAAGAAAGAAAGACCTGGATCATCAGATGTGGAAAACTCATCACTATGATCGTTTGTTGCATCGCATCTTCCACAAAAAAATCAGAATGTTTCATGCAGCAAAATCAATTATTTACTTTATTGCTCAGAAAAGAAATATCTTTTTTTTCTGATGGCACAAACAATAAAGACCTAAGTAAAGTTGAAAGACGCTTCTAAGATTTCCATAATGTTGCGCAAAAATGGATCTGTAAATATGTATATATCAATACACGTGTTCCTTATTTGTACGACCCTTAAAATCTTGCAACCTCTGCTTAAAAATGAGATCGTCTAAATCGTGCCAGATGAAATGCAAGAATATAATTCCTGATTATCTGGTGTTGCTTATACTGCAAATTTTTATTTTCAATGAGTGTCGTCACCTCAGCTAAATAATTGACCATTACGTTTTTATAATAAATGAAGAAAGGGAAGAAAAGGGACATGCTACACAGAAAAATGTAATAAGAAAGAAAGAAAAAAGATTAGGGGATAGATAGAGAGAGGGGTGAGCATAAGGAAACGATAACGCTAGTGTGTTTCCATCAAACAGAAGGAAAAGAAAGAAATAAAGAAAAAAAGAGTGTGAGAGAAAGCGAGAGTTAAAATCAAAATGATTAACTTTTTACACATTGAAGTATTTGCAATAACTCTTAAGCAAACTTATCAAACATTTTAATAATTAAATTATCATACTGTGGTATATCCACAGGTCATGCTAGTTTACATTAATCTTTCAACTGTTTCATTTATTTTTTAAGCCCATAAATCAGCGTTTAGATTCGAACATTAAAAGAATCCATAAATAATCTTTTTGTGTAGATGTTTTTTAAATCTTTTTCTTTAATAACTTGGGAACATCGACATTCTCTGAGTAGCATCTTTTCCGGGTGAAGTCAAAACGGATATTGACTTCCTTTTCAAACTTTTAAAAGTGGAAAGATGTGTTTTATATCGGCTTGTTTCGTGGGTGAAACAATTACCTATATCTATATCGATGCCAATGATCAGCGATCGAACCCAGAAAAAAAAGACAGAATTTTAAAAGCTTAAGTTTCAACGTAGACACCCCCCCATACATAACAGATTGGCCCACTCAATCTCTCTATTCCTTTATTTCTCCGTTGATCTTCTAAAATAAAATGCACCAAGTAAATATCTCTTCATATAGAACTATAACGTTTGTAGATTTTGTATTCTTCTCGTTAATGGAAAATAAAATACATGGTTCATGTATATAATAACCCCCTCCACACGAGCAGGATGTGACACAATGTCAATTTCTTATGCGGAGTTTAAGAGGTTAGAATTTCAGAGTTTTCCTTCTCCTAGACTGGTTACCTAGCCATGGTTGAAGAACTCAATATGTCCTATTATTTACCAATCGCTGAAGGGAGAATGGTTGGATGCAGACCTTTCCTAAGAGTATTAGCGGTATGAAATGCAAACAGCCTCGTCCAGTATTTGAACTTGGGTCAACGAATCCATTTCCAACGACTCTAACCATTATATCATATATTCTGGCAAGTCTTTAAAAAGTCTTTCCAGATTTTATGAAGCAATCAGTAAACATTGTATGTAAAAAGAATCAAAAGCGCAAAGGAATTATATGACACAGTCGATAGAAAATGTTTTTCTTTATGTCACATTCTGCTTAAATCGAAAAGATTACAAGATAATGTTCACCAAATGAAATATAAGGGTTTTTTTTTGCCTGTATGCAACGGGAATTATCGAGTGTGAAGTGGGAATGAATCACAATCACAACCGTTGATCTCCAGTGAAAGCCGTCAGTTACTATTTGTGTAAAAACAGAGTGACTACTGATTTTGTGAATGAAGGGGTTTCAGCAAATTACAATATGTATGTATATATATATATATATATATATATATATATATATATATATATATATATATTAAGTTCATTCTAACCAAACACACACACACACACACATATATTAATGTACATGAACAAGGGACGCACGCAAGCAGAACACACACCCTATAAATAACACACACACACACATATATTAATGTACATGAACAAGGCACGCACGCAAACAGAACACACACCCTATAAATAACACACACACACACACACATGATGTTTGGACTTAGCAAATACACCACACACAACAGGATAACAGGCCATCTGATAGAGAGTAAACTTACACACCTGCACCCATAAACAATCAAGCAATATCTGGAATGTTAATCTCAGACACATATCAATAAAAAAGAGATCAGATGGTCCTGTTAGTAAACAAAAACAAAAAAAAAAACATTACTTAAAGGCAAATCAAATCTGGAATAATAATTAAAATAAAATAAAAATAAATGATCAGACACACAGACATAAGCACGCACGCACACACACACACTTACACACACAAACACACACATAAACAAGCATACCAAACCACACACACACACACAGAATTTGGAAGATCCGGAACAGAACAAATTGAGCAACTGTTAGCACCACTTCAGTTCGAGTATTGTTCTGATGATGGGATTTTTCATCCCGAAATATTAAAAGAATAAAATGACAGGTTAACAAACAACATCATAGTTACCTTCTTTTTTCTTTACACTTGCATTGTGACAGCCTTCAAAACCAACCAACAAACCAATATATATATATATATATATAGAGAGAGAGAGAGAAGAGAGAGAGAGAGAGAGAGAGAGAGAGAGAGAGAGAGAGAGAGAGAGAGAGAGAGAGAGCAGCTATTTGGAAAATAGCAAGATCTCAAGATTTGAAACTGTTCTGATTCCATCACTGTTGTCTTTCTGTCACCCATTTTCCACCGATAACCACAAGGAATATCACAATAACATTCTAATGCATTTACAAACTGGAATCTGTTCATGAAAATGAGACACATAAAATTCTCTGGCACTTTGAGATACGAACGGATCATCCGATCGCGACCAGAAGACCAGACATAGTATTAAATACCAAAAAGAAAATAACTCGTCATCTAAAGAATTGTGCTGTTCTAGCAGACCAAAGAGTGGTAAGGAGATAAAACAAAAATATAGACAACTTTTTGAATCTTGCCAGACAGCTGAAAAAGCTGTGGAACATGAGGGTGACACTGATACCAATTGTAATTTCCCTTGGAGCAGTTCCTAAAGGCCTGGAAAATACACTGGGGTAAATAGAGATCATAGGAAGAATCGAGACCATACAGATCATAGGATTGTTAAGATCACCTAGAATACGTAGAAGAGTCCCAGAAGACTCGATGAGACTTGTTGCCATTCGGATCCTAGTGAAAAACCACAAATTAAAACTGGTGAGAAAAACTCACAAAGAGTAAAATAAAAATATCAGCGTATTGTTAATGAGGAAACTTATCCATTCCTCTTAATAAAGTATTTTCTACCTGTAGAACAAAAAAGGGTGATGAAACGGATTATATGGTAACAAAGACAAGCTGATAGTTAATAAAGTTTTGTCTTGTATAAGTGAAAAAGGAGATATGCTATATTTTGTATGTGATGGAATGATTCTTGAAAGACTTATGATATAATCTTTCATTCATGAATATCAAAATGCTAATGAATGTTTGACTTGGCTGAGAATGTTATCACCGTCTCAATATCTAGTATGGTTCATTGGAAGATCCGATCATACGCTGAAAATAAACAATTAGTATCTGTTATTATTAGGTGAGTCATTTTCCAGGAAGATTAATTATTCTCGTTGCTTTATGATATCAATATAAATTATATTACAATAGACTGGATTGATTATCAACGTGGGGTAGATGACACTGATCTAAAGCATCAACTATTCATGGAAGATCTCAAGTTCTTAACTAAGATTTATTAGGTTGATTCTCTTATGGAAATTGAACTATTATAGAGATATGAGGATGAAGTATCTCGAGGTGTGTTGTAATTAGTCTCAAAAGGGAGAAGAATAGGCGTGAATTCAATTACAGTTAAGAATATAAGTGACCCAGAAGAAGATGGCTATACACATTTTGGCATTCTTGCATTGGATGAATGAAGAGAACAAACTAATTTCCCGAAACCTCATGATAGCCACAAACAGTTAATACAACGCTGATATCATCCAATTGACTAAGAACGAAATTGAGCATCTTAATTGGAATAACTGGGGATTGATGGTAGAATATGCGGTGTCCATAAGCAAGTGGGATTCGATTTTACACATAAAAGAACTTTGTATGGTGAGTGTGAATTAGCTCTAAATATTCTGTAGCCATTGGGTGAAGATATATAAATCAAGACGTGGGAAGAGACATTGAGTTGCTTTTACAGTTTGTCGGAGAAATTAAAATGTTTGGACTGATATCAAGTAGAATATGAGTATATGAAGAGAGTGGTAGCAGTGAAGCTAAGATTACACAGGGATACATGTCAGGTCTAACGGAATATAAAGAATAAGAACAACTAAATGATTCATGGAATTGGTTAAGGATGACCAGAAATCAGAAACAGAAAGTCTCATATTAGCTGTTTAAAATCAGATTCTAAGTATTAGTATTTCGAAGAAGAACCAACCAGGCTTAATTATACAGGTATAGGTTGTCCGGAAAGTGTATAGAGACCAATTTACTGAGATCCTGTAAACTAACCCAGAAAAAAAAAAAAAAAAACTATGCGGTATCACGATAAGGTGTTTTTTTTAAATAAAATATCCACTAGTGTCTAGTTCGAAAGTTAGGATCCAAATGTAATATTTGGGTTAGTTTCGAAAAGGTGGTTCTCGGAGAAAGTTTGAAGAGACTTTGTCGTACTACAGTAATCCAACTCTTGAATCTTAAATCACAAAATTCCTTCCTTGTTTAAAATCGGACCCACCTGTATTTTACCTGTATATCAAACACCTTCATAATTCCACTCTGGGATATATTGATGATGAGAGGATATTACATAAAACCCAACTTGATAAAGGGTGCGGTCATACACCAGACAGGTTATTAGAGAACGACTCTTCTAACTATTCGAGCAGAATAATTGAACATAGACAATCAAATATTTTGCTTGAGGATGGAAATCGAAACTGTTACATTATTGATGTATCTATCCCTTGAGACTATTATATAACGAAATAGGAATCTGAGAGGATTGACAATTATTCAAAGCTTCGAATTTACAAAATTGTTGAACACAGAATCTACAGTTGTACCAATAGGCAATTGGCTTCTTGAATCCCAAAGAAATTAATATCACATAATAATGAATTAAATATTGCATCAAACCTAACAACCATACTGAAATCATCACTCGTGGAAACTGCCAATATATTCTGAAAGTTGTTATGGGCTGATGAGAATCGTGTAATGTTTTCAATATTGCAACAAAAGCTGTGAATAACAAATTAAGATGTGTCAGTCAATCTAGTCAACCCTGACTGTGGACAATTCGATTCAATAATAAAGAAAGAAAAGAATTTCTGTCAGGAAGTGTATGTCTCTGATCCAGTAAATCAGAGAGTGAATTAAGATTGGGAATTAACTGTAGAAAGTGAATCGATATTGAATTAACTAGATTTTCATTGAAGGAATGAGATTGTCCAAACGGTGGCAGTGTGAGGATTTGTTTGAATACGGATGAAAGTGATTTGATGAGACTAACTACCATTCAAACTCGACGGATAATCACTGTAAATCCGGTATAAACATGCAAATACATCAATTATAAGAATATCAAACAGCTTATCTACTCTTACAGTGACGATATTGGATAATATTTAGTAGGAAAAGAAATGCATGTTTCCCTTTATATGATTCCATATCACAATTAAGAAAATAAACAGATTTCATATTATCGAACTGATTGTATGTTTATAATGGACATAAAAAAACGAATCTTTTAATCCAGATTCATTTTCACCAAGAATCACTTTTATTTCTTATTTTATCGTTTCACGAAATTTCGATCGGTTTTCTGATTCGTCTTTTTATATCACCACGCACACACATTTAAGTACACAAATGCATATACACTACATATGCTTACATACATACCCGCTCAGATATATATCTACAGGTTACATCTATAAACACCCCCGAACGTATATAAGCCACACAATCCACGCCTCTCTCTCTCTCTCTCTCTCTCTCTCTCTCACACCCCCCCTCTCTCTCTCTCTCTCTCTCTCTCTCTATATATATATATATATATATATATATATATTTGGGAGAATATGTGCTTAATTGAAGTCGAACCTAATTTTATGAAAGTTAATTCATTAATAATTAATTAGGCGGGATTTTACCTATTTAAATGTAAGGCTAAACAAATCGAGAAAAATCAATTTCTGTATGTACATTGATTTTTCTCGATTTGTTTAGCCTTACATTTAAATAGGTAAAATCCCGCCTAATTAATTATTAATGAATTAACTTTCATAAAATTAGGTTCGACTTCAATTAAGCACATATTCTCCCAAATATTGTCGGCTGAAAATAGCCATATCACAAACATCGTATGTTTGTTTACTTCTCATATATATATATATATATATATATATATATATATAATATATATATATATATACACTGCGTTTCAAATTATTAACGAGGTGACACTTTTCCATTCTATCCAAAAACTACTAATTGTAATTTAACAAAATCATCAGAGAATGGTGGTAATGTACATCTACTCTGTAAAAATTCTAACGTGCTAAAAAAGGAACAGAAGTTTTGGTCATTTATCTAATTTACTGAAATCATTAGTGAGTCAAATTGTTAACAAGGTGTAATGAAAAAAACTCTTAAAAAAGACAATAATTCTTTAATTGCTTCATTTACAGATTTTTAGGGATACACACAGTAGCTAAGATGAAATGAAATCGAAATAAAAAAAGTTTTAAAAAAGATGATAGTGAGTTTGGTTAATATGAGATATGGGACTTTTTTTTTTTTTAAATGACTGATGTAATTTCAGGTTAACTATTACCTGCTGCAAGTCATCCTTGCTCCTAAATCGGCTTCCATTTTCATAAACACGTCGTGTCAGAACGCTCCACCGGTTTTCAATAGGGTTCAAGTCTGGAGAATTGTTCAGCCAGTTCCTCTTCCAAATTCCAGATAAGCCTAATTTTTGCGGGTACTCCGTAGTTTTATGTGGTGAATGTGAAAGAGCAGTATCTTGCATAAATATGATGGTTCTCCTGATGATCATTCTTTTTTTAGTCAAAAGTGTCTTTGAGGAATTCAATGTAAGCATATGCGGCTATTTTCATAATGTCAGACACTCTCTACGGACCAACCATGATTACCTCCAATAATACCAGCCCAAATCATAATACCCCCTCCTTGTTGGTACTTCAAGCTTTGATGACGGTCTCTGCCATTTACGACACTGTCTTTGCTCAAACGATCAGGGCCATCAAGTGTTGCAAGAGGTTCATATGTAAACAGAAGATATATCCCTACCACACACACACACACACACACACACACACACACATATATATATATATATATATATATATATTCCTCTTCGTATGACCATACTCACAACTATACACATATGCACTAATGCACTTACATGCGATCAATTGCAGAAAAGTTTATAGTCACATTTTGTGCAGGACTAAACTAAACATATCAACAAATAATAATCCTTTTTTGAAACATGATATTTATTAATTTAGTATCGTCTCCCCACCAAATAAAAAGAAAAATATCGTATAAATGTTGTGAGTTCGAGATTAAGTTATGTAAATATCTTCTTGTTTTCTTTTTGTGTTTTGGAATGGAAAGGTAGAAATAAACAAGACTGGATTATTTCTCTCGTTCACGCAGGAGACCAGCGATTAATCTTGTGGATGTCGACGGGCAAATACAGATCAGTGGTTGAGGTAGCAGTGCATTTTTATTGGTTTCACAAGTCGCTGTTTCAGTAAAAGTCAGAATATCGAATGCTTATTTTCAAAACAAGCAAACTCTATTCACTGAGAATATCGGCAAGTGAAAATGTTATTATTTTGTTGTCCACACGTCTCTGTTTTAGTTGAGTAAAAATCAGGAACATGAAAATTTCTTTCCCCTTTTCTCTTTCTCTCTCTCTTTCTTTCTTTCTCTCTTTCTTTCTTTCTTTCTCTCTCTCACTCTCTCTCTCTCTCTCTCTCTCTCTCTCTCGCTTATTTTTCCCTTCTCTTATACAGACGCTCTCGGAAATTATTTACTTTTCATTATGCATTGATTTATTTTGACCAAATTTCTACTTTGTTATAATTTTTACAAAAACTTCCAGCCTATATACAATACTGATATAGTTACTGAGAAAGAAGGATAAACATCCCTCAAATACAGCTTATATATATATATATATATATATATATATATATATATATATATATATATATATATATACCAACCCTTCCACACGAGCAGGATGCGACACAATGTAAATTTCTGAAGGATTGTTTAACAGGTTTGAATTCAGAGTTTTCGTTCTTCTAGACTAGTTATCATACCAAGATTAAAGAGCCCTGCCCATCATATTATTTACCCATAACTGGTGGGAGGGTAGTTAGATGCATACCTTTACCAAGGGTATTAGCACTATGTGAAATGCAAATAGCCTCGTCTAGGATTTGAACTCGGATCGACGAGTCAATTTCGTTCAATTCTAACCATTATACCACGCGCCTCCATTGATAATGAGAAAAAATGATTTAAAAAAACCCATTAAAATACGGCAAATCAAAGGGTGGATCAACATTATGATTACCGAGGAAACGTAAGAAGACATGCTGCCACTTGATACACAAACATAACAAAAATCAAGGAGTGAATTAAGTTTAACGAGAACTTGATTCACAAGTTCCCACAAATGTTTCCTTTCTTAAGAACATTTTAGATTCTCTTCTTTTGTAATAATTTTTTTCTTAAAAAAAAAAAACATGTCAGCAAAAAAAAAAAATCAATTCATTGTTGGTGGATGCCGTTGTTGAAGAAAATTGGCCAATTTCGTTGGAAAACGAATAGGAAGTGGCTGTTTTATGAAAATTAGGTTTTGCTTTTCCAATTGTGGTTATCGGATAGTTTTCTTTCCAAAGGTTTGTTCCATAAAAAGTAGGGAGAGTAAAACAACGAAGAAGAAGAAGAAGAAGAAGAAGAAGAAGAAGAAGAAGAAGAAGAAGAAGATCAACAACAACAAAAACAACAACAAAAAAGGGGAATAGTTGGTTTGTTCCATAAAAAGTGCGGAGAGGAAAAATGAAAGAAAAAGAAGCGAAGAATAAAAAAAAAAAAAAAAACGACAGCAACAACAAAAAAACAAAAAAAAATAAGAATAGTTGGTCGATTGCCAAATATCGGATCTATAGAGTCAACATGACATCCGCTAACGCAATTTGGGGGGGGGGGGCTTTTATGTTTGCTATTAATTGTTTAAAAAATAAACCAGTACACGTTGATAAAACAGACGGCTAATTTCTAACAAATACGCCGCCTGCATTACACATACATTTCCATAAAGATGATGTGACTCAAAATTGAGTTTACTAACCACCTTTTAATAATAATAATAATAATAATAATAATAATAATAATAATAATAATAATAATAATATGCGGTAATAGAGATGAGACTGTAAACCATGTACTCTGCGAGTGTAGTAAACTAGCACAACGGGAGTACAAAACTGGACACGACTGGGTTGGGAAGGTGATCAACTGGGAATTATGCAAAAGATTTAATTTTGACCATACAACAAAATGGTATATGCATAAACCAGAATCTGTTCTTGAGAACGAAACATAAAATTCTCTGGGACTTTGAAATAAAAACGGATCACCTTATCCCAGCAAGAAGACTAGACCTAGTGTTGATAAACAAAAAAGAAAAACCTTGTCAACTGGTGGATTTTACAGTGCCAGCAGATCACAGGGTGAAGCTAAAGGAAAATGAAAAAAATGGATAAATATCTGAACCTTGCCAGAGAACTGAAAAAGTTATGGAATATGAAGAAAGTGAAAGTGATACCAATTGTAGTTGGTGGACTTGGAACAGTCCCAAAAGGTTTGGAAAAGGGTCTGGAATGTTTGGAAATAAGAGGAAGGATTGAAACCATTCAGAACACTGCTACAATCTGCCAGAATACTCAGAAGAGTCCTGGAGACCTGAGGAGACTTGATGTCACTCAGACTCCAGTGAATGACCATCAGCGAATGCTGATGTGAAAACTCAAAAGGAGTAAATAATAATAATAATAATAATAATAATAATAATAATAATAATAATATGGAAATCTTTGCACGCAACATAAGAATATGCAACCAGGGTATAGGTGTGGAATTCAGCATCGGCAAGTGTGCCATGCTCGTGATAGAAAAAAGGCAAAAAGAAACAGTGGAGATAATAGAACTACCAAATGATGAAAAAATAAGGACACTTAGAGAAAAGGAGAATTACAAATACTTAGGAATACTGGAAGTGGACACCGATATAAAAAAAAACAGAAATGAAAAGAAAAGTGAGTAAACAGTACCTCAGAAGGACAAAAAACTTATTGAAATTAAACTCTGTAGCTGAAATCTCGTTGGGATAAATGCAATGGGGTTTTCCACTTAGAAGATACTCTGAGGCATTCTTAAAATTGACAAGAGAGGAACTCCGACAGATGGACCAAAGGACAAGGAAATATATGACAATGCACTAGGTCTTACATTCAAGGGACGACATGGACTATACGTGTCAAGAAAAGAAAGGGAAGATGAGGTCTCACCAGCATTGAAAACATTGTAAATGTGACAATTTGAGCACTCGAAAAATACTCTAAAAAGAGTCAAGAAATAACTGCAATTGCAGCAGCCAAAAGGAATAATTGCCACTTGTGGACCAAATATAACAAAAACAATAAAAAAGAGCTGAAAAAACAACAACTTTATTGGTAATTCAAGAGAGAAACTGAAGAGATAGCCCACGGAAAGACATTGACATCGCTAAGAAGGGAAAACCCCCAAGAAAAAAAAAATGAATCTCATATAATCACAGCACAAGACAATGCCATAAGAACATATGATATAAAAGCAAAAATAGATAAGACCCAACAGAATAGCATCAGCAGAATGTGTGGAGAAAGAGACGAAACGCGAATGGAGCAAACAAGCACAAAGCGAGTACAAGACTAGGAACGACTGGGTGGGAAAAGTGATCCACAGGGAATTGTGCAAGAAATTAAAGAGATCAGACCTAGTATGAAAAACATACCATCTCATGGATTTTTCTGTTCTGGTGGATCACCGAGTAAAAGGGAAAGAAAGAGAAGATATAAACAAATACTTGGACCTTGCCGGAGAACTGAGAAAACTGTGGAACATGAAGATAAAATCGTACCAATTATAATTGGTACCCTTATAACGGTACTGAAAGGTCTGCAAAAGAGTCTAGGTGAACTGAAAATCAGAGGAAGAATTAAGACCATCCAAACAACATCATTGTTAAAATCGGCTAGAATACTCAGAAAATCCTAGATACCTGAGGGGATTGGCTGCTACTCAGTCTCCAGTTACGGCTAAGGCGGGTGTGAAATAGCTGAATAGAGTGAAATATTGTTACAATGGAGATTATAAAACTGTCTGTCTCTAATCAAATCAACGTCATCACTGACGTCACTATTTCCTTAGTTATTAAAGTTATATTGTCAACGATTATGAAATAGTCATTATTTAATCTTAATTAACATCTTATTTATTAAATAGTTAGATTCGCCGCAAAACTGCCCATGTTATTAATGCATTTAAAATCCTGATATATGTGTTATATATCTCTAAGAAATAAACATTTACATAGTATATGGTGGGAATAATTTGCATAATGATTTTAACAAAACTGGGTTTAATAAATAATTATTTGCTGTTACTGATTTTTAATACTATCATGTTATACTCAAACGTATTAAAAGTAATCCTAATTATAATTTTATATAGAAATCAATTAAAATAACATTGAAATACTTTTATATTCGTTCTTAATCTTTCTAATTTAATGTAATATGTTATTACATTAAAACTTAAATATTTGCACCAATATTTTGCAAGTAATAATAACAATAAATTGCGAAGATTTGTAAATGTCCATAGAACAGTAACTCTAAAATAGACAATAATATTAAATAGAATATTGCTGAAAGACTTACTGTCGCTTGATCTCAACAGTGGCTGTCAGGTCCGGTTGGTTTTGAAAATTGAATTAGTGTACAAAAGTGAGGAGATTGCAACATTAATAACAAGATTCGCTGTCACTTTTCTGAGAGAGAGAGAGAGAGAGAGAGAGAGAGAGAGAGAGAGAGAGAGAGAGAGAGAGAGAGAGAGAGAGAAAGAGAGAGATCTTATACGACATGCTTTGAAACTGGCTGAGTAAAAATCACAACAATAATAATGATAGTGTTTAATGTCGATCGAATGGTTTGATCACGCACTGTAGATTGTTAGAACGTCGTCCAAGCGAAAGGAGGACAATTTAATTAGTTTTTGATAAATCCGAGTGGATACAATGCGGGTTGTTTGAAAGTTTACAGCGGAAGTTCCTAAAGAGCGGAAATAATTCTATTTCATTTCTGAAGACGTATGGATCTTCCTCAATGCGTGAACAAGACAAACGCAGTCGCCCTGAAAACACACACACACACGCGCATGCGCACTAAGAGGCAATTCACACACACAAAAGTCTTACTTACAGACAACCAGTTGATTAGTGAACACAGGAGATGCATTATTGCATGAAACGTTGGTAAACCAACATATGTACACAATCTTCTATCTGTAAAGGGAAATACGTAAGGTGATCAATGCACACACACATACACACATGCGCGCACACACACACGGTGCACAATATGAATTCATAAGAAGTCGCTTAAAAATCGCTTTTTGAGTCCAGCAAAGTCGATTTTAAGTCATGTCTTATATAATTTAAATCATAATTAATTGCAAATAAACAAATGAATAAATAATGAGTATTATAAATGAGAAACATGGAAATTAATCCGACAGATATGTTGAAAAGGTAAATAGACAACTATATATATATTGGTATGGATGAAATTTATTATATGCTGACACGTATTTCGACATGAATTTGCTTACACATACAGGACTCTATTTAGAATTATTTTAAATATAAAAATGAAATAATAGAAAAACATATATAAACAGTATTTCTTCTTCAGAGCAGATTGTTTTGATTTTAAAAAGAAATACGGGTAGATAACAATAGATAATACAGGAGACATATTCAAAATTGATTGCGTTGAAAAATGAAATCTAAAAATAAAAACAAACAAAAACTCAAAAGAGTTTGAAAAATAATATGGACATATTTTTAGCTGTTTATTTTCTGAATATTTTCCATTTATTTTTTTCAACATAATACGTAATCTACAATTAAAATTGAATAGTTACCTCCCCTGAGAAATCATGATGATTATGGTGGGTGTGAATGCAGCCGCCTACTTCGTATTATTGAGTTGAAAACTGGCTTAGAATTTGCTTTATTCTATAAATAACTGGAAATGAATATTATAGTCTTGTTTTTGCACTCAATAACTCTTGACGATGTTCTCTGGTCAGTTAATTCGAATGTTTTATTTTGGGACCATGATGACATGGCTCGTCAACGTGGACGGGAACGTTATGAATATCTGGACGTATAATTTAAGAGGAAAAAATATGAAGTAAATACGAGATTGAATGGAGCCTGGATTTTGATTTTGTATCCACACACCGATAGACAAAGCAACCTTTGTAATTATCTACAATATAAAACCTTTTCCCAGTCATCTTAAAGGAAGCCCTCTCTACCAACAACTTTTAAAATCAGAAAACTGCCCTAAATAATAATTTATTTAATCTTAAAAAAAGAAAGATTTTATATATTTACCAATCCCTATGCACGAGCAGGATGTGACACAATGTCAATTTCTTAAGCGGAGTTCAACAGGTTTGAATTAAGAGTTTTCCTTCTCCTAGACTGGTTACATAGCCAAGGTTAAAGAGCCCAGTCTGCTCTACTGTTACATAATTATTAGAAACCTAATGATTATGGCAATAGTGTAGAAATCATAATGGCGATTAGTGCAGCTGATGGCCTTGAGGGTGAGTGACGGCGCTTGACCTTACTCTCACCTTCCGTGGATAAATCGTGAGAACCGGAAGGCGTAGAAAACCCTGTTCCGGTTTAAGGATAGAAGTAACTCAGCAGTTAGCAGGTAGGAGCTCGAAGGGGTAAGTCGTGTTATACACGCGGTCCTTTAACTGCGCAGGTGTCTGGGTTGGGGATTTGGAAATAAAGTAACATCAACGTAAATCGAAGTCTTGTATTTATTACCTAAAAACTAACAATGACACAGGGCTTCTGATAAGGAGTGATCCCTAACAGAAACCAGACCCGGAATCCCCATAAAAGACCAGACCAGACCAGACCTTAGAAGATATTCCAGACCAATATGTTAGAAGATAGACGATCAGAATAGCAAAGCCGGCCAGAAGAGAAGACGACTAGAAGTAAAGAAGTAAAGAAAGGTATATAACATTATATCGATTTGGTACGGTGAAAACCCCAGTATGTAACACTACTATTTACCCATAGCTGGAGAAAGAGTAGTTGGATGCATACCTTTCCCAATGGTATTAGCGCTAAGTGAAATGCAAACAGCCTCGTCCAGGATTTGTACTCGGGCCAATGAGTCTATTTCCTACGACTCTAACCATTACACCACGCACCTCCGAAGAAAAGAAGGATTTTATAGCGCGTAGCTACAACCATATTTCAACCAAATATCAGTTTTACAGATCCATTACTTGTCTAAGAAAGTAAGTAAAAATATAAGAAAAAAGAAAAAAATCGAACTGTATTCCACTCGTAACAACATTTAACAGTTATCCCCTCCTATAGTATAAGCTATCAAGAATTGCAGGCAAATCCGTGAATTTAAACCCGAATTAAGAGTTAAGTATTTACCAAACCCTTTCGACACAAGTAGGATGTGACACAAGGTCGTATATATGAGGTAACTAGTGGGGATCGAACTCGCTATTTCGTAGTAATGGATATACGACGCTATCTTGCTTACCATTACACAACGATGGGACGCCCACCCGAATGAAAAGGTATATTTATATAAATAGACATACTTGGGTATTATTGTAGACCTAAATAAATAGAGATAATATTGGAAGTAGTAACATCTGAAAACAAAAAAGAAAAACAAAAACAAAAAACAAACCCAAAGCTACCAATATAAATCTACAACGAAAATAACAGAATTTTCCCAACGGTACAAACACTGTTGTAAACACATCAAATACACTAATTTACTTAGAATCTCTTTAAACAATAAGTCTTTTAAAATCAAATTCGAATAGAAAACTATTTACTCTTTAAAATGAACACGTTGTTCTAAACAATATGTAGAGGAATCAGAATGACTTTTTAATTTTTGAGTAAACAATTATAGATATAAAATCAAAAGTTGAAACCATCACAAATTATTCTTAGTTGAAGATTTCCGCCTAAAAGAACACAAATTCAACAGAGACTCTAAATTCACTATAATAGACAAAATGAACAAATAGAAAATAGAAAATTACACCAATACTGTGGTGTTATGTCTTTTCATTGGTGTACCCCAAGGGATAAAACAAACTGATGAAGATAAATCAATATTACATCGAGGACGTCTAACCTAAAAAAAAAAGACTTAGAAAATGAACATGAACCAGAAAAATTACATTTTAATCACTAAAAATTGAAGTTCTCATTAAATTTTATAGGTTGATTTTTCTATTTAATCTAAAAAGTTTAATTCTAAACACTAGAAGTTTGAAATATTTTCAAATTAGAATGTAATATTTAAAATACACAATTTCCAAACACGCAAACAGAAATTCTAACATTGATGAGTCTATTTAGTCTTAAAATGTAAACAGTCGTGAAAAAAAAGTCCGTTGAAAATGGCCGAAAGCAGAAACGGGTCGGAATTAACAAATTCATAACATTTATATTCACTAATTTTTATGTGTCGATTAGTTTGTTCTCACTTACGTATACACATAAAAATATACATAGAATATATACAAAGAATTTCGCTCAGAAAAGCAAACACAATTAATTAAAAGATTAACACAATATTTTATTCGCTTGGCTCCATGTAAGTTTAAGTTAATAATTAATTGATAAAATAAAAAGAAACAACTGTTGTTGGTTATGATAGTTAAGTACACATTATTACTAGTAGTAGAGGATTAAGTTCAGAATTAATGAGACTTGCTATTTAATATAAGAATGTGTTCTATGTGTGGAGCTTAGTGAAACACGATTATCTCCCTTACAGTATCCTCTCTTCTGCTTTGAATTAAGGAAAGGTTACTAAATAATTGAATAGAATCTGTTAAGAAATAATTGTATGTATATACGATTAATTTTAAATACAATTATTTCTAATCTTGAGAGGAAATTCACATGAAGTCAAGCAATATAAACGATGAAATACTGATAAAATATATGAAACTTCGACTCATGAACTGGAATAGGAGGTTTTCCTTAGAGAGACCAGTTTAGCTCAGTCAGTAGATCATCCATCAAGAAACAGACTGGTTTCGGGTTTGAAACCGGTCCACGCCAACTATGAGTAGCCTAACTTAGGTAATCTGTAATCTATGCTGACGGTAGGTATGACGCTCCAACTCAGCACAATCTCCCTGGATACACTCCCTCGTTGTCTGGTTGATACCGACAATATGCCACTCCGACAACTTACTTGTACCAATTCATATCTCTCTACATTAGATGTCGGTATGTATTTCAGCCTGATCATATCTATCTATCTATCTATCTATCTTGTTGCTCATAACTAAAAGTGTCTTATTCCTCTAAATTAAACATGCAGAATTTTATTGATTCTTGTAGAACATGGTAACTTATTAAGATTGGCCAAATGAAATAAAGAAGTATTATGATACAAAATGAAGATATTACTCGGGGAAATGACTGTAAAACCATTGTTGCTAACTATTATTCCCATTATATTAAAGGGGAAGAGGGGGGCTATAGTAATCTGACACTTCGTAAAACTGGGGACATTAAACAGAACTGGTGTCAAAATTACCCCCCCCCCCCACGTGAGGCGGTTGTTAAATCATAAACTCCAAGTGAACAATGATGAGTGACATAATGATAATTATAAAATCTGTTTGATCCGACAAGGGATTCACGCTTTAACCACTTTTTGTCTTCTGTGAAGTGGAAATCGACAGCAAATTTTACGCGCCAAAACCGATCTAACAAAAAGCAATTTCCCTGGGAATCCAATTGCAACAATGGCGGAACAAATGAAAAACAGTTTATTATTGATGAATACTTCATCGTCGTCATTGTCGTATGAGTTTTAATAAATTAGCATCTGTTATGAAATTAGTGTTATTTACCGCAGAGAGAAATCAAATCTGCCACAACACATTTCAAACAGAATAATTTTCACATAGTTACAAAGGATTATACACATTTTCACCATAGAGTAGTGGTTAATCAGCTAGTTTCGTTGCGTGTTCGGTCCTTATAGCTGTCGCCAATGTTATACTTCAAACCTTTTTAGACTGCTTCGCAAATCCAGCCTTTTTATATAGAGACAGTCTAAGGGAAATAACAATGAACAGATTAATATCTGACACCCCATAATGTAAGTTCTATCAAATTTCCAAAGATCTAACACGACTTCAGCCAATTGGACCCATGGCCTAGTGGATAAGGTAGTTAGGTTAAGATAGTTCTAAGTGACAGTTATCTCTGGATTCCAGGTTCAATCCTGACAGGCGGCAGTTACATAGAACAATAATTAACACAGCTCCTACCCCAGCTATAGTTAGAGGAATGAGAACAGGATACCCCCGTGGACTAAATAAAGAGTTAGGTTCAAAGTTCTGTGATGGCTCCCGATTACGACAAGAAGGTTCCCGACTACGACAAGAAAGTTCCCGAGTCCGAAAAGAAGGTTCCGGAGTCCGAGAAGGTTCCCGAGTCCGACAAGAAATACCTGAAGAAGGCCGGAGGGCATATCAGCCGAAACGTTATACAGATAACAATGAAGATGAGGACAATAGTCCAAATAACGTAGATAATACTATTCAACCAAAAAGTTCGAAATTTTGTAGGCAATTTGTCCTATGAAGAATTTTGTTTGAGTAGTCCATTGAATTGGTTAAGCCCATAGTTTTTTTACTGTGTAAAGAAGGTCCAATAAAAATCTATTGTTTTTCCTGCATCAGATGAATTCTGTTTAATTTCGATTAGAAGACACAAATAGCCTCTATAATCCTTATTATTGAATTTAAAAAAAAATGAGTTAAAAATGTGTTTTAAAAAATTGAGTTAAAGAAAAAGAGATTTTCAATACGCATCAAGAATGAATAGAACAAAATGTGTTCAGCATAAAATAACGCGTTGACATGCCGTAACATTTTTTTAAAAAGACAGAAAGAAAGAAATAAGGAACTGATATTCTAACACATGATCTGGTTGAAATTGGGACATATTTTTCTTCTTTTAAATTGTGTGACCTGCCCCCAAAATATAATGTAGCTTCCTCAACACCGTATCGAAGCATTTGGTGCTAAAAAAGCACGGAATAAGGTTCTCGTATGAATTCTCTAATTGAAATACTGTAATTGTTGTGGGATGCGCAATACATTCCTTGAATCTACATCAACATGGAGTTTACTTAACTGGTAACGTGTTTTTTTTATTTGATAATATCTTACTAACTAATCTATGTATATAGCAATAGCATAATCTTAACAGATCACTACCGCCCCCCCCATAATCCTATAACCTCACCATCAGAACCTCTCGTCTCATGAGCCCTCAAGTGAATCATCAATCCCGTTGCATATCCACAAAGTTTGATGCAAATATGACATAGGAAGGATATCGTTTCCACTGGATCGAATGGATCAGATGATGAAATTTGATGCTCATGCGTCACCATATTTCTCTTTTGACCAGAAGTCGACTTACAAAATTTGATACAGATTGCACAAGACAAATTATTTGTTCCTGGAGTTTGCATGAATTGTCTCTGATGAGATTTCTTATGATTGACAAATCCAAGCTTAGAAAGCAGAATCCGACTACAAGTGTGACATTTACAGCCCTCCGTGTTCTCACCAACATGACAGGTGTATCCCCTTTCGAAATTGACACTTGAGGTTTTCATACTCAATTCATTCACTCTCAAAACTGGTACAGCCATCATCTGTGTGGATTCTACATTCAGTCCTCATTCAGATATATCTACTTTGATCACATCCCGCATGATTCAATTCACTTCAATCACGCAGCTGAAAAGTGTGAGAAATTTCAAGATTAAAACTGTTTATATAAAACTGATTCAAAAGTTTATAATAAGGATGATGTCAATCGTGATAATTGGGTAAAGAGAAGAATTAAGAAAATGTTACATAATCTATGCATAGATTATTGTCAACCCCCTGTATTTCAGAAGGGATGGCCCTTTTCATGTCACGGGCGGTACTTTCCATGGAATATTACAGAAAGTCCGCGAAATACGTGAAGTTACGTGGGACCTGGTTGGGTCTTCAGTTTCAGCTTGGACGTCAGGCAGAGAAGATGTACTGCCTTAGCTGGAACTCACCTGCATACGCGCTCTATGTTAGTTAGATTAATATGTTTAGTTAAGTAAATAAAAGTTTAAATAAATAATATGGTTTTGTGGTTGATGAATGTCTTGGCAACAAGACTGACCTAGAAGAAGATATGAATCAAGGACGACCAACCAGCAAGAAGAGAGACGTTAGAAGAGACGCTGGAAGAAGAACGTAAGATATCAAAGATGAGCAGAAGAATAATAGAAGTAAAGAAAGGGTATACAACAAAAAGACAGAGGAAAGAAAAAACTGAGGAAAGATAAATGTACTTGACTGATTCAAAGTAAAATGTACGTATTTATCCAACCCCTCCTTACGAACAGAATGCAGTGAAAGGTCAATTTGTTGTGGATTTTACCAGGTTTGAATTAAGAGTTTACCTTCTCCTAGAGCGGTTGCCTACCAAAATGAAAGAGATCCAGACTGTCCTACTATTTATCCATAGCTTGTGGAAATAGTTGGATTCTTACCTTTCCCAAGGGTATTATAGCTATGTGAAATACAAACCGCCTAGTTCAGGATTTGAACTCGAATCACCGTGTCCATTTCCTACGATGATAACTGTTATCACTTCATGATATTCTTCTTTCACTTTCGTGAACCAAACATCCCAGGCGTTTGTATCCGGTGGGTGAGGTACGGTTATTCACTTGATTCCAAGGAAGTCTCTGCCCAACGGCACTTTTTAGCCAGGCAGCGCATTCTCCCTCGTCTAAAAGGAATAAGGGTTGGTTTATTGCTCAGCGCCTGAGGCAATCCTCTATCTTGATTTGTGCGTGGCTTCCTGCAATAAAACTACCTTCTATCTATTTTCGCTTGGTAGGAAGCTGAATAGGATTCATAAAAAATAACATTGAACAAAACAGAAAAAATAACCCCAGAATTCTTAGTTGAACGGGAATCCTGATAAGCAACAAAAATGTATGTTCACAATTCACATTAATGAGTTGATTTTCAGTGAAAAAACAAAACAAAAAACAAACAACAATCTGATTATATTTTAGACAGACTTTGTATAACATATATAATTTGTTATGTAATTGTATCTGTTAATAATGGAGATTAGGTCTTTATTTGCCTATAACCAAAACTACGTCACTGCTTAGGTCACATGATCACCATAGAATAAAATCGCCATAGAATAGAATAGATACACTCAAAATTTCATCATGCAACATTAGACGGTCCTCATTGGATTTTTTAAAACAAGTTTTAATGAATACATGCCCAGTATTATATATTTATATATAGTTTGTTTTATTGTAACATATATTTAAGTTATCAGAACTAAATTTCCATTTAAAACTGTTTTTCTTTTTAAATTTTTTTTTTACTTATTTAGTAAATTTGATAATTTTATTTACTTATGGTACAAACTCTCTGACATTTAATTTCTAACTCCCACCCACCCAAGCAATATCTTTCAAAAATCAATTTTTACAACGCCCGGAGGGGGTTGCAAGTAAAGAATAATGTTAAATGCAAATAACATGTTTGAATCCCATTAAACATTTGGTTCACAAAGAAATGTGGATGAGGTTATTTTTTCGACTTTTCTCTATTTTCGTTTTGTTTATTAATTTTCAGAAATTTTACTGAGATATTAATCTCTTTTGATTGTTTCGATGGTGATGTGAATAAACTATCGAAATATTAGTTAATTTAACCACTACTTTTGTTTATGCATAAAGTTTTAATTTCTAAAAATAATTTTATTTCGTTTATTTCCTAGTTGAGTAACATGAGTGACCCAGAAAAAACAGAACCCAAATTATTCATTTATTTTCCCATTAAACTAACTTTAAACCCAACCCTAATCCTAACCCTAACCCTAAACCCTAACCCTAACCATTGTTGGACTTCAGCGTAAACTTTAAAAAAATCAAAATTAACAGTTTTATTACAAAATGTGTGGGTTCTGGTTTTTCTGGGTCACCTTGTAATATTATGTTACTCAACTAGGGGTGTTAGGGTTAGTGTTAGAGTTTAGGGTAGGGTTAGGGTTTAGGGTTAGGGTTAGTTTAAAATAAATAATTTGGGTTCTGTCTTTTCTGGGTCACCCTGTAATATCATGTTACTCAACTAGGAAATAACCTTTATTTATTTTATTTCATAATAGTTAATGATAACAGACTGACATGGTTATAATATAGGTTACATGTACATGCAATTTTATATAAGTAAAAGAAATGTTTGAATGCTATTAACTCGGTGATCTTCAATGTAAGATGAATTAATTAAGGTATTTAAATGAATCCGTCAGTTTCGGATCACCAGCGGATTTCTTAGGAGATTTGTTAGAGGGAAAATCCATAAAATGAAGAAATGTTCTCTTCTTCAACTAAGACCACCTAAGTTGAAATATTTAAAAATCTTTTACTGTAGGTCATATCAGCATCTGGCATTCAATTCCACCGAAGAAAGTCAATGCCCAGCGGATTTACAGCGTTCAGTTATCACTTACAACACCGTAAATCAGTGGCAAGCGCCATTGGTCTTATCAGGCGAAATAGTTCGGATATTCCAACACCAGCTCCAAAGAAATGGACAGAAACAGAGAAGGGGCTAATCAACCAGACACACCATTCTCGAAATTTCTCCAAGCGTCTTTGTTACTATATAAAGTGCAAGTGTCTACTCCTTTAGACAAGACCATTATTTGGAACCTAATGATTCTGTCTGGAATTGTTTCTTGGAAATTTATTTAACAACAGTTCCAATCCGTCATCCGTCCGTAGAAAATAATTGATTAGATCCGTTGAAGAATAACGACATACGTCTGAATATTTGGACAATGGGGACATTTAGCAGGACTGGTGTTCTTTGAATGTGTTATTGACGATTTTAGAAGTACAAAAAAACAGATGTCTACAATTGCTCAGTCTTTTAATTAATTCTTCCGACACGGGCAGGATGTTACACAAGATCAAGTTTTAAATAGAGCAAAGCTGGTTTTCTTCTCCGAGTCTGGTTGCCAAACTAATACTAAAGAAACCTATATGTCCTACTATTTACCCATTGATGGGGAGGGGCAGATGTGTTTTTTTCCTTTCCAAGGAATATTTGCCCGAAGTAAAACGCAAACAACCTCCTCCGGGATTTGAACTCCGGTCACCAATCTAATTTTCTCTAACGATAGCCATTATGCTTAGCACGCTTCCAACATTTTTTTGCATTTAATGCAATAAAAAATGGCACACCATAGCGAACTTCTAGTCAGCGCAATTAAAATAATGTAACCTAGATATTAGAATAGTTTACAAATCAATTAGCAAATTAATAACACTAATGCGAGGTTAGCGTTCGCACTCTCTCGACATTTTATAATTTTTTAAAGAAATTAAATTTTATTAAACACTGTCCCTTATTTATTTATTTGAAATAAATTATATGAAATTTATAAATAGGATGTAACATAAAATGGATGCGTAAAATGATCTTTAAGCGAAGTTTATGTTTATTTGTAATGCAACACAAAATACTAATGGGGATTTTGAAAGTTTTTTTTCCTCGGCAAAATTTATTTATATTGTTTTTATGACTGTTGAAATTACTATAAACAAATCTCTCTCTCTCTCTCTCTCTCTCTCCCCCCTCTCCTCTCCCCCTCTATCTATCTATCTATCTATCTATCTCTCTCTCTCTCTCTATCTTTCTCTCTTTTTAATTCTTTACACTTCATTTGGAAAATAATTGGGGAAAAATAAATTTAATTAATAAATGAAAAAAATAATTTTTGAAATTTTCTGGTGCTGAAATAAAATGTTTAGATGAAATCCTGTAACCTATTATAAGTAAACAAGATTACATATGGAATAAAATAATTAAGTTACCACGATCAGAAAACTCGACACAAACCACGTGCGCCATACGGAAACACAGGACAGCTGTTTCGTATTTTCAGGTCTCATCCCCCCCCCTGGAGGTCAAACCAGCAACCACAGAATGCACAACCGAAACTCTACCACTAGCCACCGGCCCACGTCAGGCACAAGGATTGCCAAATCAAAAAGTCATAGTAAACGCGCAATGAAGTATCAAAAGAAATAAACTAACTAGTACATCATATCTTCGTAAAAGTAATAAACATCAACCAAATTAGATAGAGATAAACAATTCATAAAAGATGGAACGATCATTCACTTAACGAGAGGCTAAGAATAGACAACCTAAAACGTTCGGTTGATATCAAGAATTTTAACGGTTTATTTTCTTTAAAATTTGGAATTTTAAAGCTTTTTCAATTTTTGTTTCATTGAAAAGATTGCGACATAATGTAGGGTAAACGGAAACTAATATTTGGAATTTCTTTCTTCCAATATGTAAAGAAGATATTTTTGATAGGGTAAAAGATTAAGTATAATTTTATAATCCCTGATAATCCGGTGCTTATTCGGGATTCAGTGTCAGTTTTAATCTTTCTTGGTTAATATCCAGTTAAAAATTTGATAACTCACAGCAAATGATAAATGGAGTAAAAACTATAAAATGAATGGAAAGATCTTTGATAAACGAGGCATAAGAGTGTTACCTTGAAAATTCACAAATGCTTGCCTGCAAGAAAGAAGAAAATAATTCTAGTATTATCTGCGTTATTCGGACTATTGTCCTCATCTTCATTGTTATCTGTACTTACACGGGTCTTTATCTTATCCAACTTCCTAATTTGGCGAGACTTGACCTCCTCAAATTCCTGGTTGTAAGCATCATCCAGATATTGTTGGATGCGGGCTCTGTCATCTGACGTTGTAATTCTTTCCAGGAATGGAGCGAGCTTGCTGGAGATTTCAGACCGTAATTGATGTTTCCTCCAGCGGTTGTTCTGTAAACGATCTCGGACCAGCTAATGCCCTACTCATTTGGTGATCCTTTGTGCTCTCCTGGAATTAACTGGTAGTTTTAGTGTTAAGCCTGGTGGAATTAGCTTGAGATCCCGACATCTGTATAGAAATGGAAGGTGGTTCGTCATTCGTGACTATTTTTGATTTAGTTTCTCCAGGAGTTTCCATTGACTGATTATAACAATGTTATAGTACAGATAACAATGAAGATGAGGACAATAGTCCGGCTAACACAGATAATACTAATCCTCAAGCCTCATCTCAAACATTCAGAAAAAAAGAATTCTAGTTATAAATCAAAAACATTTTTACGATTTAATGTTAAATTGTATCTATTCACCTGGTACACACACTTTGGCAAATCCAGGGTTAGGCATTACCAAGGTTTATTATAAGTATAATCTTTTTTGTGGAAATAAGAAATCTTCATTGAGCTAAAAGGCTTAGAATCACGACTATTTTATACAAAACCTCATCTAAATTGCTGATGTAAGTAAGTAACTTTTATTTAATCATATATACTAATGTTTCTTTAGATTAAAATAGATGAATCTTTGAAGCTGATTTTAGTAAGACTTGTAATGAAGTGAATGTAATTAACTCTTGACTATTCAAAATGAATTTTGGTCACCTAAACTGTTTATATCAAACGACAGAAAAAATGTACTTAACTGTTACGTTTAAACGTTTTAATGCGATTAAATTCTTTAATTATTATATTTATCATTGATATTTATTTATTTATTTATTTATTTATTATTCATTTATTTACTAGGTTACAACTAGGTACGTTGTTATTAAATAAAGTTTTGTCGAGAAATGTAGAACACACAAGGGATGTTATATGGATTGAAATTTATTAGTGGTAGTGACGATGTTTGAACATTTCGGTTTATAAAGAAACCTTCTTCAGGACCATTTAGTAACTAGTCAAGGAGAAAAAAAGATTTAAGTAGTTAAAAAGATGGTGGATGCTTTGAATGCGTTGAGTTTGAAAAATGTGTAGAAACGGATCGTAACCGTTCGTTGATTAGCGTTCATAATTGAATGTTAAATATGTGATTGGTCCTCTAGGAGATGTTGAATAGGTGTGTCGTATTCCATATAGATACCAATGTATCTGGATGGAATTTTTTTCCATCATACAACGTGTAATAAATACAACATGCGATACCCTGCCCTCGCCAGCTGCTAACTTGGGTGTGCTAATACAGTTTCAGCGGCTAAAAGCGTGACTGCCACACCTAATGCCGTCTTTTGACCACCGGACAGGGTATTAAAAATAAATAAATAAAAATATATATACGATAAAATAAATAGATGAATACGTAAATAACGTCCGTTCATCTTAGCAGTTTCAAGTTGTATGTATTTTGTGATTTTCTTAACGCTTTTACTTTCACCCTTTGATGACATTAGGCGATTGTATTAACCCTTATTAACTGTCCTTGATGTCGCACAATCACACGAGTAGAACGTTGATAGATTGTGGTAAATTTAGCATGTCTATAGAATCTGCTTATACTTTTGATTTCGAATTCCCTGCTTGCTTAGAAACTTTCCAGTACGGTGTGGCACAGCGATGAGGTCCATAATTCTGTGGGAGTGATCCTGACTCTTAGCCTCATTGATCGATTTACATTCTCCAGTAGCCAGATATATCTGAATGAGGACTGAATGTAGAATCCACGCAGATGATGGCTGTACCAGTTTTGAGAGTGAACAAATTGAGTATGAAAACCTCAAGCGTCAATTTCGAAAGGGATACACCTGTCATGTCGTAAAGCTCGCAGACAGTCGAACATTCGGTCAAAATTACACGTCGTAGCCGGGTACCAGTCCAGGTCGATTTAATAATAAACCCTGGTCAGTAATAAGATTATTACTGGTGGTAATGTTGATGTTTATAAACCAAAATGCTTAAAAGTCGACATTACCACAGTAATAAACTTCCATCCAGTGTCACATCCCGTGTTTATGTACATTTCTCCACATATATCAATGTATATTCACGTATGAACAAAAAAGAATGGAATCAGAATCGGCCTACCCCAGTAGCCAACTTACCTTTTGAAGTCGGACAACAAAGACAATCGCATGTCAAAAGCCACCAGAGAAATTTATTTAAAAGAAATATTTTAAAACCTTTCAGTGATGGAAGGAAAAAATTATTCTATAATTAAGAATATCAGTATGTTACTTCAACACACACACACATACACACACACACACACACACACACACACATATATATATATATATATATATATAATATATATATCCCTCCAGCTATGGGGTAAATAGTAGGACAGACTGGGCCCTTCAGCCTTGGGTAGGTAACCACTCTAGGAGAGGGATAACTCTGAATTCACAATTCCTGAGGTCGGTCGTTGATTGGGTTTGTGGCAACCCTTGATGCACCAATTCTTTCCTATCGACTGTGCCCAAAAGTGTGGATGGTCCAACACAAGCCTTCACCACTATAAAGAAATCACTGTGTGGGTGCTCATTGTATGTATGAACCCTCATGCGTCGAAAATCGACGAAAGAGTCCATGATATATATATATATATATATATTGGGAGATTATGAGCTTAATTGAAGTCATACCTAATTTGTAAATTAATTAGTTATAATTAAATGAATTAGGCGTGTATATCGGTTTAAATGTAAGGCGTAAACAAATCGAGAAAAAGTCAATCTCTGTATATACATTTCAGCCTATTAGGCCTCATCAGCAGAGTTATAGACAGGGCAGTGCTTTATGCGTGATTCGAACCCTACCTGTCAGGCTGACAGGCGGGGACTCTAACCATTACACTAGCTGGATTTTTTCCAGATTTCTCGTTTATTTTTAAACTGATATATAATATAATAAATATAATTATAACTAATTAATTTACAAATTAGGCATGACTTCAATTAAGCACATAATCTCCAAAAATTGTCGGCTATCGCCATCTCAAACAGGTTGTTTGTCCACATCATATATATATATATATATATATATATATATATATATATATATCGGTTCTAGAATTTTAAAAATGCACTTACAAAATCATACGTGCAAATGCACATACAAGAGCACACATACACACACACACACTTAGACACATTATAATAATCCATTAATGTACATATATTTTTGGATTGTTTAAATTTTCAACAGCTGTGCAAAGATTCCGGAAATTTCCATCGATATTAACATTTTCAGTTAAAAATCAAAGAAAAATCATACATAATAACATTCAATATAAAAATGTTAAGGAAATCTTTTTTCTTCATTCATTTTCATAGAAATATTTGCAGTGTAAATTTCGCGTAGAAATATCAAAGTGGCGCGAATTTTAACTTAGTCAAATCAAATAAAAAAAATTATAAAAACAGAATTTTTTTCCGAAAGCTTTACTCAGAAAAAATGTGTTTCCGTGAAAGAATATATTTTCCTTCTTCTCTAATCTGTGTATATTGCCTACATATATATATATATATATATATATATATATATATATATATATATATATATATATATATATATAAAGAACTCGCCAGGGAAAGAACATGAAAAAAAAAGCTGAAAGCGTGACAATACTGACGTAGAAAAAGAAAAAGGAAACCGAGTAAATCGCAATAAATATTTAGAATGTACTCAATACTTACTTAGAGTCGGTGTAAAGAATCAAATAAGTAATAGATATATATATATATATATATATATATATATATATATATATATATATGAAGAGATTTTGTTGTAAGGGTTTCGTGTATGTTTTGCATATTTGCCTAAAAAATAAAAATAATGCTTTTTAAGCATACATGGATGGTGAATGTCCGTATATATATATATATATATATATATATATATATATATATATATATATATATAAGTAAAGAAATAACAAAAGAGATTTTGCTTTATAGCCTATTTCGGGGAGCTTAGACAAAGTGTCTAATTCTCCCGACTCATCAGATGCGAATGATGAATTCTTTATTACTTTTAAGGCATTTGAAAACAGATTTTTTAATTTTTTTTTTATATTGTCCTGTCTGCTCAGCTGTAGCGTAATAAAAAAGATATCTGACTACTTGTCAGTAATTTGTTAGGAATTTCTTTTAAATCAATCTATTCCAGATTTTAGCTAAATGGGCAACCCCAGTTCATTTATTTAATAGTTTGTTTATTCTTCATATGTACCTATCTACCTTAATTTATTTTATTTTTATTATTATTTTATTTTATTTATTTATTTTCCCATTTTTCTTCTTTTTTCCTTTCAAAGTCACTCAAATATACTCATATATATATATACATATATAAAATTATATATACTGTAGTTTGAGATGGTCACTATTTCAGCTTTTGCTGGAATGGTGTACCAAAGGCAGTATTATTGGTAGAGTGCTCAATATAAAATAGAGCTGTTATATAATATAATAAGATAAATATATAGGTTTTACATATCTATTTATTGGGTGACAAAGGAACATTCACCATATTGGTTTCATGCGATGCATTCATCCTTCACCTGATGAATGCATCGCATGAAACCAATATGGTTGTGATTGTTCCTTTGTCACCCAATAAATAGATATGTAAAACCTTTATATTTATCTTATTATATTATAAATTATATATATATATATATATATATATATATATATATATATATATATATATATGCATGTGTGTGTGTGTGTGTGTGTGTGTTCACATGTTATTCAGTCCGACACATCTGTGAAAATATCAACGAAATACATTTGGATTTTTATTTCAGCCAAGAAAAGAAAAAAAAAAACAAAACCTTTCAGCCTTGATGTTCGTAATTGTTTTGTTTTCACAAATGACGCCATAAAAATCCACTTCCTGTCTAGAATGTCTGTTTGCAGCTAGCATTTCCGGCGACTTCGATACATTTTATGATATTTTCATAATCTAATTTTCACAAAAGAACACATGAGAAAAGAATGGATCGATGCTGAACGATTTGAAATAATTTCCTGGTAATTCTCTCTCACAAAAAACAAAAAAAACAAAACCAAAAAAACAAAACAAAAAAAAAACAAAACAAAAAAACAATAAGTTAATTTCCAGCCGGTTAATAGCCTTTTTTTGTGGATTTCATTGGACAGTTTTCCAAAGAAAGCTGGAAATTTTATTGATTATTTTTTTGCACCACGAATCTTTGAATTTCTTTTTGTTTAAATATCATATTGAAAATCCTAATTAAAAATTGATGAATAAGAAGATAGAAAGAACCAGTGCCCATGTAATGCTGAAAACAACCCAGTCAATAGACCTCGCATAAACATATTTAGATTTTAATAACACCAAATTTGATTTGAACAGAATGGTCATTAGTCCCCCAAATCCACTGATTATATAAACCCGCTCTTCTGATTCCCGGGAATTATACGAGGTTGGGCTGAAAAGTTGATAGGCTGAAAAAGGTATGTGATGACGTCATATCTTCTGTTGATTACTTTTTTAACCAATGTGATTCAAGCACTGCAACACCGACAAAGGATGTGTGTGGAACACAATAGGATTATGTTTTAAATAAGTCTCATTTTATAAAATTTCATGAGAGTATCTTGGTTCCACTCGGAACTTTTCAACCGTCCATATAGAGTTCAGTCCATTGGCCAGGTAGCGTATAAATATGCATTGGTTCATTAAGAAAACTTTGAACAGCTTCATAAGAATAAAGGCCGAAGATCAATGCGGCCGAAATGGTTTGCTAAAAGCTACAATGACGAGAAAATTCGTTAGAAAGTATGAACACGTATATATCAAGCGCGTGGTGTGATGCTCAGAGACGAAGAAAAAAAAACTCGTCGTCCCGAGTTCAAATCCTGAACGAGGCTGTTTACACTTCACATAGCGCTCATAGTCTTGAGAAAGTTATGCATCTAACTATTCTTGACCTTGTGTCACATCCTGCTCGTGTGGAGGGGTTGGTATATATATATATATATATATATATATATATATATATATATCAGTAAGTACGAAATAATAATAAATAATTAAAAATAATTTTAAAACAGTATTTCTTTCAATATAATCTCCTTCAATGTCAATTGATTTAATTCAATGTTTATTATTATTATTATTATTATTATTATTATTATTATTATTATTATTACTAGCAAATATATGCACCCTCCGGGTGCAAGTATTTAAGTTTTAATGTAATGAAATATCGTATTAAATTAGAAAGTCTAATAAGAAGGCAGATAAAAAAGATATGTAACAGAGTGAAGGTATTATAGAAAAATGGAAATGAAACTTACTCTTCCATCACTCCCGTCTTTCATTGCTGAATTTTTTCTTATTTAACTATTCAGTTAAATTAGGAAATAAAGAATAAAATGACAGTTATTTTTTCTTGTTAATTGATTTCATTTAAGATTCATTGAAGAGATTTTTGGTTATATTCATTAAAATAAAACCAAACAATTAGAAATCTATAATACTAAGCACACATTTAATAAAATCACATTTTTAATATCAATATGCAAATTAGCCTTCCCATTCACACTGCAAACCGCTATTTTTTGTATATATAAATACAATTGCATGTTATTCGTATGTAGATATGGACAACACTAATAAAAAGGTGAAGCAATTTTATTAATAATTCAAATTGAAATATAAATAAAATCATGGAGAATGTGATGTAAATAACTATGTTAATTGTGACTCGATTAGTAATATAGTTTCGGTTACAGACAGAAAAACACACAATCCCCATTATAATAAGATTATTATTATTATTTACTCCTTTTGAGTTTCAACATCAGCATTGGCTGATGGTCTTTCACTGGAATCTGAGTAACAGCAAGCCTCCTCAGGTCTCCAGGATCTTCTGAGTATTCTGGCAGATTGCAGCAGTGCAGTGTTCTGAATGGTTTCAATCCTTCCTCTGATTTCCAAACTTTCCAAACCCTTTTCTAATCCTTTTGAGACCGTTCCAAGTGCACAAACTACAATTGGTATTACTTTCACTTTCATATCCCATAACTTTTTCAGTTCTCTGGCAAGGTCCAGATATTTGTCCATTTTTTCATTTTCCTTCAGCTTCACCCTGTGATCTGCTGGCACTGCAAAATCCACCAGTTGACAAGTTTTTTCTTTTTTGTTTATCAACACTAGGTCTGGCCTTCTAGCTGGGATAAGGTGATCCGTTTTTATTTCAAAGTCCCAGAGAATTTTGTGCGTTTCGTTCTCAAGAACAGATTCTGGTTTATGCATACACCATTCTGTTGTGTGGTCAAAATTAAATTTTTTGCATAATTCCCAGTGGATCACCTTCCCAACCCAGTCGTGTCTAGTTTTGTATTCTCGTTGTGCTAGTTTGCTACATTCGCAGAGTATATGGTTTACAGTCTCATCTCTATTACCGCAAAGTCTACATTTACTATTTTGTTGGGTCTTATCAATTTTCGCTTTGATATAGTTCGTCCTTATGGCATTATTCTGTGCAGCAATTATTAGTGATTCAGTTTCTCTTTTAAGGTTTCCTTTTCTTAAGCATGTCCAGGTTTTTTCGTGTGCAACCTCTCCGATTTGTCGTTTGAAGTGACCGTATAATTGTTTTTCTTCCCATTTTTGTTTTCTAGTCTTTGTCGTTTTTCTGTTTGTCTATCTGTCGCTTCTAATATTGTTGGCCGCCATAAGTAGTTTGTCTGCTCTTTCTTGTGTAATCTTCAAGTTGTTGGATTGTGGTTTCTACGCATTCCTCTATGTTGGCAAGACCTCTTCCCCCTTCATTTCTTGACACATATAATCTAGGGTGGAGAGCCTTGTGCATGGTCATCAATTTTCTCGTCCTTTGGTCTATCTGTTTGAGTTCTTCTTTTGTCCATTTTAAGAATGGTCCTGAGTATCTTATAATGGGGACAGCCCAGGTATTAATTCCTTTGAGATTTCTGCTGTTAAGTTTCGTTTCTAGAAGTTTTCTAGTTCTCCTGAGATATTCTTTTTTAACTTTTCCTTTCATTTCTGCTTGCATGATATTGTCCGCTTCTAAAATTCCTAAGTATTTGTAGCTTCCATTTTCATCAAGAGATTTTATAGTTTCCTGATTTGGTAGTTGTATTCCATGCATTAGTTTTCTTTCACCCCTTTTTATTACAAGCATAGCACATTTTTCGATTCCAAATTCCATCCCTATATCCTGGCTATATATTCTAATAGTTTGTACTAGGCT
>CM042144.1:112475085-112492750 GCA_023376005.1 Doryteuthis pealeii
CATTATTTACCTTAGGTAATAACACTAATAAAAGAATAAGAATTCTTTGGATAAGCAACACCAGCATTTACAATGTTGTATTTCATTTTGGACGATTTGGATGGTCTCATTTTTAACCAGAGGGTGTTTCAGGATGTTAACTGACGGAAGATGTAGGAACACGCGTATTGTTATGATATATTTGAATCACCAAACCAGCTCTCATTGTCTTTCACTGGGTATCATTCGATATTATTTCTCTTAAATATCCCATCACACACTTCAGTATTACGGTTTATTTTTTATTTTTTATTTAACTAATTCCTCGACTGGATAGTTTCAATTTTCCTTTGGATTTACAATTCTTCCAATTTTTCGGCAATGCACTTCAGAATTCTTCCAAGCGAATTGATAATAATGAGTATTAATAATACTTTACTTTTGCATAACTTGTTCATTTCCAGCAATCGGATTTCTTTTACTTTCACTTTTACTCTGAGGTTTTCCAAAATATTACATTCAATTGTTTTATTTGTCTCCATGACTAGATTTAATTGGACTGAATTTCATACAGGATCTTTCGAGAGATTCTCATGAACTTTAAGTTGGTTAAAAATAAAAATACATTTGATACACCTCAATTTGTTTGTGTGTGTGTTTGTGTGTGTGTGTTTGTATGTGTGTGAGGGGGGTGAATTACTGTAAAAGAAAAAAAGTGAAGCCAAAACTGCTGAATACAACCTTCGTGCAAAATGATGTCATCAATAACTGGTAATGGAAGAATGATAGTCATAAGACTTTGTATGAAAATTCTGTGATGTGAGAAGATAATGAAGCAGAAGAAATCAACGTTGCCTTCAGGATGATCAATTGGATTAATGAGCTTTAAGCTTAATCAGCATAGAAACCAGTTTTCCTTCCAACGTTTCAGGATATCGATTACAATGCTTAAATACTAATGGGACCCTATCTGTACAAGTTAGTGAGTGGCATTTCGAGTTGTCTAAACGTATGTGTATGAACGTCTTAGTGCACATCTGTCGGCTGAATGTTGTCCCAGCAGCAGTTTGGATGTGAACCCTCGAGATGATCGGTAATGAAGAAGCTGACTTTCGATGATTTTGCATTGTGTGATAAACTTGTCAAAGTTAATTTTGATATCCGGTCATCAGGTTTACTCTGACAATTCTTTAGGCGACTGGGGAAATCCACACTTTGCATACACACATTATCCTAAACCTTGTCTAGCATTATTGATTAATAACATCTTAACTATTTCACATTGAAACTAATTTCGCCAAACACTGAGTTGGTATATATATATAAGTAAGTAAAGTAGGCGGAGTGACCTATTCTCGATATCAGCCAGACATCGAGGGAGTCTATCCTCTTTTCGCTAGCGTTAAACCAGGGAGATTGTTTTTTCGTCTGAGGTGGAGCGCCACACCTACCATTAGCTCTCTACTTTACCGCACAGATTCACGCCATTGAATTGACGAGGGCCGGTATTGAACCCAGAATCTTGCGGATATTCTATCGACTGAGCTAATGCCCACCCGCACGCGCACACACAGATACACACACACACACATATATATATATATACACACACACGCAAATGCCCACCCGCGAACACACACACACACGCACGCACACATATGTATATATATATATATATATATATATATAGAAGAGAGAGAGAGAGAGAGAGAGAGAAAGAAGAGAGGAAGGAGATAGATAGATAGATAGATAGAGAGGAGAGAGAGAGAGAGAGAGAGAGAGAGAGAGAGAGAAAGAGATAGAGATAGATCAATTATGAGGATGACAATCTTTAAAATAGAATTACGTATTTGCTGCTTTTCTCCACTGGTTTGAATTTTAATGTCTGTTAAATTCAGAAAGGCTTTTAAAAGTAGTAATATATATATATATATATATATATATATATATATATATATATATATATATATGATAAGTTGTAAACACGGTGTGTTTGGATATGGCTTTTTGCCGATATATATATATATATATATATATATATATATATATATATATATTGTTGGTAGGGGAACTTGTTTTGGGTATTTGTTGGTTCCTGTTGTTATCATTAATATTCATTTGTATCTTTTGCCAAGATCAGAACTGTTCTTACTGGGCCTATGCCACCAAACACAAATCAAATCCGTTATTTTGACTGTAACATTCATTTTCGGCTAAAGATGACACTTAATGTGACATTGTTCATAACTCATTGAATAAGAGCTGTGTCAAAATTGTCCCCTTTCAGTTGCACTTTTTATTTTGCCCCGGTTATTGCATTTTTCAGTATGAAAGACAGCTCCGAAAAATAAAGCCTGTCTTCAATTTTCATGATTTGTGTATTATCGTCCACGACTCTTTACGTAGACCAAACCGAGAGAGAACTAATTATGATTATAATTAACCAGATTTAAGGAAGCCTTGTTAATAGTTATGTTACATCATCGGATTAACAGTAGGTTATAATTAAACACTGAATATATAATTAATTAACATAGACATTCCATAAAAAACAAATTTAATAAAAAAATTGATTTTAACTGAACTTAACTGAATTTAACAATAGATTAGAATTTAACATCGAATAGATTATTAGAAATAAAATATAGAATTAAATTGATTTGAACAACTGAAGTCACGTCCCCATAGGTGGCGTTCAAACACCCCACGTGACGCCGAGTCTATAACGTCCAGAAATATAAACACGCAACACCGCGTTCATATTAAAATCGTTTTTGAAGATGAAGATTATTAATAAAACCTTGGACACTTAATTATGCATTGCAATAGCCTTCAAAAAATAAACAGATAGAATATAATAAAATACTTGATAACTTAGTTTTGCAATCCTTCAAGCAAATCACAAAATACTTTTAGAGAAAGAATTGTTTTAAACATCTTTTAGAATCGTGTCGTGTCTACTTTTAAGTTATCAATAGAATATTTTTTACTGATCACTACAGACTCTTGCAAGATAGTCGATGTTTGTGGATAATCATCTATACATTGTTAGTGAATTCATCGAAGGACAACACAGCCTGAAACGTGGCAAGACTACTCGACATTTATTTATTTATTTCACAGACAGTCCTGAAAGAATAATTCTTACCGCTCCAAGTGTCTACGATAATGAAAGACTGAAATAGAACAGACGTTGTAAATCGATTGTCTTAAGTGAGATGCTTCATTTACACAAAAAAACGAGTATTAAATGACTTGGACATCTTAGTAGAATGTTGAAAGCATATATATTCACGATCTAAAGTTTCAGGATTATTTAAAGTACTCTCAAATTATATATATTTACCATCGCCTCTGCATGAGCGGGATGCAGCACAAGGTTAATTTCGTGAGCAGAATTTTGAATTCAAGATTTCCTTCTCTTAGACTGGTTACCTAGCCATGGTTAAAGAGTCCAGTCTGCCCTGCTATTTACCCATAGCTGGAGGGAGATTAGTTGGATGCTTACCTTTTCCAAGAGTATTAGCGTTATGAAAATGCAAAGAACCTCGTCCTGGATTTGAAACCGGGCCGATCAGTGCATTTCCTACGACTCAAACCAACACAACGCGTGTCTCGCTAGTCTCAAGTTATATGAACTTTTCAAAAGGTTTTAGCAGTTTATTTTCAACATACATTTTCAGCTGGAAATAAAGTTTTCACTAGAGATAGTTAACATAGGACAACATCTTTCTTTAAATTAAACTTAAAACACAGAAAACCTGTTCATCTGCAACTAAATATTTTCTAGAGACTGCAAGTCATAGAAAAATCTTAAGTGTTATAAAAGATCTTTAAGTAACATATCAAATTATTTCTGCTTTGACTGAAATCGGATGACGTTGAAAAATAGCAATGATGTGATATCGATGGGGACAATACTTTATATTTAGATAGAAGACCTAAATGGAAATTTGGTAACTACGTTGTCTTTAACTCGTCAAATGTTCACGTTTTTCTCCCTTTCTCATCGCTACTAGACTTTAAAAAAAAACGCAAGACAAGAAATATTAGATGAATGATACCTGTAATGTTGTTTGCGGTCAGATGGGTGTATTTACCTCAACCTCCCACCAATTAAGGATGTGACACAAGGCCTTTTTAACTTGGGAAGACACGCCTAAACCTAAGCTCATCCGGTGGCAAAAAATACAAAAATGCGTGCAACCCTTCGGCATTCCCCTTTTGAGGCGCGTCACTGGGAAATGGGGGTTGCACAGCACCGCATTAAGTCTCTCCATCACAACTATCTTTTCCAGAGACAAACTAATCATGTCAATTACACCAATGATCGCAAGGGTTACAAAAATATAATTCTCTTAGTTACCCAGTTATTCCTCACGGAATGTATGTACTTGATGGTCGGTAACACACAAACACGTATATATATATATGTGTGTGTGTGTGTATGCGTGTATATATATAGATGAGAGAGAGAGAGAGAGAGAGAGAGAGAGAGAGAGAGAGAGAGAGAGAGAGAGAGAGAGATAATAATGCCACTGTTGTTTTCTAGGAATTTCACATTTCATAAATATATCCTAATTGACAATTATTCGGATAAGAAAAGGAAAATAAATGACCTCAAAATTACTTCACAGTTTCCTGCACCCAAACAACAAATTAATTCTCAGAGTTAGAAAGGATGTGTGAATTGTTGATCGATTCAAAATTGTCTATTCAACTTTAACGTGAAGTAAACAAACCCAGTGTCAGTTCTACTGGGTTGTTAAAAAAAACTTTCTTATAGAATGAAACGAGACATTAAAGAAAAAGCTCCAATTTTAAACCAGATGTGACTAGAATGGGCAGAAATAAAAAAAAATAAGTTGTACCAGTAGCACCTGTAGATATACCATAGTATGATAATTTAATTATTGCAACGTTTGATATGTTTACTTAAAAGTTATTACAAATATTTCAATATGTAAAAATATAATAATCTTGATTTCATTCTCTCTCTCTCCCTCTCCCCCTCTCTCTTTCTCTCTCTTATTTTCTTCTTTTCATTATATTCGATTGAAACAGATTAGCGTTATGGACTCCGCACGCTCACCCCCTCTCTCTCTCTTTCCCAAATCTCGTTCTCTCTTTCTTATCATATCTTTCTGTGTAGCATGTCTACTTTCTTCCTTTTCTTTCTTTATAATAAAAACGGAAAGGTTCATTATTTAGCCGAAGTGATGAAACTCATAAGAAATAAGAATTCTACGGATAAGCAACACCAGATAAGCATTATTTACATTTTTGCATTTCATCTTGGACAATTTTGACAGTCTCATCTTTAACCAGAGGGTGTTGCGAATGGATAACAGTCGTACTTTTAAGGAACACGAGTATTAATATAGAGATAGACGTCGCTTGGCGATTCGCCTCGGTTTGGCTAAGTAATGTTTGTATTAGGAAAATCATATTTTACGCAGATTATCTTCAAACGTTTGTCCAAGTTTGTCTGTTCTTTTGTCCAACTCCGGAGAGTAAGTAAAGAGTAAATATTTTCTTCTTGTCTATTAGAACATCTAAAGGGTTAATTAGTGCGTCACGAGTGTATGTCCTAACTTGCAATAACGTAATCGACTTGCTTCGATCTTGTATGCTACTCACCTTTCTGTCTATGCGTTTCGAATCTGCACTCTAGTGACCTCGCTTCACGTGTGTCACGGGCGCCCATCGTCCAAGTTAAACACATGGTCCTCCGCTCCGAGCACCTCCCCCAGAGCACACGTTATATTGCATAAAAAAGAAAATATGCTTTCTGGTTATTTCCTATAAGTCCAACATAAACAAAGGGAAACCACCTTGACTGATAAATTATTTATTTATTTTCCCATTTAACTAACCCTAAACCTAACCCTAACCCCATCTTCTTTTTTCCTTGTAGATCAATAAATAAATGAATAATTTATCAGTCAAGAGTGGTTCCTCTTTGTTTATGTTGGAGTTATAGGAAATAACCTGCTTTCTCTATCCTATGAATCCTTATGGCAGATCAACCAGAAGAAAGCCACTTCTTAAATATATCCGTGAGTAATCAAGATTATGTTGAGGGATGGATGGAATTTTTCATACTGTCATCTTTTTATATGTTTTCAATTTTGCAATTTTACGGACAGTAAGCGAGGACGGATCAAGTTAACATAGCTTAATACGAGTAATTATCTTTAAGGTAAATCATTTGAAGGATTTCTTGTTGAATGCTTTTGAAATGTAATGGGGAATATCAATTCAGAACAAATATTTATCCATTAAGCTGAAGGGATTTCTCATGTCGGTTATTCGGATAAAACTAAATTCTTTTTCATGGAAGATCTATCTTCTTATGTTATGAAAAAGAAATCCCTTAAGTGAATCTCATAATAAAATTAACTTCCTCAAGCGAATCCCATCAATAGAACTGTTATCCATCATATTGCTTATTACATCAGAAAAAATATGTGTTATATAAGATTTTTTTAATAAAAAAATTTAAAAAGAAAAACTTTTTTTCAAAATTAGTGTTTAAAACAATGTGCAGTTTCGAGAATAAGCAGATCATTGAATTTTGACACATTTAAATTTATCAAATATTATAAATTTAAAAATGTGTCAAATTCAATGATCTGCTTATTCTCGAAACTGCACATTGTTTAAAACTAATTTTGAAAAAAAGTTTTTCTTTTAAATTTTTTATTAAAAAATCTTATATAACACATATTTTTTCTGATGTAGATAGCAATATGATGGATACAGTTCTATTGATGGGATTCGCTTGAGGAAGTTAATTTTTTATGAGATTCACTTAAGGGATTTCTTTTTCATACATAAGAAGATAGATCTTCCATGAAAAAGAATTTAGTTTTATCCGAATAACGACATGAGAATCCTTCAGGCTTAATGGATAATATTTGTTCTGAATTGTATTCCCATTACATTTCAAAAGCATTCAACAAGAAATCTTCAAATAATTTAACCTTAAAGATAATTACTCGTATTAAGCTATGTTAACTTGATCGTCGCTTACTGTCCGTAAATTGCAAAATTGAAAAAATATAAAAAGATGACAGTATGAAAAATTCATCCGTCCTCAACATAATCTTGATTCTCACGGATATATTTAGAAGTGGCTTTCTCTGGTTGATCTGCCATAAGGATTCATAGGATAGAGAAAGCAGGGTTATTTCCTATAACTCCACATAAACAAAGAGGGAACATCTTGACTGATAATTATTCAATTTATTTATTGATCTACAGGAAAAAGAAGATGGGTTAGGGTTAGTGTTTAGGGTTATTTAAATGGGAAATATAATAAATAATTTATCACGAGGTGGTTTCCTTTGTTTATGTTGGAGTTATAGGAATAACCAGAAAGCATTTTCTTTTTTTTTATGCAATATAACGTGTGCTCTGGGGGAGGTGCTCGGAGCGGAGGACATGTGTTTACTTGGACGATGGCGCCCGTGACACACGTGAAGCGAGGTCACTAGAGTGAGATTGAACGCATAGAAGAAAGTGAGTAGCATACAAGATCGAGCAAGTCGATTACGTTTATTGCAAGTTAGTGACATACACTCGTGACGCACTAATTAACCCTTTAGATGTTCTAATAGACAAGAAGAAAATATTTATCTTTTACTTACTCTCGCGAGTTGGACAAAAGAACAGACAAACTTGGACAACGTTTGAGATAATCTGCGTAAAATATGATTTCCTAATAAAACTTGTTTTCTACTTTAGCAAACCGAGGCGAATCGCCAAGCGACGTCTATCTTATATTAATACCTCGTGTTCCTTAAAGTACGACTGTTATCCATCGCAAACACCTCTGGTTAAAGATGAGACTGTCAAATTGTTCAAGATGGATGCAAAATGTAAATAATGCTTATTGGTGTGCTTATTCGTAGAATTCTTATTTCTTATGAGTTTCATCATTCGCTAAATAATGAAATTTCGTTTTAATATAAGAAAGAAAAGGAAGAAGTAGACATGCTACACAGAAAGATATGATAAGAAAAGAGAGACGAGATTTGGGAAAGAGAGAGAGAAGAGGGGTGAGCGTGCGGAGTCATAACGTAATCTGTTTCAATCGAATATAATGAAAAGAGAGAAAATAAGAGAGAAAGAGAGAGGGGGAGAGGGAGGAGAGAGAATGAAATCAAGATTATTATATTTTTAATTTGAAATATTTTGTAATAACTTTTAAGTAAACATATCAAACGTTGGAATATTAAATATATACTATGGTAATCTCAGGTGCTACTGGTACAATTTATTTTTTTTATTTCTGCATTCTAGTCACATCTGGTTTAAAATTGGAGCTTTTTCTTTAATGTCTGTTTATCTATTAGAAAGTTTTTTTTTACAACCCAGTAGAATGACACTGGGTTTGTTTACTTCACGTTAAAGTTGAATAGAATTTTGAATCGATCAACAATTCACACATCCTTTCTAATCTGAGAATTAATCTTGTTGTTTGGGTGCAGGAAACTGTGAAGTAATTTTGAGGTCATTTATTTTCTTTCTTATCCGAATAATTGTCAATTAGGATATTTTATGAATGTATTCTAGAAACAACAGTGGCTATTATTTACTCTCTCTTCTCTCTCTCTCTCTCTTCTCTTCTCTCTCTTCTCTTCCGTCATTATATTATAACACGCATACACAACCACACATTATATATATAGTGTTTGTGTGTTACCGACCATCAAGTACATACAATTCCGTGAGGAATAACTGGGTAACTAAGAGAATTATATTTTTGTAACCCTTGGATCATTGGTGTAATTGACATGATTAGTTTGTCTCTGGAAAAGATAGTTGTGATGGAGAGACTTAATGCGGTGGCTGTGCAAACCATTTCCGTGACGCGCTCAAAAGGGAATCCGAAGGGTTGCACGCATTTTTGTATTTTTGCACCGGATGAGTTAGGTTTAGGCGTGTCTTCCAAGTTAAAAAGGCTTGTGTACATCCTTAATTGTGGAGGTTGAGGTAATACACATCTGACGCAAACACATTAGCAGGTATCATTCATCTATATTTCTTGTCTTGCGTTTTTTTTAAAGTCTAGTAGCGATGAGAAAGGGGAGAAAACGTGAACATTTGACGAGTTAAAGACAAGTAGTTACAATTTCCATTTAGGTCTTCTATCTAAATATAAAGTATTGTCCCATCGATATCACATCATTGCTATTTTTCAACGTCATCGTTTCAGTCAAAGCAGAAATAATTTGATATGTTACTTAAAGATTTTTATAACACTTAAGATTTTTCTATGACTTGCAGTCTCTAGAAAATATTTAGTTGCAGATGAAAAGGTTTTCTGTGTTTTAAGTTTAATTTAAAGAAAGATGTTGTCCTATGTTAACTATCTCTAGTGAAACTTATTTCCAGTGAAAATGTATGTTGAAAATAAACTGCTAAACCTTTGAAAAGTATATAACTTGGAAACTGCGAGACGCGTTGTGTTGGTTTGAGTCGTAGAAATGCACTGATCGCCGGTTTAAAATCCAGGAGAGGTTCTTGCATTTTCATAACGCTAATACTCTTGGAAAAGGTAAGCATCCATAATCTCCTCCAGCTATGGGTAAATAGGGGCAGACTGGACTCTTTAACATGGCTAGGTAACCAGTCTAAGAGAAGGAAATCTTGAATTCAAAATTCTGCTCAGAAATTAACCTTGTGCTGCATCCCGCTCATGCAGAGGCGATGGTAAAATATATAATTTGAGAGTATTTTAAATAATCTGAACTTTAGATCGTGATATATATGCTTTCAACATTCTACTAAGATGTCCAAGTCTTTAATACTCGTTTTTTTTGTGTAAATGAAGCATCTACTTAAGACAATGATTTACAACGTCTGTTTATTTCAGTCTTTCATTATCGTAACACTTGGAGCGGTAAGAATTATTCTTTTCAGGACTGTCTGTGAATAAATAAATAAATGTCGAGTAGTCTGCACGTTTCAGGCTGTGTTGTCTTCGATGAATTCACTAACAATGTATATGATTATCCACAAACATCGACTATCTTGCAAGAGTCTGTAGTGATCAGTAAAAAATATTCTATTTGAATACTTAAAAGTAGACACGAACGATTTAAAGATGTTTAAAACAATTCTTTCTAAAGTTTTTTGTGTTGCTTGAAGGATTGCAAACTAAGTTATCAAGTATTTTATTATATTTCTATCTGTTTATTTTTTGAAGGCTATTGCATGATAATTAAGTGTCCAAGGTTTTATTAATATCTTCATCTTCAAAACGATTTTAATATGAAGCGGTGTTGCGTGTTTATATTTCTGGAAGTTATAGCTCGGCGTCACGTGGGTGTTTGAACGCCACCTATGGGGACGTGACTTCAGTTGTTCAAATCATTTAATTCTATATTTATTTCTAATAATTATTCGATGTTAAATTCTAATCTATTGTTAAATTAGTTAAGTTCAGTTAAAATCAATTTTTTTATTAAATTTGTTTTTTATGGAATGTCTATGTTAATTATATTATATATCAGTGTTTAATTATAACCTACTGTTAATCCGATGATGTAACATACTATTAACAAGGCTTCCTTAAATCTGGTTTAATTATAATCATAATTAGTTCTCTCTCGGTTTGGTCTACGTAAAGAGTCGTGGACGATAATACACAAATCATGAAATTGAAGACAGGCTTTATTTTTCGGAGCTGTCTTTCATACTGAAAATGCAATAACCGGGGCAAAATAAAAAGTGCAACTGAAAGGGGACATTTTGACACAGCTCTTATTCAATGAGTTATGAACAATGTCACATTAAGTGTCATCTTGCCGAAAATGAATGTTACAGTCAAAATACGGATTTGATTTGTGTTTGGTGCATAGGCCAGTAAGAACAGTTCTGATCTTGGCAAAAGATACAAATGAATATTTGATAACAACAGGAACAAAAATACCCAAAACAAGTTCCCTACCACAATAATATATTCTATATATATATATATATAATATATATATATATATATAATTGTCGGCAAAAGCATATCTCAACACCCGTGTTTACAACTTATCATATATTATATTATATATATATATATTATATATATATATATATATATATATATTACTACTTTTAAAAGCCTTTCTGAATTTACAGACATTAAAATTCAAACAGTGGAGAAAAGCAGCAATACGTAATTCTATTTTAAATTGTTCCTCTCATATTGATCTATCTCTATCTCTCTTCTCTTCTCTTCTCTCTTTCTCTCTCTCTCTCTCTCTATCTATTCTATCTATCTATCTCCTTCCTCTTTCTTTCTTTCTCTCTCTCTCTCTCTCTCTCTTATATATATTATATATAATATATATAATTGTGTGCGTGCGTGTGTGTGTGTGTTTCGCGGGTGGGCATTTGCGTGTGTTGTATATATATAATATATGTGTGTGTGTGTGTATCTGTGTGTGCGCGTGCGGGTGGGCATTAGCTAGTCGATAGAATATCGCAAGATTCTGGTTCAATACGGCCCTCGTCAATTCAATGGCGTGAATCTGTGCGGTAATAGTAGAGAGCTAATGGTAGGTGTGGCGCTCCATCAGACGAAAAACAATTCCTGGTTTAAGCTAGCGAAAGAGGATAGACTCCTCGATGTCTGGCTGATATCGAGAATAGGTACTCGCCTACTTTACTTACTTATATATATACAATCAGTGTTTGGGAAATTAGTTTCAATGTGAAATAGTTAAGATGTTATTAATCAATAATGCTAGACAAGGTTTAGGAATAATGTGTGTATGCAAAGTGTGGATTTCCCGTCGCTAAAGAATTGTCAGAGTAAACCTGATGACCGATATCAAATTAACTTTGAAAGTTTATCACACAATGCAAAATCATGAAAGTCAGCTTCTTCATTACCGATCATCTCGAGGGTTCACATCAAACTGCTGCTGGACAACATTCAGCGACAGATTGTGCACTAAGACGTTCATACACATACGTTTAGACAACTCGAATGCACTTCTAACTTGTACAGATAGGGTCCATTAGTATTTAAGCATTGTAATCGATATCCTGAACGTTGGAAGGAAAACTGTTTCTATGCTGATTAAGCTTAAAGCTCATTAATCAATTGATCATCCTGAAGGCAACGTTGATTTCTTCTGCTTCATATCTTCTCACATAAGAATTTTCATACAAAGTCTTATGACTATCATTCTTCCATTACAGTTATTGTGACATCATTTGCACGAAGGTTGTATTCAGAGTTTTGGCTTCACTTTTTTTCTTTACAGTAATTACCCTCACACACATACAACACACACACAAAACACACAAAAAATTGAGGTGTATCATAATGTATTTTTTTTTTAACAACTTAAAGTTCATGAGAATCTCTCGAAGATCTGTATGAAATTCAGTCAATTATCTAGTTGGAGACAAATAAAACAATTGAATGTAATATTTTGGAAAACCTCAGAGTAAAAGTGAAGTAAAAGAAATCCGATTGCTGGAAATGAAACAGTTATGCAAAATGTAAGTATATTAATCATTATTATCATTCGCTTGGAAGAATTCTGAAGTGCATTGCGAAAAATTGAAGAATTGTAAATCCAAAGGAAATTGAAACTATCCAGTCGAGAATTAGTTAAATAAAAAATAAAAAATAAACGTAATAATGAAGTGTGTGATGGATATTTAGAGAAATAATATCGAATGATACCCAGTGAAAGACAATGAGAGCTGGTTTGGTGATTCAAATATATCATAACAATACGCGTGTTCCTACATCTTCCGTCAGTTAACATCCTGAAACACCTCTGGTTAAAAATGAGACATCCAAATCGTCCAAAGTGAAATACAACATTGTAATGATGGTGTTGCTTATCCAAAGAATTTTATTCTTTTATTAGTGTTTACCTAAGGTAAATAATGGACCATTCGTTTTTATAATAATAAGAGAAGAAAAAGGACATGCTGCACAGAAAAAATATGATAAGAAAGAAGAAAGCAAGATAGACAGAAAGAAAGCGAGTAGGAGATAGTAAAGAGGTAAGCGGACGAAAGCGATAACGCTAATCTTTTCATCAAACATTAATGAAAAGATGAAGAGGAAAGAAAGACAATATGAGAGAGAGAGAGAGAGAGAGAGAGAGAGAGAGAGAGAATAAGAAGATTGTTATACTTTTTACATATTGAACTATTTGCAATAGCTCTTAAGTAACATTATCAACTTTGTATAATTGATTATTATACTGTGGTATATCACAGGTCTGCTAGCATATTATAATACTTTATTCATACAATTGATCTTTGCGTTAGATTTACGAATTTCACTGCTTGAAATCGTATATTTTTTTCGGTTTTGATTTGTTCATCTACGTGTTAATGTTACTCTGTAATGTTTGATGGCTTGCTGGAAATAAGTGGCAGCAAGTTTTATCATTTTAAGCACTTTTCTCTGTTGGTTTTCAAAAGTGTAAATGCGATGCCTATTTCTTTGAGGGACACGTGACAACCCAGGTTTTTGATAGATTGACACAATATAATATCCTTTTCACTTACTTGAGTTTAGCTTGTGTACAGATATCAATGTATGTTTACTTAATGTAAGTAGATTTTTTTCAGATCACGTGATCTGTAGTATAAATAATGTTTGATGTTTTTCTGTCAAGAATACATATATTTTTGCGATTGCGTTGCTAACAAGAATCTATTGTGCTTAGAAAAAATCAAGATGGCTGAAAAAACTTTCTTGCTGGTGACTAAAACGGACATAAAATAACAGTGATCGATAAAATCTGATTGATCTCAGAACCTTGACTGTTAGATATATTTACAACTTGCACGAGTAGGATATGGCACAACGTCAATTTCTTAAGCGGAGTTTAACAGATTTGAATTCAGAGTTTCCTTCTCTAGACTGGTTACCTAGCAGGATTAAAGAGCCAGTTTGACCTACTATTTACCAATAGCTGGAAAATCGTGATTGTTATAAATACGTTTTAAGAAGAGATCACAACTAATATATTTGGCAAATAAAAACATTCATCCTTTTCCTTCATATCTTTTTTTTACAAATGGAATTTCATTTGATCAATTTCTAAGTCGACAGTCAACTGATAGAAATGGATTTAACAGATCAAAATGTTGTGACATAATAAGATGGAAAAAGCCAGCGACCCGAGATGTTACGTGTAGTTGTTCGTGGAAATATTTTTTGACGTAGCTCTATGCCACTGTGAATTCTATTGGTTAGGACAAGGCAGTGAAGAGAATGAGAGAAAGAGAGAAGTATAAAAGAACAGTTGAAACAAGCTGTGGGGGGAGATACGCAAGATACTTGTCTGTATCCTAAGGCATTTTGACTTGGGATATATAAATGAACTCATGAGAAAACAAATATGAGAGAGCCTTGTATTGTCATTTAAAAAAACTATGAATGGCACAAGGCAAGATATCCTCAAGCGGATCCCAAGCTGTTCAGATTCAAATAGCGAGAATGCATTCCAACCCACAACCAGATACCAGTAACTCTGATCCGGCCTCGAGAAGTAAAAACAACAAAATAGAATTAGCTCAGTTGTAGAGCGTTAGGCTAGAAACCGCAAGGTTCTAGTTCGATACCGCTCGCCAACTCAGCGTATGAGTAGCACATGGATCTGTGCGGTAAAGTAAAGATCTGATGGTAGGTCTGGCGCTCTACCTTAGACGCTAAAACAATCTCTTGGTCTAGTGCTAGGGAGAAGGGGATAGACTCCTCGCTGATTCGCTGATACCGACGACTTTATATTACGATTACTATTAAACATATCACTTCTTTCAATCGAATCCGATAAAAGAGTTAATTCTTTCAAGAGATCATTTCTGGTTATGTAATTCGTATAGGGTGACATAGGGGGGGTTTGTGGTGATATCAGTTGGCAGTAGGAGTGACATAGGGGTGGGGGTAGGGTGAGATAAAAGGATTTTCCCCAAAGGATTGATTCTAATGAAGCTTCGTTTTACCACACGTTATATTTTCAGATCTACTTTTCATCGGCACTTTTCAGAGAAATGCAATTCCTCACGAGAGATCAGTGGCATGCGTGCGCATTTTTAGCAGGAAAGAGAGATTTGAATAGCGCACGTGAGTAAATGCCAGATCCCATGCAAGCCATACACAGTAATAAAACTCGTAAAAGTATATTTGCTCTGATGTTTTGATTTTCCTATCATGACCTTAAAGATCTGAGATTATGGCTCGCGCTAGAATGGATTATGGGTATATAGAATTTGAACAGATACGGCGTCGCTGTTTTATGTTTCTTTCTGCAGCGAGATTCTATCAAGCAAGGCGCACAGAGGTCAGAGCTTTAGGTGTTTCCAAAGGTATTAGGAAGACATGTAGGAAATAGTCGGTAGTATACTGGAAATTGTTCCATTGGTTTTATTTTACACTATTTAGCTATTTTTGCACTTTCAATAAGAATTTGCAATTTACTATATATACATGTGTGTGTGTGTGTGTGTGTGTGTGTGTGTGTGTGTTTGTGTAAGAGAGGGAGAGAGGGGGAGACGGAGAGAGAGTGTGTATGTGTGTATGTTTTTATACATATTATATTTTTGTGGACAATATGGGTACTTATTTGTAAGTAGATACAACTCAATATCATAGATAGAGCTTTTATATTTGCGTTTAAGTAGCGTGTATATGGTGTCAATACTTGTTACCTGACATGTTCTCGCCTATGCGACTGCAGATAGCTATTGGTCTGAAGATCACATAGTAACCAGGTGTTAACTCCATATCACACTACCTTAACTCATATATATATATTATATTATATATATTATATATTATATATATATTGTGGTGTGTGTGTGTGTGTGTGTATATAATAAAATAAATATATAAAGGTATTACATATCTATTTATTTGATGGCAATAGAACAGTCACAACTTAGGTTTCATACATGCAAGAATCGCATGCATTTCATCAGGTGACGTTGATACGAAGGTATTCGTATTGTTATAATAAATAGATATCAAATACTTTATATTATTTTTTATTATATTATATAATAGCTCTATTCTTTATATCGAGCACTCTCTAATACTACTGCAATTTGGCGCACCATTACAGTCAAAGCTGAGCGGTGACTATCCCAGGCTATATTATATTATATTATATATATATATAGAGAGAGAGAGAGAGAGAGACAGACAGACAGACAGACAGACAGACAGACAGAGCAAGGCATTAGCATTTTTCTCAGCTGGCACAGCGGGCTGAGGTTTTCTTTAGGCCTGTAAACATAAGAATGAATGGACGTTACCATGTTTCATTGGTTCATATGTTGGCAAAGTTTTTAATATAGTTTTTCTTCTCCCTGAGGGTTGTCCCACAGAGATACAGAGCACAGTCTACACTACTATTTTAGCTATTACAGAAAAATGATGCCATATAGAATAGAATTGGTGGGAAGTGAATGCATATAGCCCTATCAGTAATATATTATATATATTATATATATATATATTATATATTTATTATATATATATAAATCACTAGGTTAGTTGGTGTTGGAAATTATTCTAAGTTGGGCTGCTTTACAACGGAATTTTAAATTCTGTTTGGTCCTTTCGAGAGGTCAATGTTCTCAGTCATATTAATTGAAATAAACTATATTCTTAATATGACTGATATTTAGGCCTTTTTCTTTACAACAACACACACACCACACACACACACAACATATTATTTTATATTATTATATATGTATATACATTATATATTTAAAAAGACCTAAATAACAGTCATATAACAGTTATAGATATTTCCACTTAATATGCCGAATTCCAATGTCAGAGTCTCCAACACATTTTTCTGCTGGTTTTTCGAGGAATTCTGCTGTACGAACGCAATCAGATCGTCCATTATGTTGTTTTCTTCTAGCCACAGCCCGTTGTCTCTATTGTATTCTCCATTATACTAATTGTTTTTACAATGTTCAGGGAGCATTGGGCAGTAATCATAATCTCCTTATTTTGATGGCCGACGCTGATCATCATACAAGTTATTCTCTTCCATGATTCAGATGGGTTCCAGTCATCCATTCTATCTGTCATCGTGTACATGAATCAAACTTTTGAATGATGCCTAGTGTGCGTCATACTCCAACCACGGAGAAATAACCAAATATAAGTATGTCAAATTTATCCGAACCTATATATATATATATATATAATTATAATATATATATATATATATATAATATATATAATATATATATATAAATTATATATTATAATATTATATATATTCATTTGGATAGCATTTTAAAGGCGATTTGTTTGACGATAAGCATTTAATTCTTTGAAGCCATTTTCAGTGTTAAGAAATAAGCCATTCAATGATATTATAGATCATGATGATGATATATATATTATATATATTAATATATATTATATATATATTTACACTGTCTGTTTTGTTCTCTCTCTCTCTTCTCTTCTCTCTTCTCTTCTCTCTCTCTCTCTCTCTCTCTCTCTCTCTCTCTCTGTAATACAAACACTTTATATATATATATATATATGTGGTGTGTGTGTGTGTGTTTTAATATATTGTGTGTGTGTGTGTTGTGTGTGTGTTGTGTGTGTGTGTGTTGTGTGTGTAAAAAACTAAATGTTTACAAACACACATACTATATTATCGAAATCATC
>CM042144.1:112492850-112520350 GCA_023376005.1 Doryteuthis pealeii
CCACACAGGAGAGATTTCCTTTAATACGGTTAGATCCACTTTGGTATATTTATTAGAAATAAAACAAACTATATAATACAATCAATAATAACCGGTATGTTATTTTATGAAACGTGTTTTAAACAAACAATGTGAACATTAATTTGCATACTTTAATTTCTTAGTATATATAATACAGGGTTTTGTTCTTTTATTCTAATTTATTAAATGATTTTGACTATAAAATCAACTATCATTGATAAAGTTTTTGCAATTCCTGGGGCTATTGAGACGTTAAGCAGTGACGGCAGTTTTGGTTTGCAGACAGAGAGACGCAGAATCTCCATTATACACTAACATTTTAACTTAATTGCAATTTGATTTTGACAAGTTTATGCTTGAGATTCATGTGAATGAATGCCTAAATATGATATAAACAAGTAAGAAACATTGTATTTATCATTCTACGATTCGCAAATTGGAGACAAGACTGTTTGCCTGAAAATATGATTATATACATGGGGAAGAATTTGGACCTATGATATCCCGAGGAAATGCATTCTATTTTATTCTATATAAAAAAGTAGCTGATACGTTTACATTATTACAGTACAATGACACAAATACATTCAGTCATGTCAGAAATATCGAGTTCAATACAGTATCAGTTGTCTTTAATGACTGCTCTTGAGCTTAGTCTGGTATAGATAACACATGTCAGAGCACTTTATGAGGACTGAATGTATTGCACAATAATAACAATAAGACGAGACCCTCTTTATGGGCACTTTGTTATATCATTAAATCACTGAATTGGTTTCCACTGTCTTTCTTGTTCCAACAATGCGCATTCAAACCGAGCCAATTGCTTACTGTAAGAGTTAAATCAATAATATTTTCTTTCACTTTTCCATATTTTTGTTGTAAGATTTTCTTTCAAATGCCATCATAAGATTTTGACATTCTGAGATTTTTTCATATTGTACTTCTCAAAATAAATTAAATTTTTCACCGACATGACTTGAAAAAACGACTTTTTCCGTGATGGAAACAAATAAAAAATTCATGTATTGAAAGTTTTGACCATTATTTGTTTTTTTGGAATTCTCCGTGGAACTTATTTTTTTGTAAAATTCCGATTTCTTCCCAAGGCAAATATACGACGTACAACATTTGACAATTAAAAGCCAATTTTAAGCTTATTTACACTTTTTAAGATATCGCCTAACACTATTCTAGAGTACGTTTATATTAAGCCTAAATAATTATTAATCATACTTACATAAACATCAACTCAACTACAATCATATAAAATTTGTGAATAGTTTTGTTGATGCAGAGACCAAGTTGAATTTCAACCAGAAACAGTGATTATAGAATTTTGTCCCCATCTGTTTAATCTCAGTAATTATTCCATAAAACATTCGTTTTCAAATGCAGTTTTTAATTGCTTTGGTTTATATTGACTAGCAAGTTGTATACCGACGACTGTATATATATATATATATTATATACTACTTTCAAATGTACTCGGTACAATGTTGAGGCTGTTTGCGAGATAAAAATCACTTGTTACTTACAGGATACGCCATAAATGTTGCCAGTTGCCAAAATCGTCTGGAAATCTGGAATCCATGCGAGTAATTAAATCTCTCTCTCTCTCTTCTCTTCTCTCACACACACACACATAAAAGCACACACACACACACACACACGCGTCCGCTTCTGTCTTTGGTCCTGTTTTCCTGGGTTTTTTTCTGTCTGCCCTCTCTCCCTTCCTCTCCCTCCCTCTTCTCTCTCTCTCTCTCTTCTCTGTCCTCTCTGTTCTCTCATCTCTTCCTCTCTCTCTCTGCATGAATACATGTGAATACTGAAGTGTGAAAACTAGTACATTTAATCTTAATGATATGTCTCCTGGATTTCGCCTGGAGAACAATGGTTATGTTTTAAGCATGGCAAATGTACCCTACGAGGGTTTGTATTCAGTTTTGTAATTATGTTTCAGCTATATCTAATCATTGGAAATGATTTCGTTTGTGCGTAGGGCTGTTATCATTTTAATAGAGGTCTGTAACATATCTTAAAGATGTTCAATAAAATTTAAATTCTGGCAAAATACGTTTGCCAATGGGGTAATCTTGGTCGGTTAGTGATTACGGGAATATCAAAGCTTTAGTGGGTTTATTTCTTTTTGCAGAGAAATTTTGTTTTATCATTCCTGCATGAGTACTCAATTTTTTAAAACGCCATTTTTCCATTTAACTCATTATATCGGCTCCTAAAGGTATAACACTCCGATCAGAAGTAGACCTGGGAGTAATTGGTGATGAAGGGGTATCCACATTTCCCAGGGTTCGCAGAATTGGAAATCGTCATCAGATCATAATTTAACCTCATACACAGGACATGTTAGACCCCGCAGCCCACGCTACCTTCCTAGCAATATGTTCATATAAAAGGTTGAAAGCTTTTTTCCATGAAAAGCAATCAAGGTTGTGACAATCATACAGGATGCTAGGGGTCAATTGTGTATCTGGGATAATTCGGGCGAGTGATCTTGGGAACGCAGTTCGCTGTCATCTGCGACGCTGCAAATGTTGTGTTATCCTTGTTGGAAAGAAACCATCACCAATAAAGAAAGCAATTGTTAGGATAAGGAAGTGAATGTTGAAGATTTGTGTAAGTTACACCGTCCAGCGAGCTTTTCAATTTCACACCTTTAGTCCTTTTCAAAGCTCCAAATGAAATACAACAACATGCTTTATAAACTTTACCACCGAGCAATACATACAATAATGACATGCAAAATGCAGTCTCTTTTTAAACACCAACTATGTGGTTTACGTACTTTACTTTTATATCATATTCGTCTTCTATTTATTTCTTACACAAAGTTTCCATACGCAACCAACACCCATCTTCAGGTTCGTTTTGTATGGTCACACCTGCCTTAGTTTCTTTTCTTCTGCGTCTGTTTTCGTCCAAGCCATTTTATCGATATCTGCTTTGTTCCGTTCGTTGTTGTGACCCTTAAACTGTTCTCAGTTCTTCTGTGTAGGGGATATGAACAAATCAGCCATATTACTATGGGAGGATATTTATTTCTTATTTGACTGCTTCCTTTTTCATTTCTTGATTCACTAAAGGGGGAATTAGTGATCAGATCATGGTTTGAATGGAGCGAATTTTTCAATGATAAAACTTCTGGGTAACTAGCTTAAAGTCGTTTGACTATTACCATCTTTTTGACGACTCCCAATAATCATTCTGTATCAAAAGGATGTTTAATCCTGCCTGCATCCCATGCCTGTCACAGCTAAATTACCATGACTATATGAAATCATTTACCTATTATCACAGTACTTCATACAGCCAAGTCCATTTCAAACAGGTGAAATAGAGCAAAACCATCCACTGTACTATTGTCTTTAAAGCATTTGACCTTCTGTAAAAGAAATTTTAAAATACGTCGCGAATAGAATGACTGCGTAGTAAATGTAGATTAAAATAACGAATTGGAACACTTAATGGATATTAAATAGAAAATGCTTTGCGGATACAATATTATATAATTTTAGAGTATATGATTAGGGATTGGCTCGTGATGTAAAATGAACTCGGTGAATCGAGTTCAAATCCTGGACAAAGCTATTTGCATTTTCACATACAGGTTAATCTTCTAGGAAAAGATATGAACCCAACTATTATTCTTCGATTTTATGAGTAAAGAGTAGAGCAGACTGAGCTTTTTAAAAGTTGGTATGGCAACCGATGTAGGAGAAGGAAAACTGAGAACTAAAACCTATTAAACTCCGCTTAAACATTCGACTGGTATCATATCCCACTCGTGCAGAGAAGTTGGGTAAATAGGTACGCTAACACCAATTACTCACGCATTTGTTAACTTGACAGCATAAACGTCAGTGAATGGTGAAGCTATTGTGCATTAATAAATACTTACGCGGTGTAAGATTTAATTCTGTTATTCTAGAATATAACATCTGTTGTGAGAATGAAGTGTAATTTCTGGGGTTCATTAGTTTAATGTGTTTTTAACAAAGCATCGTTAAGAGGAATCAACTTTTCAATTTAACACGCGAATGCATTGCAATTCAAGTTTAACACTTGTATTCCATACATCTTAACAAGCTGTGCAATGTGAATTCCTGCTGTAAAAGTTGTCAGATTGCTGCAGAGGAGATAAATTAATTGCAATCGTGAAATAAAATTGCTAAAACGAACCTTGTAACAGCGAATATACTAAAAGGATTGTACTACTACTCAATTGCTTTAGCCAAAAGATTTTCTCTTTCTCTTTATTTGGGCATTAGGAGGGTTTGGTTTAAACCCAACGTCTATTTTTGAATTTTATTATGACAACTATCATCGTTAGAAGGTATTTCTTTAATGGTCTCAAATAAAAAAGGCGTGTTTTGTTTGTCGATTTTTACCCTGATAATAAAGGAAAATGAGTTAACCATTCGACCTGTTATTTTTGTTATTAAAAGTTTCAAAAATCTAAAAACAATGTAAACGATTATTTGTGTAGTTTATGGAGAAGGTGGTGTCAAATAATCAGGGAAGTCAAAAGTGGTTTACAAAGTTTCGTACAAGACATTTTTTTCATTGAACTACTAACGATTGAGGTTGATTGTAAATAATCAATATATTGATCGGAAATATAACAATGTTAAATGCTTATTAATTAGAATGTGTGTGTGTGTGAGAGAGAGAGAGCGAGAGAGAGAGAGAGAGAGAGAGAGGAGGGAGAAGAGAGAAAAGAGGGGCTGTTCGAAAGAAGGGGGTAGTGGAGAGTCGAATTAACGTATAAAGTAAAAGAAAACAACAACAACAATCAACAATAATAATAATAATAATAATAATATAATATAATACGGTGACAGAGATGAGACTGTTAAACCATGTAATTAAGCGAATGAAGGCAAACTAGCACAACGGGAATACAAAGCTTGGCACGACTGAGTTGGGAAGGTGATCCACTGGGAATCATTCAAAACTTAAATTTTGAACTATACAACAAAATGATATAATGTATATAACCAGAATCTGTTTCTTTGAGAATGAACGCATACAATTCTCTGCAGAAGATAAAAAGACAACATAATAAAATATTCAGGTTCAAACTTTTTATAGCAGTTGGTTTTATTTTTGTTGCTTTGATATGAGATTTTTATATAAAGAAAGTATTTTATCATTTTTAAGCAAATTGTGATAGGCGAGAAAAGTTTTAAGGTTTATAATGGATATGAAAGCGCTTGTGGTGTAATGTCTCGGGGAATCGAGTTCAAATCCTGGACAAATCTTTATTTTTACATAGCGCCAATTATTCTCCTTTCAGCTATAGATAAATAGTAAGACAGTGTAGGTTCTTTAATCATGGTTAGGCAATTTAAATTCAAACCAAGAATCCACTTATAAATTGGCTTGTGTCAACATCCACACACACAAAGAAGACACACACCACCACATACACGCACACATATACACACACACAAGACAATTGCAATACGCACACACACACACACAGTCACACACACACACATACACACAACACATATATAATATATATATATATATATATATATATATATATAAACAGTTAAATTGCCAATCCACGAAGCAAACAAATATATTTTATTCTGGAATAATTAAAATCGATTTAAAAAGTGCTCAAAGAAGAAGAGCTAAATATATGTTTTAAAACCAAATGGATTTAAAATCCTCTGATTATAGTTTCAACGCAGTACGCGAATCTTCCAGGGAGTAATATATATACTTATATTATATTACCATAACCATATCAAAAAAGAAATCTGCCTAATGCTTATTTGTTCTTTCATTGAATGATTTTAATATATCATCGTCCAATTCTTCTTACTGGCTATATAGACTCTTATATCTTAAAGACTTTTTGAGTCACGTGTTTAAGATGTTATTTTCTTATTGAGATGTTAGTAGACTGATACTGTTATGAAAATGTTTTGCATGAACAACTTGTCAGTTGGGAATACTTTTATTCTTTTTCTCAGCTTTCTTTTTTATATAAAAAGAATTTAATGAAGCAATAATATTGAGAAAAAAAACATGAAATCAGTAAAATATATTGTTATTGGTTATACTGACTTTTAAGAGGCTACGAAAAAGTAGTTCTCTTCAAATGTAAAATTCTTTTCGCAGAGAATTTTTCAAAGTTTCAATTAATTTTATGTTTATATTATCTTTATTTATCAGAATAGTTTAACAGGCGCGCGCATTGGCAGCCATTTAAATACATTTTATCACAGGAATTTATCTGCAATTAGAAATAATTGAATAGTTCTATATTACAATTAATATTTTAATCCCCTTTGAGAAAATTATAATGATTGAGGTAAAGTGTGAACTAAGAACGTTCCTATTATTAATTTCTGTTAAGTTTCAAATATTCTGTGTAGACAATTGTATCAATACAATGGGCCATTCTTTCTGTTGTAGCTGTAAAATTCCCACAAACAATACAGAATCGTCCATAATATTTTTGTAAAAAAATTCATTTTAAATTAAAGAGTCGGATATTACTATATATTATTCATTACAAAACTTTACATCATTGAAATTTAGGAACTCGAAACCTGAATATGTAGGCAGCCAAAGTAATTACACCTTTAACCTCACTCGGTAGAATACCCACCTCGAATCACAAGGATCGCAGCGCATGAGTAGGCACAATATTTGAGTAATTTGGGGAGCTGGAGATAGGTGTGGTGGCTCTACATGGCAGCAAATACATTTTCCTGGTTTAGCGCTTGTTGGAAAAGGGGATGGACTGGTCGCCGTCTGGCTGATAATGACAACATTCTAATACGCCAACTTTCATTTTTTTTTTACTTACTTGTATATTTATAAAATTTATTTTTGCTTATAGAATCGTTGCAATTTAATTCCAGAGGTTCATTTGCTGAGTTTGGTTATAAATAATGCCTCATAATATTCGTTTTGAAGTAATAAAATAAAGGCTGGTATAATTTGATTCCGAAGCAAATGAACTTTTTATGAAAAGATTTATTAGAGATGTATTTATTGTATTTTGTCGTTATGCTATTGTTCAATTTAAAAAAAATCTTTTTGCATATGATCATCAATAAATTGAATGGAACAGGGGTTCCCAACCTTTTTTTCGCATGCCCACCTAATTACCCCTTAAATCCTGATGTCCCTCCCCTATGTGTAATATAAAATTGTCAAAAAGGCCGAGGGTGTACTGGTGTCGCCCAGCAAGACTTTTTTCACTATAGCAGCAAGTTGAGCATTTTAAAATTCATTTATAAAAGATAAGTATTCTTAACATTGGCAGTCATTATTAATGAAACAAAGTTAAATAAAATGAAAACTTGTATTATTGAAAAATTTGATAAATGCAGCTAGAATTAGTAAATTGATAAATCCACTATGTAGTTTTTTGTTTTTTCATAGAGTCAAATTTGTTTGTTATAAGTGAAGCGAACACAAGAACATTAGTTTGTCTTAGAGCTTTTATCATTAGATCAAACAAATATGCATGTGAGAATTTAGTTTCAAACAAACAAATTGTAAATACATAATCTTAAATTAGTGAGGCTTATTCGGCGAGACTGATAATACTTGGATTGCCTTCCCAGCAGATGTCTAATGCCTTTAAAATGAGGAGTCCTGAGTATAACACTAAAAGGCATCTATTGGTATGTGGGGAGTATATGTTTTGCTGTCATTACTCCCAGATCCACTCTGACGGAGTGGTAGTACCTGTTAGGGTGCCATCTATGGGTCATAAATGTATTTTCAGAAATTATTGATATTAGATAGGGATATTAAACTATATAACTGTTTTATGTAAGAATTGTATTATATAAAGAATACTAGAACATATACAAGGGTCGGCTGAAAAGTTTCATAGGCTAACGCAAAAATATTTTCAAACCTTAGTCCCTTTTGCGGTCGGCACAACTTCTTTTATCGGTGTTGGCACTGATTGGAATCACATTGGTAAAAAAAATCATCTATGAACTTTTCATCCCGCCTCATATAACGTGGGCAAACAAATTAATTATTATTGAATGGGAATAAGTTCATTGAAACCATATAACCATCTTGAAATAAAACTGAATTTCAATGTTAAATAACTCAACAAGGGTTAGCACACCAAATAAAAATTAATGACGTCGTTCATTTTCCTAACCTGAACTTTCAATATGAAAACCACTGCAGCTTCTATTTAGCCCAATCGAAACATGAAAGTTTGTCAAGATTATTCAACATTATTTGGACTAGTATGATAATTTGATTATTTCAATATTTGATATGGTTACTTAAGAGGCTATTGTATAAATACTTCAATGTGTATAATAATCTTGATTTAAACTCCTTCTCTCTCTCTCTCGCACTCTCTCTCTCTCTCTTCTCTCTCCTGCCTCTCTCTCTCTTTATTTATTTTCATCTGATCATTAATTTCGATTGAAAAAGATTAGCGTTTGTTACTTCCACGTGCTCACCTCCTCTCTGTATCTTTCGCTACTCTCTTCGCTTTCTTTCTTTCTTTCTATTATATTGTTTCGGTGTAGCATGTACTTTTTATTCCCTTTTGGAATGGTTCATTATTTTTTAGCTGAGAAAACGAGACTTATCAGAAATAAGAAATTCGGTGGATAAGCAATAATAGATTCATCAGGATTTACAATTTTGCATTTCATCTTGGACGATTTCAGACGGTCTCATTTTAAGCCGGGGGGTGTTGCAAAGATGACAACGTCGTTCAAAAATAGGAACACGAGTATTACTATATAGACTGTAATGGGAGTGTAAGATCTTGACGATTCGTGTAGGGCGTTTCTTTTCATTAAAAGGTTTTCTGTTTTTTCGCTTTTATTTCATTGTGAAAAGGAAATTTAAATGTTTGTTCAAAGTTAGAAACCAATTGAAAACAAAACAAACCAATTGTTGTTAGAGAAAGAGACACTGAATGGCAATTTCTTCTCTTTAATGAAAGCCATTATATTTTCCATTTCATCGTTATCCGATGTCCCGGTGTGTGTTTGAATAAAACATTCTAACGTGACAATTAAGTGTAATGTTTCAAGTTATCCTTCAACATTGTCAACGGATTTCTATCAAGCGCGGCTGGTGGCTCTGATTCAGTTGAGTGATGGATAAAGAATTTACAGCCTTGCAATCGGATTTCAATATTTATTAAGTTCACTAATATGGTAGCAAGGTCTAACAAAGGTAAAAAGATTGCAGGTGTTATCATACCACAGATGTTAGGAATAAGCAAAATATAACAAAACAGTTAAATATAGTTTTTTAGAAATACAACGCATATTTTGTTTTTATTTTCTCACGCCGACCAGGAACACAGCAGCAGGATGGGTTTGATAAACAATTAACTGTTAACAAGTGATGTGTTGTCTGATACTCACTTTTTTCAGTAAAGAGTAAACTATTTCGTTAGGGTAGATAAACGTCTGCTCGCCTAACAGCATGTACTGTTGTTGAAGTCAGTTCTGCGTCTAATTTTCTTACACGATTGCAACAGAGATTCTTTACCCAAGTATAACAAGAATGTAAAAATGCGCGTGTCAAAATAAAGTAAATACTAGTTTTTTGGGTGCTGCTTTTTTAGGCAGTTTTGCTGGTTGGTTGGTTTGGATTAGGCGGTGTCCAACACTTGTTGGGTTATTTTTTGTGCGAAGAATGGTTTGTTTTTAATTAATTCTTGATGGGTATTTCCAATATTTTTTAACAATTTTTAAAACTAATTATTTTTTTAAATTCAATATTTTTTCCAATAACTCATAAATGTAACCGCTAACAGGTGCTATGCACTCGCGGGACAGAGTAGACCTGAGTGCAAAGGGTAATGAAAGGTGTACAGCCCATTCCCCAGAGATTCATAATCGGAACTTCATCAGCAGATAGAATTTAACGTCATCACGCCAGGACATTAAGACCCTTTTTTATCAACCGCCTTCTAGTACAGTATGATAAAAAGGAGGTGGTTTACCATAAAGGGTTGAGACAATCATTTATAGGTGTTTTGGAGCTTGAACAGGATCATTCAATAGATCGGAGGGTGGCTCTTCCGCGCGACCGTCTAACTTAAGTAATGGGCCATTGACGTGTTGATGTCATTCATGAACTGAATCTTTTTTTTGCAGTATTATTTACGATCCAATTGAGAAATGCAAACAGGAAAGCCGATTGGAAGTGAGTTTGTGTATCAACTACATGTAAGGATTTTTTTTTGCGTAAGGAATTTCTTGAATTGTTGTGGCAGTAAGTTGAGGTTAGTAACCCTAGCTGAATCCAGGCTACAAATTAGAAAACGCCCTTTTTTTTTTTTTGAAGAGAGGCATTTAATTAACGCTTACGAAATCTACATGGCTAGATTGTTAAGTACTGCTAACCCGGCGACTAGTTCTTTGCTAACTTAACTTAGTCTAATACAATGTTTACAATTTTGACACGCCAGAGAGAATCATCGTCACAAGTTATGTCATTTTATATCCGTTGTTATTTTACTGATGCCATGAATATGCATACACCTGGGTCCCCCGCTTCACAATAATATGGTTGGATTGCTGTCAGCCATAAATACAGACAATGTAGAGGTACATGCCTACGACTCGGCGTCGGCCCGTACTATTACTTTAACCTGCTGCGATTGTAACACAACTCTGTTTAACATGTGGCCACCACCACTCTGCACTTTCTACTAAATATATGCCCTTCTGTGACATATGATTTACCTAAGCTTAAGTTTCCTTGTCGCAGATAAATTCCTTAGGAATTTCAAAAGACATTTGACTGGATATTTTTGTTTTTTGAGATTAATTTCTATCTATGCACTAAAAATAAGGCGCCCTTTTGAGGTCTTTGTACAGCACATTACAATTTTACCAAAAGAGAATACGTTTCACAATAAGAAAGAAAAGAAATGCTGTGTAGGTTTTTAGTGCTCAAATTTAATGTCAGAGAAATATATCCCAAATATGAATGTTTAAACAGCTGAGATTAATTCCAATTGACAAAGCTAAACCCTTTAAGAAGAAAAGAAATACCTGTCCATTTACAAATAACACTGTTTGCAATGTTTTCAGGTCGAATATTTTAAATAGCTGATTTTAAGACATTTCTTAGCGGTGAAACCAAAACATCAATACTCCTTTTTTCTAATCAGATCAAATTTTTAGGAATACAAGCTCTTACTTAAAATATATAGAGGATTATATATACTATTCTATTTACTTGTGAGCAAGTAGATTCCACAAGCCTAATTGAATAAGTGTTATTATTATGTAACAACTTATTAGGAGTATTACAAAGAGACATCTTAAAAAATCAGACCTGACCAATACACAATGAATGGTAATCCTTTGAATTCAGCCTAAAATGGCGATTATAGCATCAGCATTGGTAAACTTTGAGCGCTTTTGGAAAAACAGTTTTTAACGCAGGTCAGTGTAATAGATAAGCATTTCTATCGAGAGATTTGAATATTTAATACAAAATAGTGATTATTACGTTGGAAATGTAAATGATGTATTTTATTAGTACCCTTAAGAATTCCCTTACCGCGCGCAAGTTTAATTGCTAAGGTAGCTGCGCACGAAACGGATAAGTCTTAAGATTTCACAATTTTTTTGTTTTTATTGGCGCTGATGGTCTATATATAAATACTCGTGATCCTTAAAAAGTACGATCGTTTTCAGCTTGGCGCAACACCCTCCTGGGTTTTATAGAATGGGACCGTCCAAATTGTCCAAGATGAAATTCAAAAATTATAAATCCTGATTATGCTGAAAAAATAAAAAAGAGTGAGAGAGAGTTAAATCAAAAATCATTAATACTTTTTACATATTGACGCTATTTCAATGCTCTTAAGCAAATATATCGTATAAATATAAACGTATAATTAAATTATTATACTGTGGTATATCACAGGTCCTGCTAGTATGAATGGTGATAGGCAATTGTAATAAATATGCGGGTCCGTTAAAAATTTTCATCGACTTGACCAATACTCTCATGGAATTGACCAAATGAGGTTTAATTGTTCAATATCATTCTTTTTGTGATCCAAATATTATTCATCATTGGTGATGTACTACTTGGATCCCGTTATTCCAAAAAAGTCATCAACAGTAAATATGAACGTCATCATATGTAACTTGATCCATTACCCTTTTCAGCCTCTTCGCGTAAAAACAGAAATTTAGTTGATAGAAATATTAGTAATAAATTAATAATAAAAGACGAGTCGGAAAGAGGTTTAAATTATTAGACAAAATACAATAGTTCTAAATGTATAACGAAAATAAAATGGCCGGTAATTGAATATTTCTGTCTGGCACGTAAACTGTTATTATATAACAACGATATATGTGTCTTTTTTTAGGAAGCGCTGTGGTGTAATGGTTAAAGTTTAGGAAATGGGCTCGTCGACACCGAGTTCAAATCCTGGACGTGGTAATTACCCTTGGAAAGGTATGAATTCTACTCTCCTCCAACCATGGGTAAATAGTAGGGTAGACTGGGCTCTTAACCTTGGTTAGGCAACCTGTCTAGGAGAAGGAAAAATCTGAATTCAAACTGTTAAACTCCAATTAAGAAATTGACCTTGTGTCACATCCTGCTCGTGCGAGGGGTTGGTAAATATATACGTCTTCTTTTAAACAACCAAAATTCCCTGCTGCTTAATCGGGAGAAGGCGGCAAGAGGCATTGGCCCGTATGTAAACGCAGATAAAATTGAGTTCATGTGTTTGAAAAGAAGATGTATATATATATATAATATTATATATATATATATATATATATATATATATATTATAAAAAAGAAGGTTTGCAAAAGGATAATAATTTTTTAAAATTTTTATAACTTACATATGCGACACGTGTTTCAGATCTGTTATCTTCTTCAGGCATTGAATTATTATTATGGCAGAATATGCCAAATTTCAATCATATTCTGCCAAAAATAATAATTCAATGCTGAAGAATATAACAGATCTGAAACACGTGTCGCATATGGTAAGTTAATAAAATTAAAAAAAAAACATAATCCTTTTTGGCAAACCTTCTTTTTTTATAAAATATCTATTTTTCTCCCGTTTGGACCCCAACAAAACTTATATATATATATATATATATAACGCAACCATTCTTAAATGAGAGAGCTTGAATACAATTATGAATTTGTAAATACGGAAAAAATACCAATCCCATTGCATTAAAAATAGAAGATTATTAACCCCCCCGTTGTGTGCGGGTACGACCAGTAACAAGCATGTTATTTAGCAAACACCTTACATCAATAAACTTGTTGGCTATGTGATAAAATATTACCTTTGATTGCACATATATATTTCAATGTGATATCTCCGAGAAAACAAAGAAAACGCAAATTTATAAGTTGAACCCTTGTGGTCATATTTCCAAATCAATGGATATAGAATAAAATAGATCACATAAATAATATTCTGGCTTGGCTGTCATAAGAATGAAATATTTCTTGCTTTCTTGAATCAATATTTTGGTGTCTGAATGATATATGTTATATTCTCAACGAACAAATCTTTAACTATCAAATATCCAGTTAAATGAATTTTTCGATTTAAATGCTGTTTGGGTTTACAGTCAGACTTAATACCATGGTATATCGATTAGGAAAAGAATATATATATATATATATATATATATATATATAATATATATATATATATATATATGAGAAGAAAATATTTTAGAATATAACAAACACAGGATGTTATGATGCAGGGGAAACAATTTTTATGTGTCAATACTTAAGCATTTCGGTATATTGCACCATCTTCAGGACACTGTTAAGTAATGTTTATGTGAGGGACAATGAAAGATGTTAAGTGGTATAGTGAATGTGTGAATATGATGTTATTAACCGTTAATTTTTATATGCGCGTTTGTTTACGAAAAGTCAATGACGTGATCAATGCATGTGCAAAATGGAAGGTGAGCTCATATGATGACACATTTTGGTTATAACATGACGGTTTAATAAACATGTGTTATAAAAATATTATGTTTTTATATCTGTTTGTTATATTTTTAAAATACTTTCTTCTCATATTATCGGATTAATTTCCTCACCGTATTTCATCTAATCATATATATATATATATATAGTATATATATATATATATATATATATATCAATTATATCTAATTGTATCTTCTTTTTGTTTTGTGATCCTCTACCGATTCTTTGCATTTATTTGTGACAATTTCACTGGATTTCGACTAAGTTTTCTTTTTCTATTTCTTTAAATTTTTTTCTATGGAATTTGTGGAATTTATTTTATACTTTGTTTTTTTTTTTCTATTTTTTCCCATAATGAAACAAGAACAGAAATCCGTGCTGAGACTTTTCAACCCCCATTTTAATTGAACCGCCGAACATGATTAACTATTTTTCGGGAATCAATATTTTTCTTTAATCGATTATTTTTTCATGTGAAATTTTTATCATTTAAATTACCAAATAATCGATCATCGATTTTCTTCATTTTTCCTTATTTTTTTTATTTTTTTTTAGACTTTTCCAAATCTGAAATATCAAAGAATCCTATAAAGTTCTTTGGAGAATCGATTCTTCTGCCAAATCATAATACTTGTAAAATAATCATTTTATGATTTGTTTATGGAAATCTAGAATTTCTTTAAAAATTGTCGAAGATGGGAAAGAGAAAATATCTATACATAAATACTCGTATTCCTTATTTGCGCGACCGTTATCATCTTGTAACACACTCCGGTTAAACATGAGACGATCCAAATCGTCCCAGATGAAATGCGAAAATGAAATTCTGATTATCTGGTGTTGCTTATCTACCGTATTCTTATTTCTTATAAGTGTCGCCACCACAGCTAAATAATGGATTATTTCCGTTTTTATTATAAAGAAAGAAAAGGGAGAAAAAGGACATGCTACACAGAAAAAATATAATAAAAAAGAAAGAAAGTATAGAGAGGGGGTATGAGCTAGCGGAATCATCAAATATAACGAAAAGATGTTAAGAAGGAAAAGAAAGAAAAAAGAGTGTGTGTCTGTGTGTCTGTGTGTGTGTGTGTGTGTGTGTGAGAGAGAGAGAGAGAGAGCGAGAGAGAGAGTGAGTGAGTGAGTGAGTGAGAGAGAAAGCCAGAGAAAGGGAGAGAAAGAATTAATCAAAATTATTATACAAGAATTTTATAATTTGCTTGAAGCATTGCATATAGTATGTTATTATATTTTATCTATTGTTATCTATTTCGTTTTTTTATTGAAGAGAATTGCAATGCAAAAGTAATTGTCCAAGGTCTTATTAATTTTCGTCTCTGAAGATGAAGATACTTCAAATAAATCAGACCTCAGAAATTACTTTTGCATTTAAATAGCTCATTCAGAACATATAATAACAAAACTAAAATAAATAAAATATAATCAATGATTTATATTTACAGTTAGAACTATGACTTAAGTAAATATATAAAACGCTGTAACTAATTAATTATCATAATGTAGTATATCCACAGGTCCTGCTTAAGCCTAGACTCCGGACACCCTAAAAACATTTTGAAAGTCTTAAACGGCATGTTGACTTGTACTAAGTCATAACTTATATAATCCAACAGCGCTGGTATATTCACACGTGTACAAGAACGAGCGGGTTTCACGTATACATGTGTATAAACAAAGTGAACATCAGAACTTACCCTGACGCCTCCAGTGGACTTATCTGCCCCCCCCAAAAAGACCTGAATGTTCTTTTGCTTATGATACACAAATGCAAAATATACCATATCCCCAACCTCAATTATTTTTTCAGGAACCGATAGTTGTAAGATTGGGTACTTACTACTCGCATAAATCCCCAAATGGGTTTGAAATGGTTCTTAGCCTTGGTCGGCACCATCAACTCAAGAAGTCCGACAAGAACCTCTGTTGCCCTCAAGGAAAGGCTAGGGGAGTAAACCCCGAAAATAAATCAGGAGCTGGAGTCCCTAAAGGTGGTGTGATGCTGAAATTCAGTGCTACCCATTAACTCCTGCGACATTACCGTTGCCAACTGCATGGTTCCTTACCTTTTCTTTGGATCACAGCGGCAATTGGAGAGGATGGATTTGCTGCTTGGGCAACAGCTCATCTCCATATGACCGCGCCCAGGCTATGAAGTTCAAGATAACAAAAACCTTGACACTACTCCATCGTCTTTCATAGACGAAGGATACCAACCATATACCAGAGTATAATTTTTTTTTTTTAAATGCCCAAAGACTTTCTTTAAAGATTACATATATCATAAAACGACTGAGATGTATTTTTGTATGTGAATTAAATCCACTACGATGGTAATATCTGATAAAAATTAAGTTTATTCAATAATAAAAAAAAAATCATTGATCAAAATAAGAAATTGATCTTTTTGTTAGTCATTACTAAAATGTGTTCTATGATTTCGCTGCACTTTCCACGGTGAATTTTATCATATGAGAATAATGCGGGGAGTAACAATAAAACAATATAAATGTTTAAACATACATTTTTTATGAGATTTTATGAGATTTTCATAAAATTATAATTTGATTTCTAAAAGAATGTTTACTTTATATAAGAGAATAGGAGAAATAATTGAGTAATATTTATACTAAAATAATAAGATGAAAGGGATAGTGCTGACATTGCCAAATTCACAGGTGATATAATAACATCTCTAAATATTAACGGGCAGTTGTGTGTATATGTACTGTCCGGAGAAAACTTCGAATATAAAACAATTAACGACAAGTGAAATATATATACACATTAATAATACCAGGGCTTGGTTTTAGAGCAGGTAGCCGCTTCTAGTGTCAAAAAGGAAAAGACATCACATTTTTTCTTTGTCGCCGATTTTATTTGCAACTGAATAGACAGATACTCAATTTGCTTTGTTTCTACTTTGACATTTTTTTGCATATTAATTTCGTAGCTAATTTTTGTTGTTTTATCTTTGTCATTTTAAGAAATTAACAAAGGAAACACTTTTTTGATGATACGAAGAAATTTTAAGATTAACATTGATAAATTTGTTATTTAATGATCAAGATTTCTTCGTATCATCAAAAGTGTTTCCTTTGTTAATTCTTAAAATGACAAAGATAAAACAACAAAAATTAGCTACGAAATTAATATGCAAAAAATGTCAAAGTAGAAACAAAGCAAATTGAGTATCTGTCTATTCAGTTGCAAATAAAATCGGCGACAAAAGAAAAATGTGATGTCTTTTCCTTTTTTGACACTAGAAGCGGCTACCTGCTCTAAAACCAAGCCCTGGTGATATTTAATGTGTATATATATTTACTTTGTCGTTAATTGTTTTATATTCGAAGTTTTCTCCGGACATACATATACACACAACTGCCCGTTATATATGTAGAGATGTTATTATATCACCTGTGAATATTGGCAATGTCAGCACTATCCCTTTCATCTTATTATTTTAGTATAAATATTACTCAATTATTTCTCCTATTCTCTTTATATAAAAGTAAACATCTTTTAGAAATCAAATTATAATTTTATGAAAATCTCATAAAATCTCATAAAAAATGTATGTTTAAAACATTTATATTGTTTTATTGTTACTCCCGCATTATTCTCATATGATAAAATTCACCGTGGAAAGTGCAGCGAAATCATAGAACACATTTAGTAATGACTAACAAAAAGATCAATTTCTTATTTTGATCAATGATTTTTTTTATTTATTGAATAAACTTAATTTTTATCAGATATTTACCATCGTTAGTGGATTTAATTCACATACAAAAAATACATCTCAGTCGTTTTATGATATATGTAATCTTTAAAGAAAGTCTTTGGGCATTTAAAAAAAAAATTATACTCTGGTATATGGTTGGTATCCTTCCGTCTATGAAAGACGATGGAGTAGTGTCAAGGTTTTTGTTATCTTGAACTTCATAGCCTGGGCGGGTTCATATGGAGGATGAGCTGTTGCCCAAGCAGCAAATCCATCCTCTCCACATTGCCGCTGTGATCCAAAGGAAAGGTAAGGAACCGATGCAGTTTGGCAACGGTAATGTCGCAGGAGTTCCTGGGTAGCACTGGATTTCAGCATCACACCACCTTAGGGACTCCAGCTCCTGATTTATTTTCGGGGTTTACTCCCCTAGCCTTTCCTTGAGGGCAACAGAGGTTCTGTGTCGGACTTCTTGAGTTGATGAGTTGCCGACCAAGGCTAAGGAACCCATTTCAAACCCATTTGGGGATTTATGCGAGTAGTAAGTACCCCAATCTTACAACTATCTGTGTTCCTGAAAAATAATTGAGGTTGGGGATATGGTATATTTTGCATTTGTGTATCAGGTAAGCAACAGAACATTCAGGTCTTTTTTGGGGGGGCAGGATAAGTCCACTGGAGGCGTCAGGGTAGTTCTGATGTTCACTTTGTTTATACACATGTATACGTGAAACCCGCTCGTTCTTGTACACGTGTGATTATACCAGCGCTGTTGGATTATATAAGTTATGACTTAGTACAAGTCAACATGCCGTTTAAGACTTTCAAAAGTAATGTTTTAGGGTGTCCGGAGTCTAGGCTTAAGCAGGACCTGTGGATATACTACATTATGATAATTTAATTAGTACAGCGTTTTATATATTTACTTAAGTCATAGTTCTAACTGTAAATATAATCATTGTATTATATTTTATTTATTTTAGTTTGTTATTATATTTTCTTTGAAAGCTATTTAAATGCAAAAGTAATTTTCTGAGGTCTGATTTATTTTGAAGTATCTTCATCTTCAGAGACGAAAATTAATAAGACCTTGGACAATTACTTTTGCATTGCAATTCTCTTCAATAAAAAAACGAAATAGATAAAACAAATAGATAAAATATAATAACATACTATATGCAATGCTTCAAGCAAATTATAAAATTCTTGTATAATAATTTTGATTTAATTCTTTCTCTCCCTTTCTCTGGCTTTCTCTCTCTCTCACTCACTCACTCACTCTCTCTCTCTCTCTCTCTCTCTCTCTCACACACACACACACACACACACACACACACACAGACACACACAGACACACACTCTTTTTTTCTTTCTTTCCTTCTTAACATCTTTTCGTTATATTTGATGATTCCGCTAGCTCATACCCCCTCTCTATCTTTCTTTCTTTTTTATTATATTTTTTCTGTGTAGCATGTCCTTTTTTCTCCCTTTGCTTTCTTTATAATAAAAACGGAATAATCCATTATTTAGCTGTGGTGGCGACACTTATAAGAAATAAGAATACGGTAGATAAGCAACACCAGATAATCAGAATTTACATTTTCGCATTTCATCTGGGACGATTTGGATCGTCTCATGTTTAACCGGAGTGTGTTACAAGATGATAACGGTCGTGCAAATAAGGAATACGAGTATTTATGTATAGATATTTTCTTCTTTCCCATCTTCGACAATTTTTAAAGAAATTCTAGATTTCCATAAACAAATCATAAATGATTATTTTACAAGTATTATGATTTGGCAGAAGAAATCGATTCTCCAAAGAACTTTATAGGATTCTTTGATATTTCAGATTTGGAAAAGTCTAAAAAAAAATAAAAAAAATAAGGAAAATGAAGAAAATCGATGATCGATTATTTGGTTAATTTAAATTGATAAATTTCACATGAAAAATAATCGATTAAAGAAATATTGATTCCCGAAAAATAGTTAATCATGTTCGGGGTTCAATTAAAATGGGGGTTGAAAAGTCTCAGCACGGATTTCTGTTCTTGTTTCATTATGGAGAAAAAATAGAAAAAAAAAACAAAGTATAAAATAAATTCCACAAATTCCATAGAAAAAATTTAAAGAAATAGAAAAAGAAAACTTAGTCGAAATCCAGTGAAATTGTCCAAATAAATGCATAAGAATCGTAGAGGATTCACAAACAAAAAAGAAGATACAATTAGATATAATTGATATATATATATATATATATATATATATATATATATATATATATATGATAGAATGGAAATACGGTGAGGAAATTAATCCGATAATATGAGAAGAAAGTATTTTAAAAATATAACAAACATATATAACAACAAATATAAAACATGTTATTAACCGTCATGTTATTAACCATGTGTCATCATATGAGCTTCACCTTCCATTTTTGCACATGCATTGATCACGTCATTGACTTTCGTAAACAAACGCGCATATAAAAATTAACGGTTAATAACATCATATTCACACATTCACTATACACTTAACATCTTTCATTTTGTCCCTCACATAAACATTACTTAACAGTGTCCTGAAGATGGTGCAATATACCGAAATGCTTAAGTATTGACACATAAAATTGTTTCCCCTGATCATAACATCCTGTGTTTGTTATATTTCTAAAATATTTTCTTCTCTATATATATATATATATATATATATATATATATATATATATATATATATATTCTTTTCCTAATCGATATACATGGTATTAAGTCTGACTGTAAACCCAAACAGCATTTAAAATCGAACATTATTTAACTGGATATTTGATAGTTAAAGATTTGTTCGTTGAGAATATAACATATATCATTCAGACCCAAAATATTGATTCAAGAAGCAAGAAATATTTCATTCTTATGACAGCCAAGCCAGAATATTATTTATGTGATCTATTTTTTATTCATATCCATTGATTTGGAATATGACACAAGGTTCAACTTATAAATTTGGTTTTCTTTGTATTTCTCGGAGATATCACATTGAATATATATATGTGCAATCAAAGGTAATATTTTATCACATAGCCACAAGTTTATTGATGTAGGTGTTTGCTAAATAAATGCTTGTTACTGGGTCGTACCCGCACACAACGGGGTGTTAATAATCTTCTATTTTTTAATGCAATGGGATTGGTATTTTTCCGTATTTACAAATTCATAATTTATTCAAGCTCTCTCATTTAAGAATGGTTGCGTTATATATATATATATATAAAGTTTTGTTAGGGGTCCAACGGGAGAAAAATAGATATTTTATAAAAAAGAAGGTTTGCAAAAAGGATTATGTTTTTTTTTTTAATTTTTATTAACTTACATATGCGACACGTGTTTCAGATCTGTTATATTCTTCAGGCATTGAATTATTATTTTGGCAGAATATGATTGAAATTTGGCATATTCTGCCATAATAATAATTCAATGCCTGAAGAAGATAACAGATCTGAAACACGTGTCGCATATGTAAGTTAATAAAAATTTTAAAAAATGTATTATCCTTTTGCAAACCTTCTTTTTTATAATATATATATATATATATATATATATATATATATATATATATATATATATACATCTTCTTTCAAACACATGAACTCAATTTTATCTGCGTTTACATACGGGCCAATGCCTCTTGCCGCCTTCTCCCGATTAAGCAGCAGGAATTTTGGTTGTTTAAAGAAGACGTATATATTTACCAACCCCTCCGCACGAGCAGGATGTGACACAAGGTCAATTTCTTAATTGGAGTTTAACAGGTTTGAATTCAGATTTTTCCTTCTCCTAGACAGGTTGCCTAACCAAGGTTAAAGAGCCCAGTCTACCCTACTATTTACCCATGGTTGGAGGGAGAGTAGAATTCATACCTTTCCCAAGGGTAATTACCACGTCCAGGATTTGAACTCGGGTCGACGAGCCCATTTCCTATAACTTTAACCATTACACCACGCGCTTCCTAAAAAAGACACATATATCGTTGTTTATAATAACAGTTTACGTGCCAGACAAGAAATATCCAATTACCGCCATTTTATTTTCGTTATACATTAGAACTATGTATTTTTGTCTAATAATTTAACCTCTTTCCGACTCGTCTTTTATTATTAATTTATTACTAATATTTCTATCAACTAAATTTCTGTTTTACGCGAAGAGGCTGAAAAGGTAATTGGATCAAGTTTACATATGATGACGTCATATTTACTGTTGATGACTTTTTTGAATAACGGGATCCAAGTAGTACATCACCAATGGATGAAGTATTTGGATCACAAAAGGAATTATATTGAACAATAAACCTCATTTGGTCATATTCCATGAGAGTATCTTGGTCAGTCGATGAAATTTTTAACGGACCCTCATATTTTATTACAATTTGCCTATCACCATTCTACTAGCAGGACCTGTGGATATACCACAGTATAATAATTTAATTATTACGTTTATATTTATACGATATATTTGCTTAAGAGCTATTGAAATAGTTCAATATGTAAAAAGTATAATGATTTTGATTTAACTCTCTCTCACTCTTTTTTTTTTTCAGATAATCAGGATTTATAATTTTGAATTTCATCTTGGACAATTTGGACGGTCCCATCTATAACCAGAGGGTGTTGCAAGCTGAAAACGATCGTACTTTTAAGGATCACGAGTATTTATATATAGACCATCAGCGCCAATAAAAACAAAATTTTGAAATCTTAAGACTTATCCGTTTCGTGGCAGCTACCTTAGCAATTAAACTTGCTGCGCTGTAAGTGGAATTCTAAGGTACTAATATAAATACATTCATTACATTTCCGAACGTTAATAGATCACTATTTTGTATTAAATATTCAATCTTCTTCGATAAGAAATGCTTATCTATTACACTGACCTGCGTTAAAACTTGTTTTTCCAAAAGGTCAAAGGTTTACCAAGTGATGTATAATCGCCATTTTAGGCTGAATTCAAAGATACCATTCATTGTGTTTGGTCAGGTCTGATTTTTAAGATGTCTTTGAATACTTCCTAATAAGTTGTACATAATAATAACACTTATTCAATAGCTTGTGGAATCTACTTGTCACAAGTAAATAGAATTATATATATCCTCTATATATTTTAAGTAAGAGCTTGTATCCTAAAAATTTGATCTGATTAGAAAAAAGGAGTATGATTTTTGGTTTCACCGTAAGAAATGTCTTAAAATCAGCTATAAAATATTCGACCCTGAAAACATTGCAAACCAGTGTTATTTGTAAATGACAGGTATTTCTTTATCTTCTTAAAGTTTTTAGCTTTGTCAATTGAATTTAATCTCAGCTTTTAAACATTCATATTTGGGATATATTTCTCTGACATTAAATTTGAGCACTAAAACCTACACAGCATTTCTTTCTTTCTTATTGTGAAACGTGATTTCTCTTTGGTAAAATTGTAATGTGCTTTACAAAGACTTCTCAAAAGGGCGCTTATTTTAGTGCGATAGATAGAAATTAATCTCAAAAACAAAATATCCAGTCAAATGTCTTTGAAATTCCCTAGAATATCTGGACAAGGAAACTTAAGCTTAGGTAAATCATATGTCACAGGAAGGGATATATTTAGTAGAAGTAGCAGAGTGGTGGGGCCACTGTAACAGAGTGGTACAATCGAGCAGGTAAGTAATAGTACTGGCGCGACGCCGTAGTCGTAGGCATTGTACCTCTACATTGTTCTGTATTTATGGCTGACACCATCCAACCATATTATTGTGAGGGGGGACCCAGGTGTATGCATATTCATTGCATCAGTAAATAACAACGGATATAAAATGATATACTTGTGACGATGATTCTCTCTGCGTGTCCAAAATTTGTAACATTGTATTAGACTAAGTTAAGTTAGCAAAGAACTAGTCGCCTAGCAGTACTTAACAATCTAGCCATGTAGATCGTAAGCGTTTAAGTAAATGCTCTCTTCAAAGGGCGTTTTCTATTTGTAGCCTGGATTCAGCTAAGGTTACTAACTTCAACTTACTGCACAAAATTCAAGAAATTCCTTTACGAAAAAAAAAATCCTTACATGTAGTTGATACACACTCCTTCCAATCGGTTTCCTGTTTGCATTTCTCAATTGGATCGTAAATAATACTGCAAAAAAGATCAGTTCATGAATGACATGCAACACTTCAATTTGGCCCTTACTTAAGTTAGACGGTCGGTCGGAGAGGCACCCTCCGATCAATTGAATGATCCTGTCAAGTCCAAACACCTATATGATTGTCTCAACCCTTTATGGTAAACCCACACTCCTTTTTATCATACATGTACTAGAAGGCGGTTGATAAAAGGTCTTAATGTCCTGGGTATGACGTTAAATTCTATCTGCTGATGAAGTTCCGATTATGAATCTCTGGGGAATGTGCTGTACACCTTCATTACCTTTGCACTCAGGTCTACTCTGTCCCGGAGTGATAGCACCTGTTAGGGTTACATTTATGAGTTAATTGGAAAAATAATTGAATTTAAAAAATAATTAGTTTAAAAATTTTAAAAATATTGAATACCCATCAAGAATTAATAAAAACAAACATCTTCGGCACAAAATAACCCAACAAGTGTTGACACGCCTAATCCAACCAACCAACCAGCAAACTGCTAAAAAAGGCAGCACCCAAAAAACAGTATTACTTTTATTTGACACGCACTTTTTACATTCTTGTTACACTTGGGTAGAATCTCTTTGAATCTTGGTAAGAAAATTAGACGAGAACTGACTTCAACAACATTACATGCTGTTAGGGGAGAGTTATCTACCCTAACGAAATATTTACTCTTTACTGAAAAAAGTGTAGTATCAGACAACACATCACTTGTTAACAGTTAATTGTTTATCAAAACCCATCCTGCTGTGTTCCTGGTCGGTGAGAAAATAAAAACAAATATGGTTGTATTCTAAAAACATATTTAACTGTTTTGTTATATTTTGTTATTCCTAACATCTTGGTATATAACACCTGCAATCTTTTTACCTTTGTTAGACCTTGTACCATACTTAGTTGAACTTAATAAATATTGAATCGATTGCAAGGCTGTAAATTCTTTATCCATCACTCAACTGATCAGAGCACCCAGCCGCGCTTGATAGAAATCCGTGACAATGTTGAAGGATAACTTGAAATCATTACACTTAATTGTCACGTAGAATGTTTATTCAAACACACCGGGACATCTGATAACGATGAAATGGAAAATATAATGGTTTCATTAAAGAGAAGAAATGCCATTCAGTGTCTCTTCTCTAACAACAATTGGTTTGTTTTGTTTTTCAATTGGTTCTAACTTTGACAACATTTAAATTTCCTTTTCACAATGAAATAAAAGCGAAAAAACAGAAACCTTTTAATGAAAAGAAACGCCTACACGAATCGTCAAGATCTTACACTCCCCATTTACAGTCTATATAGTAATACTCGTGTTCCTATTTTGAACGACCGTTGTCATCTTGCAACACCCCCCGGCTAAAAATGAGACCGTCTGAATCGTCCAAGATGAAATGCAAAATGTAAATCCTGATGATCTATTATTGCTTATCCACCGAATTCTTATTTCTGATAAGTCTCGTTTTCTCAGCTAAATAATGAACCATTCCAAAAGGGAATAAAAAGTACATGCTACACCGAAACAATATAATAAGAAAGAAAGAAAGAAAGAAGAGAGTAGGGGAAAGATACAGAGAGGAGGTGAGCACGTGGAAGTAACAACGCTAATCTTTTTCAATCGAAATTAATGATCAGATGAAAATAAATAAAGAGAGAGAGAGAGAGAGAGAAAGAGAGAGAGAGAGAGAGAGAGAGAGAGAGAGAGTTAAATCAAGATTATTATACACATTGAAGTATTTTACAATAGCTCTTAAGTAACCATATCAAATATTGAAATAATCAAATTATCATACTAGTCCAAATAATGTTGAATAATCTTGACAACTTTCATGTTTCGATTGGGCTAAAATAGAAGCTGCAGTGGTTTTCATATTTGAAAGTTCAGAGTTAGGAAAATGAACGACGTCATTAATTTTGATTGGTTGCTAACCCTTGTTGAGTTATTTAACATTGAAATCAGTTTTATTTCAAGATGTTATATGGTTTCAATTAACTATTCCCATTCAATAATAATTAATTTGTTTGCCCACGTTATATGAAGGCGGGATGAAAAGTTCATAGGATGATTTTTTTTTACCAATGTGATCCAATCAGTGCAACACCGATAAAAGAAGTGTGTGGACCGCAAAAGGGACTAAGTTGAAAATATTTTGGTTAGCCTATGAACTTTTCAGCCGACCCTTGTATAGTTTCTAGTATTCTTATATAATACAATTCTTACATAAACAGTTATATAGTTTCAAGTATCCCTATCTAATATCAATAATTTCTGAAAATACATTTATGACCCATAGATGGCACCCTAACAGGTACTACCACTCCGCGTCAGAGTGGATCTGGGAGTAATGACAGCAAACATATACTCCCCACATACCAATAGATGCCTTTTAGTGTTATACTCAGGACTCCTCATTTTAAAGGCATTAGACATCTGCTGGGAAGGCAATCCAAGTATTATCAGTCTCGCCGAATAAGCCTCACTAATTTAAGATTATGTATTTACAATTTGTTTGTTGAAACTAAATTCTCACATGCATATTTGTTGATCTAATGATAAAGAGCTCTAAGACAAACTAATGTCTTGTGTTCGTTCACTTATAACAAACAAATTTGACTCTATGAAAAAACAAAAAAACTACATAGTGATTTATCAATTTACTAATTCTAGCTGCATTTATCAAATTTTTCAATAATACAAGTTTTCATTTATTTAACTTTGTTTCATTAATAATGACTGCCAAATGTAAGAATACTTATCTTTTATAAAATGAATTTTAAAATGCTCAACTTGCTGCTATAGTGAAAAAGTCTTGCTGGGCGACACCAGTACACCCTCGGCCTTTTTGACAATTTTATATTACCACATAGGGGAGGAGACATCAGGATTTAAGGGGTAATTAGGTGGGGCATGGAAAAAAAGGTTGGGAACCCCTGTTCCATTCAATTTATTGATGATCATATGCAAAAGATTTTTTTTAAATTGAACAATAGCATAACGACAAAATACATAAATACATCTCTAATAAATCTTTTCATAAAAAGTTCATTTGCTTCGGAATCAAATATACCAGCTTTTTATTATTACTTCAAAAACGAATATTATGAGGCATTATTTATAACCAAACTCAGCAATGAACCTCTGGAATTAAATTGCAACGATTCTATAAGCAAAAATAAAATTTTATAAATATACAAGTAAGTAAAAAAAAATGAAAGTTGGCGTATTAGAATGTTGTCATTATCAGCCAGACGGCGACCGAGTCCATCCCCTTTTCACAAGCGCTAAACCAGGAAAATGTATTGCTGATGTAGAGCACCACACCTATCTCCAGCTCCCCAATTTACTCAATATGTGCTACTCATGCGCTGGATCCTTGTGATTCCGAGGTGGGTATTCTACCGAGTGAGTTAAAGGTGTAATTACTTTTGGGCTGCTACATATTCAGGTTTCGAGTTCCTAAATTTCAATGATGTAAAGTTTTGTAATGAATAATATATAGTAATATCCGCTCTTAATTTTAAAATGAATTTTTTTACAAAAATATTATGGACG
>CM042144.1:112522850-112567850 GCA_023376005.1 Doryteuthis pealeii
AATAGCTTCACCATTCACTGACGTTTATGCTGTCAAGTTAACAAATGCGTGAGTAATTGGTGTTAGCGTACCTATTTACCCAACTTCTCTGCACGAGTGGGATATGATACCAGTCGAATGTTTAAGCGGAGTTTAATAGGTTTTAGTTCTCAGTTTTCCTTCTCCTACATCGGTTGCCATACCAACTTTTAAAAAGCTCAGTCTGCTCTACTCTTTACTCATAACTCGAAGAATAATAGTTGGGTTCATATCTTTTCCTAGAAGATTAACCTGTATGTGAAATGCAAATAGCTTTGTCCAGGATTTGAACTCGATTCACCGAGTTCATTTTACATCACGAGCCAATCCTAATCATATACTCTAAAATTATATAATATTGTATCCGCAAAGCATTTTCTATTTAATATCCATTAAGTGTCCAATTCGTTATTTTAATCTACATTTACTACGCAGTCATTCTATCGGCGACGTATTTTTAAAATTTCTTTACAGAAGGTCAAATGCTTTAAAGACAATAGTACAGTGGATGGTTTTGCTCTATTTCACCTGTTGAAATGGACTTGGCTGTATGAAGGACTGTGATAATAGGTAAAGATTTCATATAGTCATGGTAATTTAGCTGTGACAGGCATGGGATGCAGGCAGGATTAAACATCCTTTGATAACAGAATGATTATTGGGAGTCGTCAAAAAGATGGTAATAGTCAAACGACTTAAGCTAGTTACCCAGAAGTTTTATTCATTGAAAATTCGCTCCATTCAAACCATGATCTGATTCACTAATTCCCCTTTAGTTGAATCAAGAAATGAAAAAGGAAGCAGTCAAATAAGAAATAAAATATCCTCCCATAGTAATATGGCTGATTTGTTCATATCCCCTACACAGAAGAACTGAGAACAGTTAAGGGTCACAACAACGAACGGAACAAGCAGTATCGATAAAATGGCGGACGAAAACAGACGCAGAAGAAAAGAAACTAAGGCAGGTGTGACATACAAAACGAACCTGAAGATGGGTGTTGGTTGGTATTGAAACTTTGTGTAAGAAATAAATAGAAGACGAATATGATATAAGGAAGTACGTAACACATTGAGTTGGTGTTTAAAAGAGACTGCATTATTGATGTCATTATTGTATTGTATTGCTGGTGGTAAGTTTATAAAGATGTGTGTTGTATTTCATTGGAGTTTGAAAAGACTAAAGGGTGAAATTGAAATCTCGCTTGACGGGTGTAACTTACACAAATCTTCACATTCACTTCCTTATCCTAACAATTGTTCTTTATGGTGATGGTTTCTTCCAACAAGATAACACAACATTGCAGCGTACGCAGATGACAAGGAACTGGTCCCAAGATCACTCGGCCGATTTCCAGATACACAATTGACCCTAGCATCCTGTATGATTGTCACAACCTTGATTGCTTTTATGGAAAGCTTCAACCTTTTTTATGATATATGTGCTAGAAGGTGGTGGCTGCGGGTCTTAATGTCCTGTGTATGAGGTTAAATTATATCTGATGACGATGTTCCAATTCTGGAACCCTGGGAAATGTGGAGTACCCCTTCATCACCATTACTCCCAGGTCTACTCTGATCGGAGTGTTAGTACCTATTAGGATTCCATATATGAGTTAAATGGAAAAATGGGTTTTAAAAATTGAGTACTCATGAGGAATGAATAAAACAAAATTTCTCTGCAGAAAATAACCCACTAAAGGTTGATATCCCGTAAATCAACTAACCGACCAAGATACCCCATTGGCAAACGTATTTGCCAGATTTAAATTTTATTGAACATCTTTAAGATATGTTACAGACCTCTATAAAATGATAACAGCTACGCACAACGAAATCATTTCAATGATAGATATAGCTGAAACATAATTACAAAATGAATACAACCCCTCGTAGGGTACATGCCATGTAACATAACCATTGTTCTCCAGGCGAAATCAGGGGAGACATATCATTAAATAAATGTTACTAGTTTTCGACACTTCAGTATTCACATGTATGCATGCAGAGAGAGAGAGAAAGAGAGAGAGACAGAGAGACAGAGAGAGAGAGAGAGAGAGAGAAGGAGGGAGAGAAAGGGAGAGAGGCAGACAGACAGACAGACCAAGACAGAAGGACGGTGTGTGTGTGTGTGTGTGTGTGTGTGTGTGTGTGTGTGAGAGAGAGAGAGAGAGAGAGAGAGATTAATTACTCGATGGATTTCCAGATTTCCTAGACGATTTTGCAACTGGCACATTTATGGGTATCCTGTAAGTAACAAGTTGATTTTTATCTCGCAAACAGCCTCCACATTGTACCGAGTACATTTGAAAGTATATATATATATATATATATATACAGTCTTCGGTATACAACTTGCTAGTCAATATAACCAAGCAATTAAACTGATTTGAAAACGAATGTTTTATGGGAATAATACTGAGATTAAACAGATGGGACAGAAATTCTATAATCACTGTTTCTGGTTGAATTCAACTTGTCTCTGCATCAACAAACTATTCACAATTTTATATATTGTAGTTGAGTTGATGTTTATGTAAGTGTGATATAATTATTAGGTTAATGTAAACGTCTCTAGAATAGTGTTAGGGATATCTTAAAAGTGTAATAAGCTTAAAATTGTTTTATATTGTCAAATGTTGTACGTCGTATATTTGCCTTTGGAAGAAATCGGAATTTACAAAAATAAGTTCCACGGAGAATTCCAAAAACAAATAATGGTCAAACTTTCAATACATGATTTTTTATTTGTTTCTCATCACGGAAAAAGTCGTTTTTCAAGTCATGTCGGTGAAAAATTAATTTATTTTGAGAATACAATATGAAAAAATCTCGAATGCAAAATCTTATATGCATTTGAAAGAAAAATCTTTACAACAAATAGTGGAAAAGTGAAGAAAATATTATTGATTAACTCTACAGTAAGCAATTGGCTCGTTTGAATGGCATGTTGGAACAAGAAAGACAGGGAAACCAATCAGTGATTTAATATATAACAAAGTGCCATAAAAAGATGGTCTCGTCTATTGTTATTATTGTGCAATACATTCAGTCCTCATAAAGTGCTCTACATGTGTTATCCTATACCAGACTAAGTTCAGAAGCAGTCTTAAAGACAACTGATACTGTATTGAACTCGATATTTTCTGAATGACTGAATGTATTTGTGGTCATTTACTGTAATAATGTAAACTTATCAGCTACTTTTTTATATAGATAAAATAGTAATGCATTTCCTCTGATATCAGAGGTCAAATTTCTTCCCCATGTATATAATCATATTTTCAAGGCAAACAGTCTGTCTCCAATTTGGAACGTAGATATAATACAATGTTCTTATCTTTTATATCTATTTGGCATCATTCACTGTCTCAAGATAAACTTTGTCAAAATCAAATTGCAATAGTTAAAATGTTATTATAATGGAGATTCTGCGTCTCTCTGTCTGAAACCAAAACTGCGTCACTGCTTACGTCTCAATAGCCCCAGGAATTGCAAAACTTTATCAATGAGTAGTTGATTTATAGTCAAAATCATTAATAAATAGAATAAAGAACAACCCTGTATTATATATACTAAGAAATTAAGTATGCAAAATTTAATGGTTCACATTGTTTGTTAAAACACGTTTTCATAAATACATACCCGGTATTATTGATTTATATATAGTTTGTTTTATTCTAATAAATATACAAAGTGATCTAACGTATAGAATTTTAAAAAAAAATTTTTTACAAACAAGTAATAGTCACATAATGTTCTTTTACATTAAATTTGAAGATGTTTGTGTATTTAACTGTATCCAGTTTAGGTTTGCGCATGTCCACTTTTCATTACGAGTTTGAATTTAACGACATTTTCATCAACCACGCTTACCTCCTCTGCTTAGAAATAAACTCAGTAAAAATATACTTTCACCCTTTAACGATAGTTTCATCAATCACGCTTACCCACTCAGCTTATTTTCATATTCAATGACACATAATGGAATTAAAAGACAAACAAATGAGACTCAACAGTGAGTTTTGTTGTTTGCTCGAGTGTTTAGAATGCAAAACTAACAAGAAGAGAACAACTAAGTAATAAACACAGCTGCTGCTTTCCGGTGTGAATTTCTCGATATTTTATGGTTCGAGATTATCCTAAACAGTAACACATAACATTAATCATGAAGTTAATGTTTGATTTCAACACAGTTTCAGGTTATTAACCCTTTCTGCCGGAATATACAACGCAATTGGAAAGAGACATTGACCTGATCAGCAATATGGTTGTAAAAGATGAAGGTAACAATAAAGATGAAATGGCAATACAAATAAAAAAAATATTATTGAGTGGGAAGACTGGAATCATATTTCATGGTGGCTGGGGATTTATGTCAGAATACAATCATTTACTTATACAGGGTGTCTTTAAAGTCAAAAGATTCAAAATGAAAAAAGAAAAGTTTCAGTTTTGTTGAAAGGCAATAATCAAAGCTACAAGAGTTGAACATTCATATCGTTTTTACTAAATTATTCTATCATTTCATGAATTAAGGTTTAAATTTTAAAACTGCTGCAAGACTTTATGAACACCCTGTATATTTGTACATTTACATCAATCATGACTGCCATGGAAGCGTATCATATCAATGATTGAGTGATTGATTTTAATGGTACGTTAAACTGCTTGGGGTTATTTTATGCCTAGACGTTAGCGAATGGTGTTCTTTGAACGTTCATATTTTTTGTTTTTTATTTAGTTTTTTTCTTAAGAGATTTTTGGCACACAATCCGATCGAATACGACTATTTAAAAATATATATTTGCAGCATAGATAAGAATCTAATAGGTACTACCACTCCGGGCTAGAGTTGACCTGAGAGTAATGGTAATGAAGTAGTTTACAGTCGCCAGATCTTCAGAATGGGAACCTTAGATTCAGTTTTGTATCTCAGCTAGGAGACGTCACTTTTTTTATTGGAGTTAATCTTACCCCTCTATAGGGCAAACAATCAGCGTATTCTAAGCCCTGGCAACATGGTGAGTGTCTTATTAATAGATTAAGCGAGACTAAACTTTGAAATATCTACCATTCGTCTTTTAAAATTTCGCTGGCGTCTTAATTCCTCAAGGGATCACTTGATTTGCGCTAATATATTAAACAAAGACAGTTTACCTTGGAAAATAAGCAAAACTCTGATTTACAAATGGACTCGATAATTCGATTTGATAGAAAGCGTGCAATAACGTCAGCCATTAAACATTAACTATCATTTTCGTTGGCATCTCTGTTCGTTTTTTCAATTTGTCGAAAACAATCGACGATTCTGTGTTCGGAGTTCAAAATGTTTATGAATTCTATTTTATCAGAAAACATAACATGAACGAATAGATATCCAATATTACATTAGTTTGTACCACATAGTCTGACAAATTGACGATGATTTATAATGTAGTGCTATCTTAATTGATTTATGTTTCAGAAAAAATAGCAGCTTTTATAATGATATTAGATGATGACTTTCAATGGCTTATTCTCTCTCTCTCTCTCTCTCTCTCTCTCTCTCTCTCTCTCTCTCTCTCTCTCTCTCTCGATTTTCATATTAGGATGACTCAGATAATTAATGATATATGAAAAGGATATGTTAGAGTAGAAAACATTTCTGGCATATTATAACAGGAAGTAATAATAGATTTCAATGTTGTTTTTTAAGTAATGGTGTAATGGTTAAAGTCATGGGAAATGAACTCGTCGCCCCAAGTTCAAATCCTGGATGTGGTAATTGCATTTCACTTAGCGCTAATACCCTTAGGAAAGGTATGAATTCTACACTCCCTCCAGCTATGGATAAATAGTAGGGTAGACTGGGCTCTTTAACCTTGGTTAGGCAACTGGTCTAGGAGAAGGAAAACTCTGAATTCAAACCTGTTGTACTCCGCTTAAGAAATTGACTTTGTGTCACATCCTGCTCGTGCGGAGTTGTTGGTAAATATATATATAATTTTTTAAGACATTTTGTAAATATTTTATGAGTTATTTTGTAACCATGAGCTTAGAAGGGATATCAAACCTCAAGTTATTATGCTTACGATTACCCTCTTACACACTACAATTCCGATAGACTTTTCAAGAAATATAAAATTCAAAACATTAACAATGAACAAGCAAGCGTTAGCGTATTGCTTATCAATAAAAAGAAATATAAAAATGTGTGCCTAAATTTATATCTAAGTATTAAGTTGAACAAAATATATATATATATATATATATATATATATATATATACATATATAGTCATCCACAGACACTGTGTTTCGACGTATCACGTCTCTTCGGAATGATCAGAATTTTGAAAGCTACCTACAGCCGGGATAGAAACGCGATTGATTCATCCTCAGTCGGGCTCCTTGACCGCTCGGCTATCGTCACCTACTGAATGGGAAGGGGATTTTAACTGTTTAATACACACGTCTGCATGTAGTTAAAGGCAACCATAGAGTTCTCCATCCCTTTTATAGGAGAGCATTGCGTTTACGCTATATATATATATATATATATATATATATATATAATATATACAAGTTTTGTTAAACTGTACAGACAAGTCGGACAAGTTTTTCATTGATCCGTTCCAATTTTCGGGCCATCTTTCTGGTGTCGGGGTGTAACTGGTATAACAGTCCCCCAAAGGTTTCCAAACGAGCGCTTTCGGCAATACAATTTGCCATCCTCAGGTGTGAAACGATGGTATGATTTCGTGTCTCGTTTTTAACGAGAACGAGTAGTAGCAAGGAATTAGAAGGGGTAGGTAATAACCATTGGTAGTAGGAGGTTGTAGGAATGGTAGGGTTCGAGCGAGATTTGCAGTGATTTTATGTGGGAGGGGGGCATAAGTAGTAGAAGGGGAGGGTTATAGAGGAAGGAGGATAGGCGGAAAATTATAAGCATTTAAGAACATGTTGACTTATTTCAAAGTTTATTTTGTTTAAGGTAGGTTTCTTTTGTTTGATATATAAAGCTTCGATTATTTGAAGTTTTTGTTTGTTTTTTTCTTTATGTAGTGTGCGTGTATTTTCGGTTAAAATTTTGCGGTAGGTAGAGGGGGGAAATTGGTTTTCGTGGTTGGGTGATTGGTAATAAATCACAGTGGGTAATTCCAATGGTCCGTGTTTGTTTAATAACCTACTTTGATTTTTTCCCCTTTCCTATCTTATTCTTTTCTTATATCTAGTACGTATATTTTTGTGAGTGTTTTTTATTGTATGTGTGTGTGTGATTAAAATAAACTGTAAAAAATCTGAAGTGCAAATGATTTCTCTCATAAATTAATCAAACATCTATTCAGAATGTATAGATTGGTAGTTTTTCAATAGGAATAGTTTAATATTGTCTCGTATATAGTTTATATATTGTCTCGTATATATATTATTAAAATTGTATATCCGATATTGATCTATATAGATTCTTGATAAATCAAAGAATTGATAAAATTATTGGCTAAGCAAAGTGGAAATTATAAATTGAAATCATCAATTTTCTGCCATGAGACCGAAATTTATTGGAGGTCTCACACATCGTCTGTTCCTCTGTTTATAGTCAAACATCAATACTCATATTTAGTGATTATTGATTTTGTAGATGAAGCCATGATTAGATAAGATAATTTCGTATAAGGTAAATAATCTGAATTAGAAATAAGAAAACAATGGGAAAAGTATCTATCCGATAGTATAAATAGCCCTGTCAGTTGAGGCTTTAGAATACAAAGTGTCCCAAAGTGTTTTTTGTAACAAAGAACCTCAGAGAATAGAGGTAGAATTTATGTAGCCATAAATAGGTTTCAATGTTATAAGTTATTCGATAGCATTTATTTATCTGTTGGAATGACTGCGTGATGCGCTAGCCTCATTTGAATCTCCATTCCCTTTACGTTGGGTCAGTTTAATTGTTTCACAAGAATACATTTCACGAATACAAGCGTTCGAGTGACAAATTCAGTGCGAAATATTACATTTGGCTCATCAGTTTTCTTAGAAAGCTATTCTAGCTGATTGGGTTGTCTATAACTACAGTTTTTTTAGGTATTTACAGGGGTAAAATATTTTGAATTGTCAAAAGGGCAGCTGTGTCATAATCATTTATTTATTCGTTTATTTACCACATAGTATAGTTTGTAATGGTGAAATTTAATTAAGAAGAGAGAAATGAAAATACAATAAGAGTTTTAACATGATCCGTAATAACCTGACAAATAAATACATTAACTGATAATAGTGACGTTGAGTAGCACAGTGATCTGTGCGGTAAAGTAAGGAACTGATGGTAGGTGTGGCGCTCCACCTCAGACACAAAACAATCTCCTTCGTCTAGCGCTAGTGAAAAGGAGATAAACTCCCTCGTGGATTGGCTGATACCGACTCCGAGTCGACGACTTTACTTTTTACTTTCTTACTGGTAGTGATATAATTGCTTTTTGGAAAATAATTGTTGATTTGAAATTTACTTTTAGAAATTCATAAAACAGAGGAATGAAATTAATGATATTTTTAAGATTAGAGAATGTTCAATTATGAAAAAAAATCTTTTTCCGGTTTAGCTCATTCGTTAGAGCGTTCGCCTAGGAATCACAAGGTTCCAGTTTCGATACCGGCTTTCGCCACCACAGTGTATGAGTAACACATGGATCTGTGCGGTCAAGTGAGGAGCTGATGATAGGTTTGGCGCTTCACCTCAGATGCTAAAATAATTTCGGTTTAGCGCTACTGAAAAGTGGATAGACTCCCTCGAATCCCGGCTGATGCCGACATTAGGCCACCCCGCTGCCGACGCGACTTACCTTGAAGTATGGAGTAACATATTTTAATTAGAGTTTATAAAGTGATTTTTTATCAATAAGAACTTTCCCCTTTAATCTAAAATGAGTAAAAAAAATAAGTAATTGGCAAAAAATTGTATAAGAAATCAAAATTAGTTTTTTAATTTATTAATTATGTCCCTTTCTGTTTTGATAATAAGAATAATATAATTTTGCTGATATGGATTGGTAAAATATTCATGGGAGAGTGATTTTCCGAAGTAATCACTCATCTATTCTCTCTATGCCAGCCATGAGAGCATTCAAGTGACGAGGTATTGTATCAATTTTGTGGCAAGTGTTTTTCCCAAAGCTAATGTAATGTGATTATAAAGAGCCTCAACTGAAATTCGAACTCGGTATGCCGAGTACTGGTGAATTACCCCACTCTACCCTTCCAACGGCGCTTTAAGTGATAACTTTAACGTAAATTTTAAAAAAAAATTAATTACATGAGTTCACAAATTTCTCTAAGTAGCTTTATCTCGAGGTAACGAAATGAAAAACGAAATAAAAAATAAAATAATTAAAAAAAAGAAATGAAAAAAAGGAAGTAGAAATCAAAACAATAACAAGAATTGTTTTATCTTTTAATGTAATGGGATCAAAAGGAAACAATTTTCCAATGGAAAGAATTACTCAAATGCGGAAGATTTGCATTTAATGTAAACAACATTTTTTTTCTGTTAAAATACTTTGTCAATCCTTTTATTTCTTTTCAGAAAATCTAGATAGAATTAATGCAGAATTGGAATTGGGAATGAATAAAATGTCTTAATTAACAAGAAAGTTCAACTTTCACATTGGATAAAGTGATATTTAATACATCAACTAATGTATGGCTTGAAGGTATCTCCATTAATAATATCCGCTAGTATTTATAAATGTGGATTCTTAATTTTTGCCTTTACGCGCGGGAAAAGAGAAATGATGATTTCAAACAAGTCTCCTATTAAAAGATATAATCAGCCTAATATTTGGCGTTGTTAACATATTGCTGGAACGTGTAAATATACATATATACATACATGCATACATACATACACACATACATACATACACGTTATCCATCTCTATGCCAGGAATATTTCTGGTGATGCAGTTGAAATATAATTTCATCTTACGCGAAGAATGATCAATAAAACTCCATAACTGTTTAATGGCTTCATGTGTGTGTGTGTGTGGGTGTGGGTACGTGTTTGTCTTGGTGTGCGTGCATGTCTACGCATGTGTGTCAGTATATATGTGTGTGTGTGTGTTTGTATATATATATATATATATATATATATATATATATATATATATATAAGTTGTACGTTGACACCTAACTAATAGCTCAATTTTGATCGAAAATTCTCATTGTATGATGTTGAGTGTATAAGATCAATGTTATCAATTAACTAAGTACAAGAAAAGGAAAAAAGATTTCGTTTGAAAACAAATGTTTTCTAAGAAGATAGATAAACACTTTTCTCAGCATCAGTATGCATATATTTTGGAAGCATGTGCACACACACAGTAGGCACGCATGCGCATACACATACACACACGCACACGCACGCCACACACACACACACACACACACACACACACACATATATATATATATATATATATATATATATATATATATATCTGTAAAAAAGTTTTTTCTCATCTTTTTTCTACAACTATAAATGCTCTATATTTTACGAAATATATTGAGCACTTTTGGTATAAGGAAATTGTTGTACCAACTTTTGATAAATATATATATATATATATATATATATATATATATATATATCAGTTCACAAAAACAAAAAACCTTAATTCTGCAAAAACGAACGAAAGTTGTTACATTATTCACCAATGTGGGCATTCGCGCCATATTTTTATCGGTCATGCCGATATGTATATCTTTTTTGTCGGTGAACTCACCATATTAGCGGATTTTGAGATGTTGGCAACAAGACGAATTAACTTACTCGAAAGGGGTTGGGTATTAAAATGTGACGGTTGGAATTCAAAAGATTTTTAGAAAAGGAATTTTTATGATTAATTTATTTTTTATTTTTTGTATTTCATAAATGATTAATTATTTATTATATTTTGTTTTTTTATATATAAAGTAAAAAAGTTATGGACGGAATTTGTTATTATTTTAGATAATGTGAAGCATTTGAATCTAATGTAAGGTTTTTATTTTTAAAACGAATTCAAATCAAATAAAACGAAAAAGATCTTATTTATAAATCAAAACAATAAACCTAAATTTTATTTTAATGGGAAGTAAATAACGGAAAAAGTTATGTGAATGGGGATTTTATGGTTTCTGATTACAAGTGTCGCTACCTTTTTATTTATATATATATATATATATATATATATATATATATATATATATATATATATATATATATATATATATATTCCGTGTGTTAAAAACGGTTTCACTTTATCCTGATAGAAAAAAGAATGACAAACATGGTGGTCACAAAAACATGTTTATTTCCTAGATGCAACATTCTTCTTTGGGTTCGAGCACAAAAGAAAGGCGTGGTTTAGATTTGTCTAGTCGATGGATTAATAGCGACATTCTTTCAATAATAAATCGTTGCACTCCCAGTGCAGTTTTCATTGAGGCCTAAATTACTAGACTTTACTGTTTGAATCTCAGTTACACGCAACATTTTTGAATCTGAATCTTTCAAATCAAATGTTTAGTAACTTTAGCCAATAAAAGAACATCTACTCATTTCTCAAACATTATTTTGGCAATAGTCACCCTTGATCTGGCAACTGTAAAATATGCGTCTGCAATTAGGCTTACCATTCAAAATGTTGAGAGTGGGGGGAAATTGCGTTGTTAGCTGAGATTTAGCTGTATAAGAAATACACACTTATATATATATATATATATATATATATATATATATATATAGTGTACAATACATTTAAGGTGCAATTTTTACCATTGGTTTCTAGGCAGCATGCTTGCTACTACCTTTCATTGCGACATCAAGATAGGCGATGAAGGGTAGTAGAAAGCATGTTGCCTAGAAACCAATAGTAAAAATTACACCTTAAATGTATTGTACATTATAATAAATAGATTACAAAAGTAATCGAGCACTTTATTCTCATTTCTCCAATACTAACAAAGGACTAACTATATATATATATATATATATATATATATATATATATATATATATATATATATATATATATATATATATATATATATAAAGTGTGTATTTCTTATACAGCTAAATCTCAGCTAACTGTTCAATTCAGAAACTCGTTTTTATAAACTTCATTTGAAATGATTCACATAAAACAATTTATATTGGTGAGCGAACTAATTTTGAAAAAGAAGTTCGAAAGATTTATTTGTATTATAATCATAAAAACTTATTTAAAAAAAGAATCTATGCTAACTATTCTAAAAACTGATTTGAATGGAACTTGATAATATATGAAGACAAACATATCGATATCTCTTTGAATGTTTGAGATGAGGCTTGATGATTAGTATTATCTGCGTTATTCGGACTATTTTTCTCATCTTCATTGTTATCTGTACAACGTTTCGGCCGAGTTCAAAAAGAAGATCCCCGAGTCCGAGAAGGTTCCCGAGTCCGACAAGAAATACCTGAAGAAGGCCGGAGGGCATACCGACCGAAACTTTGTATAGATAACAATGAAGATGAGGACAATAGTCCGAATAAATCAAATAATACTAAAAATAATAATACTGATATTTCCATTTTTGTTTCTGTAAATCTTCAAAATACTAAATTTTTTCACTACTAATTTCTAAGTATTTTAACAAAACAAAAACCGACTCATTCAAATAGTTATGTATCAAGATTTAACTATTCAGATAAAAGAATTTATTTTATTTTCTGGATTTTTGAGATGAGACTTGATAATTGTATTATTTGTATTATTCGGACTTGTCCAAATCTTTATTGCTATATACACTACGTTTCATCGCTTAACCCGGTATTGTTAACGGAATTAGAACTATCTACCCTTTGGATTGAATAAATGGTTAGGTTCGAAGTTCGTGAAGGCTCCCTATTACAACATGACGGCTCCTGAGTTCGAAGAGAAGGTCCTCATATACCCTACCTATGGACATTAATGGGTATGTCCAATCCTCATAAATACGGAAGTATTATACTGAGTCGTCTGATACCACTAGCAATGGTTTACTTTTCTTACACGCCGCTGGCAAGTATTGCATTTTGTTAATGTTATAAAATTCCATTTCATTTCCAATCTCCGTTTTGGTTATTTCTCATTTAGCAACCTTTGTTAGGTTACAACAAGTTTCCCGAGATTGTGAGGAAATACCTTAAGAAGGTTGGAGGGCATATCATCCAAAACGTTGTGTATGTAACAATAAAGATGAGGAAAATAGTCCAAATAATACAAAGAATGTATTTTATCATACATGTTTATAAATGTTCTCGTACTCTACTATTTATGCTGCTGGACTGCCTCCTTATTGGCGCGCTTTCTAATTGAGTGCACTTTATGAAAAGTCCATACAACTATGGATACCTCTATGTGATACATTTCAATAGACTGAAAGTGCTTTTCTGTATGTGAGTGTATAAGTGAAACTGATATGTCGAAATAGGAGTTTGTATATTGTTGACTTCCATTAAAAGGAATTCTACTAGCAAAAGATTGGTCGATATTGGCTTTTTCACACAGTCAAATCCAAACAAAGGAAGAAATAGTCAGAAAAACAGGGGATGGATATTAAGAAACAAAACTAAATATATATATATGTATATATATAAACCAAAAGTAAAAAAAAACGAAGATGAAAGAGGTTCAGCGTTTCTTTTTGCAACAATGGAAATTTAAATCCGTTTTAGTTGAAACATGTTCAATCACGTTTTTTGTAAATGGCGTTTTTCGTCGCACGGAAGCAAGCACAATTATCACTGAGACCTTTGTTGGAATTTTCTTCAAAAGAAAATCACCAATAAAATAAAACTAAAAATTCTTCAACACAAAGAGACAAATAAAATAAAATAAGATTTGATAAAATAGAATAAAAAATATAAAATAAGATATACATTTTTATTCAAAAGAAAGACACAAAAAAAAAAAGTTTAATTCTACCAACAATGCCTTTACATCTAGCCTTTAAAAATTTAAAAGTATGCAAATTCTTTTCAAGTCAAACTTTACACACACACACACACACACACACAGACACACACACACACACATATATATATATATACATGTATATATATTGAATGATATGCAATAATAATATATATATATATATATATATATATATATATATAACATATATAGAAACACACACACAAACACACACACACACACACACATATATATATATATATATATATATATATACAAATATATATATATATATATGTGTGTGTGTGTGTGTTTGTGTGTGTGTTTCTATATATGTTATATATATATATATATATATATATATATATATATATATATATATATATTGAATGATATACAATAACACCAAGAAAAGAAATGCTAAGAGTTTATTGAACATCTGTAAAAAAGAAAATGTAGCAGTATTATTTTATAAAGTTATATTTCATAATATAAAAACTCTCTATTTGATTCAATGATACTTTTGCAAATGATATATATTGAAGAGATACCTACTCTTTATAAAAAGACTAGATTTATAGTGGCGAGAAAATCTTTGAAAATAAAAAATAACGCTACAAATGTTTAGTTTATTGACTCTGATGCATTGGGATACTACTAAATTTGATTATGTCTTTTATCAACCTATATATATATATATATATATATATATATATATATGTGTGTGTGTGTGTGTGTGTGTGTGTGTGTGTGTGTGTATATGGACAGGTAAGTTGGGGAGGATTCTATTTGGAATCATCCGTATATCCATGATACACGCCCGCGCGGGTGCACACCTGTAGATTTATACAAGGCTTATTTCAAAATCCTAAGAAAGCTCAATGTAAAATAATTGAATTAATTATATACAGATCAATATTTATAATTCCAATAAACTAACACCTAAACCCTAACCCTAACTCTAACTCCGTCTTCTTTTTTCCTAGTAGATCAATGAATAAATAAATAATTTATCAGTCAAGAGTGGTTCCCCTTTGTTTATGTTGGACTTATAGGAAATAACCTTATCTGTTTAGGTTTATTGGTAATTATTAGATTTGTACAAGGATGACAGCCATCCTTGTAAAATCTAATAATGGGAAAATAAATAATTCATCAGTCAAGAGTGATCATATTTAGTGAAATACATTTTTTTCAAAAATGTTGGGTTGTTTAGTGTTGCAGGACAGGGGTCAAGTTTAGTGGCAAGACAGGATTGACGAATTTTTTTTTTAGCTTTTCACGATGCCAACAGGTGACACAAGGTCAGTTTAATGTGGGATATCCCGTAGAACGCAAACCTTCTAAGTGAGAGAAATGCTCAGTTCGGTCGGCATTATCCTAGAGTTGGTTTCTTGGTTGGTTGAGTTTTACGACATGTCAACCCATTTGGGTAATTTTATGCCACCAAAGACTTTTTTGTTTTGCTCATTCTTGATGGGTATTCATTTTTAAAAACTCAATTTTTTAAAACAATTTTCTTTTAAACCCATGTTTATCTATTTAACCTATCGATGGAACCGTAACAGGTACTACCACTCCGGGTCAGAGTGGATCAGGGAGTAATGAGGATGAAGGAGTTCCACATTCCCCAGATATCCAGGATTGGAACTTCACCATCAGATAGTGTTTAACATCATACCATGAATATTAAGACTCTCAATCACTGCCTTCTAGCACATATATGATAAAAAGAGTCGGGGGGAGTTGCCATAAAGGAAAGATAGTTGGGACAATCATATATATATTTACCAGCCCCTCCGCATGAGCAGGATGTGACACAAGGACGTGATCAGCCGATTGATTGGAGGGGGGCCTCTACGACAGCCCGTCTAGCCTATGTAAGATCCAAAGTGGAGTGTTGCATGTCATGTACTGCTCATCCACCAGGTTTCAGTCCTTAAGCATCACGGATTGCCATCCACATCCAACAAGTGTCCACGTTGAGGATGGTCTTAGCCCTCTGCAGAGGTGCAGCCGGTGTAGCCTCAGCTGACAGGGCTGTATCCAAGAGGGGTGCCTCAGTCGCCGGGCAATAAATTCATCCCTTACTCGTTAGGCGAGAGGTCAGGTCTGTCAGGATATAGAACCCCTTGAAACTAAGGTATTAGTATAATAACAAAGCATCCAACACAAGTGACAAGCAGTAGCATTGGCAGGGTTGATATTGAAAAGGAACAATATTCAAATGTCCAATATTGATCAAATGAAAGACCCTGTCAACACTCTAATAATGATGAATATGGGTTGGACAATTAGTGTGGTCAGTTTATGAATTATATACACAGCTTATTAAACGAAAAATGACATCTGCCATTTTAATTAGGTTCATTGTCGATTCGTTTTAGCAATAGAAAATATTTTTCTTCTCCGTTTCACCTTGACTCATGTCGCACGAGTTTAAATGCCTATCGACCGGAAAAGCGAAATTGATCCGAAGGAGAGAAAAGTCAGTGATTGATTGCTTATAAGGCTGATCAGTCGCTTTTGTGTTGCTGTTAGACTTTCAACAAACTGTGCGAAATAGTTTTTCGCTCCGTTTCTTTTCTAATATAAAAAAAAATGGAACGCCCTCAACGTTGGCATAACAATGACAACTCAGATAATTCACAATGATTTAGTATACAAATAATTTCTTAGCTAAAATTCCGCCCTATGGGTAGAATCTAAGTTAAATAAACTGACCATGAATTCATTCATCCCAATTTTGAATGCAGCAATAAACAATGGTGAATTAAGATTTGTAAGGACTGATAAGTTAATAAACGTCAACGAGAGGTTTATAGACCCAGTTAGGCATTACTCTTAGTAAAAATAGGGACACAATAACACAATGTTTACAAATCTTGATTGAAAACTTTATAGGGAAAAATCATGAAGAAAAGTCATAACTGTTTTTTAGTTAGGAAATGTTTCAGCTAGTTGTCTACTTTATATTGTTAAATAAAAAATAAAGATTCATTTTAGTTAACCTAAGCGACTCAAATTATAGAGTTTAGCATTATAGTTACGTTGCAAAACGAAGTATTTACTAAATTCTTTGAAATGGTTTTCATTTTTTCAAACCTAAAATGATAAAAATGGTCTGGCACCCGAACTAGTTACACGACCTAATCTATTCTCCTCACTTTTCTTGTTATATTACCAAAGGTTCGGCCACTATACTCTTCGGCCCTTTTCAGTCGTAATCGCTATCTTCGATAAATTTCAAACCAAACCCTTTATTTAATGGACGTGGCTAAACCGTTCCTAATCTATTTTTTATGTCTGGGAATATGTTAATATGTTCTCTTATTTATCTCCATTGTTGTGATATAACTTTTGTTTCCGCTGAAACCCGGGATCAGAGATCGAACTCACGATTATAGGGACGATTCAGCGATTATTCCAAATAGTCTTAAACCTAACGTCAGTTTGTTTTCTTCTCCAACTAGAGTATGTATGCTTTTGTCCTTTTGCAGTCTATTCGACGTTAGGAAAATATTCAGAATAAGCTAAACCCAACAAAGATATATCTTTCGAATCAAACCTTCAATATAGTACAGAACTTAGCAAACTAATTTTCTAGATCATTTCAATCTTAGTGAGTTCGATCCTCAACAATTGCATCGCAACTGTAACTTTGTGCCGTACCAAAACTTAAGTTTATATTCATGCAAATACTGAACAGAATGAAAGTAATTACGAATTTCACATTTATTTTCTCTTTGTATTGTGCGTTGTTTCTTGTCCAAATTTTGAGTTCTGTTATTCTTGTTTGTAGTAAAAAAAAAACGTAACGGGTGAACATTTCTGATAAAGTTCAAAATATAAAAAAAAGAAACTGAATTCTTACACAGGTCTAACCAAAACTGTTTGATAATCGATATGATTGGTGCGTATAAAAACAGATAACGTATCAATCAACAGATGTTGATCGTTTTCTTTTGGTTGCGTTTAGTTCATTAGAACTATTTCAGCGATTTTTATTTTATCTTTACTTTCTTTCTGTGTTATAGAAAGTCATAACAGTGAACGTTATATTATGAGGAAGCGATTAAAAACACTGGCGGCAGCGAAAAATTATTTTGTTCTGTTTCCTTTTTGTTTTTTCAATTCGCCTGGCTTGTTGTAAAAAGTATATAGGACGAAAGATCGATATTGCATTTGAAAACTCAAGAGAAACCCATTTGTTGGTCAAATCAGTGTTATTCGTGACTTCAGACAATAGCAGACATCGGGTCCCGTGGTGAATGTGTTTATTCTTTTCTGTAGAGAAAGAATAAACAGATTCACCCATGATCTTTTATTCAGATCGGTCTGTATGCTTTATCCTGTGCAAAGGAGAATATCAAATATTATCATTAGGACGTAAAGCGGTCATCTTTACCAAAAATGTGGCGCCTTCATTTATACAGAAATGTGTGTTCGTATGCCAGGATAAATAATGCTATACGTAGGGGCTGCTTTAGCTCACTCGGTAGAGCATCCACTTCGGAATCGCAAGGTTCCCGGCTCGATACCGGTCCCCAACGCCGAGTATCTCAGATTGAGTAATCTGGCCCGTGTGGTTTGGTGGGCAGCTGACAGTAGGTGGGGCGTCCACCTCAGCATAAACAATCTCCCCGGTATAGCGCTAGCGAAAAGGGGATAGACTCTATCGCTGTACGGCTAATACCTACAATAGGTCTCTCTCTCTCTCTCTCTCTCTCTCTCTCTCTATATATATATATATATATATATATATATATATAGTTTACAATACATTTAAGGTGCATTTGTTACCATTGGTTTCCAATAGCATGTTAGCCACTTTTCATCAAGACAACTCGCCTGTTAAGAAATGCAGGGAATGTCAATCCATTTATATATATGTATGTATTTTTTGTGGGGCCAATCTTCGTATATCTCCGCGTTATAGTGAAAATTGTACGTATTTATTCACATATGGGTACACACACGTGTGCCCACGCATCTCTACGCGAACTCTTCCTAGCCCTCTTCGTCACCTCGTTTATTCCTGCCTCCTTGCATTTCCTTTTATCTGCTTATCTTGATAAAGGTCAAGATTTTGCTGGCCACATATTATTTCATAGTTCTTTTTGGGAGCGCTAGTCTTTATGATTCCATCCGCTCCTGTCTGCCCGTTTGAATTTTGGTTTCACTATTATCCCAGATCGATCTGTTGTCGCTTTTGTGGTTATTTATGTGTATATTTCTGTTTCTGTTATTTCTGTTTCTGTTATTGTTTCTGTTATTGTTAGGTGATGCTTTGTCTTGGGTGCTCGTATATTTGCATCAGTGAGTTCCTGTTTTTTTTCTTCTTCTCGAGTTAATGGTGGTTTTCTGTGTGTATATTATTCACCGGTCCTAGACCATATTAGTAATTTTTTCCTGTGAAGGCAGGCTCGGAAGACTTCCGATTTGGTTTTTCGGAACTTTATTATGTAAAGGGGTAGGGGGAAAGATATCTGCGCGTGTCATATGTATACGTTTGTGTATCAAGTAAGTGAAGAGAAAAAAGGTGTGGGGGGGAATTTTTATAGTAAGAGTTGTGTAGTTAATGTTTTTAATTATTGTTGTTTTATTATTGTAATTGATTATATAATGATTTTTTAGAGTTAATATTGCAATTATGTATAATAATTGATTATTATTATTATTATTATTATTATTATTATTATTAGTTTTCACATCAGTGTTAGCTGATGGTCTTTCACTGGAGTCTGAGTGACAGCAAGTCTCCTCAGGTCTCCAGGACTCTTCTGAGTATTCTGGCAGATTGCAGCAGTGCAGTGTTCTGAAACTGTGTACTAGTGATTATTTATACTAACAATTTCAGTGTATTTATAATTATTTATATTTACACAATTGTAATAATAATTTACTTACATAATAAACGCACACAGCAGATCAAAAGTTAAAAGAATATTTTCTCGCCACTTACTTGAAACAAACATTTTTTCCTAATGAACATACATTCACGCTCGTACACACACACACACACACACACACACACACATATACACACACACACACACAACTTTGAGGTTTGTTTCGATTTCGTTTATCACAAAAGATGTATACACACACGCGCAACCAGACACACAAAACACCTACAAATGCACACTGTCTTTTTTTCGATACATACACTCACACACATCCATACTCACACCATAAAGGGGAATATTTTACGTCATATTTCAAACCGTCCACCTTTCCAGAGTCCTTTCTTCAAATTTCAAATTTCGAACAGACTGATAAACAAGGACTATCGCTTGTTTTTTTTTTTTTTTCGTTATTCTGTGATAAAAATTTTTTTATCACCTTTCCTTATACCAAACAATGTCCTGAAGAACTAATTAATAGATCGAAACACTGTAGCGTTGGCTAATAAACTTACCACTCAACTAATTTAAACCTGTTTTTTTCAATTTTCTTAATATACTACATACCGTCGGATTCACTTCCATCTCTTCATATATATATATATATATATATATATATATATATATATATATATATATATATATATGCCTTACCATTAAGTATTAACTACTGAGCTACTTTAGCAGATTATTATTATTTTAAAGAGTTTGATCAAAAGAGCATGCTTAATAATTAGGTGCGTCTTTATTAATTGAACAATTTCGTTATTGGTAAATGTTTCCGGTTGGCAAATGTTGATTTGTTTATGGTGATAAATGTCTGTTCGACAGTTTGTATGTAATTATATGAGCATTTTTCTATTTATCACTGAGTGGGTATATATGTTCCTGTTTGCGTCCATTTAAATGGGGGCGAAAATACATTTTTTAAATATTTGTTATGCTCATGTTATAATTGTTATTATCATAGGAAGTGGATTTGACTTGGCTACACGAGTTTAAATCCTGGATGAGGTTGTTTGCATTTCAGACTGCGCAAATATCCTTGTAAAAAGTAAGATTCCTACTATTCTCCTTCACGCTATTGGTAAATGTTGGGACAGACTTGGTTCTTTAACTTTTAATTCGTATGGCAACCTGTCTTGGAGAAGGACACTCTATTAAGATCGTTTGTGAACCTGGAGAGTAAGAGAGTCCACTAGGCTACTTGAGAAGCCCCCAACCAAACCCTGTTATGGGGGCACTGGGTGGGGTATTCTTATGTATTTGCATATCCTTATGTATTTTTGAACATAATCTCTTTATTTATCCTTTAATCCAGAGATGAATATCTATCATATATATCGACCATTATAGTGTAGAAACTTCATATTAAAATCCGGCTTATAACTTATATGTCCTGTTATTGATCCACCTTTGCATATATAAAGTTATAGACATCGAATTCCTTATAAGTTAAACTTTTCTGTAGGGTATTGGCAGCCAGAAATGTTACTAATTGAAATTTGCCAGTGGGTGTTACTACTCTAACTCTGGAGTGGAAAATGTCTGTTCTCTCAACTCGCATGCACTTACCGTGTGCCCTCACCATGTGCCCTCACCGGCCGAGTTAGGGTTGAAATTGCTGTTCACACCAATAAAAGAAAGAAATGAAATAAAAAGATATAAAATAAAGAAGAAAACAATTTAAGAAAAAGATGAAAACAGTTTTGAAAATCGATTCTCCATTTTATTGCTTGGATGATGAAATAGATTTTCATTGAAATCAATAAAACATTTTGTACTAACATCATCAAATCAATAACATCTCACTTCCCCCATCGAACCGAATTTTTATTTTGAAAATTTAGCAGCACAAATTATGTATGTGTTTTGAAAAGTGGTGTATATTAAAGATCCGGAAACACGCTGTTTAGTTTTAATGCGGATGTTACTGGCTATACAAAGATTTTAGCCACGTTTATTTTGATTGTAGTTAAACGTTTTTGATAAGCGACATCGCTGGGTTCGGTTTAAGTTAAAGCACAAATTTCGTTTTGTGAATGGCAAAGCGCAAATCAACATGAATATTTTGAATGCACAAAGAAATTGAATAGAGAAATAAATATAAATTTGCATTTCGTCTAAAAAAAAACAAAACAGAACGATGTAGTTGATGTCATTTCAAAACATAAATAAACTCAACCAAAATTAGAATAAGTATGAATATATCTATCTATATTTATTCATGTATTCATCTATGTATATGTATTTGTATACAGATGAGAGCGCTCTTTAACCCTTTTGAGGAGAGGCAAAACTCTAAATTCAAAATTGTTAAACCCCGCTTAAGAAATTGACCTTGTGTCACATCCAACTCGTGCGGAGAAGTTGTTATATATATATATATATATATATATATATATATATATATATATATATCAAGTGAGGCTAAATGTTTCCTGCAAAATCAGCTTTTAACTTTGAATTCATTCTGTGTTGTTCAAAAAAAGAAATTCCAACACCAAATATTATTTTATACAAATTATGAAATTGTAGAAAAACTTCTCTATAAATCCAAACATGATTTCTTGTTTCTTTTATTCCACTAAATAATCGGATTAAAAAAAATAATGAAAGCCAAAACAGGAAATTTTAAAATTCGCCAAACATTTCTCTTAGTTTTCATAATTAAAGTCGACGGAATTTTGATAATTAAAGTCCCAAAGATTTTCTAAAATAAATCATTGTTTTTAAATTATTATTTCATTTCCTTTTGAGTTTTATTGCAATTCTCTCGTCAATATTCCAAATTAAGAAGCATTAATCCAAAATGGAACGAATAAGCCGTCGTCAAGATTTGAACATGATTTTAGGGGAACCTGTCGTCTAGCTACGAACAATTCTCTCAAATTAATTATATTAAAAGACTAACAAGGTAATTAATTTACTTTAAGCTTTATTCAAACATAACTGTGATCAAGGTAAGGTGGAAAAGCTTTTCAGCATTTATAGTTGGTTTGTTGCTTTGTTTTACGGCATACCAAACCTCTTCAGGTCATTTAAAGTCAAATGTCGTTTTGATAAATAAAGGACTGTTTACAGTTACCGCTGATGCTTAAGTGGTGATCCGGTTAAGTATTGAATAGGCTCATTGTTGCTTTATTTATAGTGGCTGATCCAGGGGAATACACAACTATATAATATTTCTAATTGTTAGTATTAGATGTAATATTTGCCCAAAGGAGGATAATTAAAAAATCATCCAAGGTTTATTCTTTATTTCCGATTTTGCTCATTTAAGGGTCACAGAAAAAATAATCTGATTGTTGTGATTAAATATATTAAGATGAAATAAAGACGAGTAAAAATTAAAAAAATAATCAACAATTCTTTGCAAAAAAAAACGAGATTATTTCATATAATAATTTGTCTTCGTTAATTGAAACTATATATGGAGGCGCGTGATGTAATGGTTAGAGTCGTAGGAATAATGGACTCGTTGACCCAAGTTTAAATCGTAGACGAGACTGTTTGAATTTCACATAGCGCTAATAACCTCGGGATAAATTATGCATTGAACTACTCTTGCTCCAGCTATGAGTAAATAGTAAGGCAGACTGGGATCTTTAAATTTTGATACGTAACCAGTCTAGAAGGAAAACTCCGAATTCAAAACTGTTAAACTCTCCTTAAGAATTTGACCTTGTGTCACATTCTTCTCGTACATAGGGGTTGATAAATACACAGACACACACACACACACACACACACACACACATATATATATATATGTGTGTGTGTGTGTGAGTGAGGGACAGATTGTTTCATAATTATTTAGGAATACTTAAATATGATTCTATATTAGTCACATGCTTATACTCCATTCCCCAAAACAGTGTTTAGTAATTGAAATGATTATAACATACTCTAGCCTCATTCAAGCATCCACTCCTTTGTTTTGAATCTGCTAAATAATTTTCCAAGGACGAACGTATTTCACAAATAAATCTTACAATTGTATGAGAGATGAATGTATAGAAATTTCCCAAGTTTACACTTACAAACAAGTCAACAATGTTGCTTTGATATTTGGTGAGACAAGGAATGTACATCATCAAACTAGCATAGACACAGATCATCTTTGTTAACGAGAAAACTTCTCGATAAAGTGTCTGTAACGTAACATATATAGCGGATGTTACAGTCGTTTCTAAGAAAACTATCTTTTCTACAACCGCTGTTTTCAGGGTTACAACGAATTTAATAAATTCAAGAAATCCAAAAATTCGGTTATATCTATTTTGAAACACTCTGTAAACTCTCGCTGCTTATGTAAGACGTAATATTAGAATTTGGATTTATCAAAGAAATACGCCAAAACTTTTATTCACTGACATAATTTAGATTCTGAAATAAATCTTAACGGTAAGGGGAAAATAAAGCGATAATCACTGTTGTATTTCAAATCTGAACAGTCAGTTGGTTTAAGTTTATATTTGTTTTGTTTTCTTTGGTTTCGCTGGACTTTATTTATTGTTTCGCCTACCTCGAATTATAAAATATAAGGCGATTATTACTGCACCAATCACTGCAAACTATTGAAAATAACTAAAATCTTGTGGTTAAAATTCCTTTTTCAGATAAAAATCATGTGTTTCGCTGAAAACTGTTCTCACGATTAATTCTGTCAAAGTCCGATTACACTTCTGTGTAGGCGTGTGTGTTGTGTTTGTCTTTCATAGGGGATATGTCTGTGTAAATGATATTTATTGTATAATTATGTAAGTTTGTCTATGTGTAAATGAGAGAAAGTGAGAAATTCAACGAGAGATTTTGAGTGTACAGTGTGTGTGTGTGTGTGTGTGCATTTATAGAAGAAAGTAAGTGTGTGATTTTGCAAGAAGCAACGTGCGTGTATTAGAGTGTGTGTAACTGAGTGAGAATGTATTTGTATGAGCATGTGCGTCTATATGTAGTAGTATGCGTTTACTTAAAATGTGAATGCGCTTAAGAGAAGCTGTGTGTATGTGCGAGAGCGTTTATTTATGTGATATTGTATATATGTGAATGTGTGATTATGTGCATATATATATATATATATATATATATATATATATATGTGTGTGTGTGTGTGTGTGTGTGTGTGTTTGTTTCATTTGTTTACGGATATCAATACTGATCGATAAATTAATAAATAAGATATTATATAATAAGTCGTAAGTGTTGTCAGCGAGGGAGTTCAATAGCGCTCAAGATTGTTTTTAGCATCTGAGGTGGAGCGCCACACCTACATCAGCTCCTTACTTTACCGCACAGGTCCCTGTACTACTCATACGCTGAGTTGTATCGAACTAGGAATACGCTCTAACTGAGCTAAATATAAATACTTATCGGATAAATTAATGTCGAATCGCGTTATTTGAATAAAAGTCTCAGATTTGGTTGGTATGATTATTTCATTAACTACATGTTAATTACTACTATATTAATTGACTCTGGGGACCTTCTAACACAAAAAAAGGGTTGATTATTAGCCATAAAGACAGTTTGAAAAATACAGCCAGGACAATCATATAGTTGCTAGAGATTGGCATGAACAGCCGATAAATCATATGAGGCCGCTCCGGCCGCCCCTCAAGCCTAAAAAATCGGTGTTGCATGTCATGGGACCACTTAGTATTCGGATCACGGGCCGCTCAGCCATCACAATTCTGTCTTTATGCCTTTCGAATCACTACCCACATCCAACAGGTGGCTCCAGGCGGGAATGCATATTTGTTGGAAAATAAGGTATATATAGCAACACATTACTATATACGTAGCATATTATTTGTGTGTAAGTTTGTAGGTACTTTGTATGTGAGGGTCTCCTTTTTTTTGTAAATAGGCGTATGTGTTTATATCTACTAGCTGTATTATTGAAATTATTTGGGACTATATTCTTAATAATTGTCCGTATTTAAATTATAGACATCATTCTGAAATAAAGGAAATATATACTTACAAAATCTTAAATAAAATCAAAAGAAAAACTAAATAGAAATATTGAAGATTTAGTTTTGAAGGTAAGTATATTAATCGTTTGAGAAATCGTTTGCGAAAAAATGAATTCATTTTTTAGGTGGATGGTTCGCGATGACAAAAGGAGGAAAACCGGATTTTTTGTCAAGAAGTTTAGCAGAGACAGATTTTGTTGAAAACAATTTGTAGTTGGTGGCGGTTGTTTGTTACAGAAAGACAACACCACTAAATATCGCGCAATGGTAACATGAAACCGTTTCCATGGAAACACGCTTGACTTACTGACCCTCGAATCTGCTAGATTTCAACCCCATAGATCTATATATGACATGCAGTAGCCATATCTAATTAACGCAATTCAGTTGTGGAGAACACTTGAATGTGATAAGATATACCAATACAACTACTATAATATGTTATAGAATCCATTACTCACCTTTAGTTATTAGGCAGTAATCTATATCGGTAATTCTAATCATATACTCACAAATTAACAGCTCAATTGTTACTTTTTATATGAGAGATATTTTTCATTCTAATATTCTTCATGGTTATTCATATAATTCAATATTAATTACACAGATCAAACATAATACATTGAAAATACTAAATCAAAATTGATCTAATAAATAATCAATCAATCAATTAGATTAATAGAGCATTTTATCTCGGAATAAATTGTATAATTGTTTGATATACACTTGTTCAATTAAAGGACGCTGGGTGGTGTCCTCAGTTCAGTTTTGGCAGGTTCATTGGGAGATTTCGTTTCTTTCAACATAATACCCACCTTACCAGCTAGACCCAACGAGATGATTATGCCTCGGAGTGCTAAAATGTGTCCAACGCTGATAGCTAGACCTGACTGTTGGTATTTCAAACAGGTCTAAGTAGCGGCAACACTTTTATTAATTCTTGGCAGGACGGGGATCTCGTGGTAAGTTGAAAATTCTTTTTAACACACAAAAATAAATATTTCTTTGAATATTTAGATGAGGCTTGATCATTTGTATTATTTGGATTAATCGGACTATTTGCTCATCTTTATTGCTATCTGTACAACGTTTCGGCCGATGTACGCTCCGGCTTTCTTCGGGTATTTCTTGTCGGATTCGGGAACTATCTCGAATTCGGGAACCTTCTCTTCGAATTCAGGAATCTTCTTGCTGTAATCAGGAGTCATCACGGAACTTTGAACCCAACCCTTTATACTCGCGTGAACTGAATAAAGGGTTGGGTTCAGTTCCGTTATGGCCCCTGATTACGACAAGAAAGTTCGCGAATTTAAGAATGCTCAATTCTTTTGAATTGGGAGAAAATTGAATCTTATTAAATGCTTAACGTTTAGGACATTGATGTTTTGCTCGGATAGCAAGATTGATGATGAACTTAAACAAATTCCCAATATCTTTGCTAGTAACTAAATTTAACTGCAACAAAGAATTTAGACCATCAAATTGTCCTGTGTGTGTGAGGTTTCCGTGGATTTGATGTGCTGGTCAGACATTTACTAATAGAATTACTTTGTCTTTTATGCGCTGATTTAATGCTGTGAAGGTTAGAACAATCTTCACGACTCGATTTTCATTTTGCAAAAGAAGATTCTGCCTATCTATGAACAAAGTCTCTTAATTCATAAGTTTCTATGTCACTGTGAGGCCACATATATAGGACGGACGATACAGCTGTTGGGTGTAAGAATAAACCAACATGTCCACAAAGAAATAAGAAGTATACCACAGTCAACATCCGGGCTCTCACTGGCACAGGCCTCTGCCATTGTTGATCACCTGTGCAGTTTATATAACTGTGAATTAATTACAGCAATCAGCAATGTTTTGTCCTACGTAAGAGTAGGTCAAACCACCATCTTTACATCTTAGAGGCAGTCGCAATTCTTTTGAGCTGTCCGGCCTTGTGTAGGCAATGACGATTGAAACTTTGCCTAGCACTATTTGCTGTGGATGTTGTTGCAGAGATTAAAGTAACGTGAAGGGATTCATAATTCTTTTTTTCTCCATCCTTGTTTCTCCAATATTGACCTTTAACCCATTCTATACAATTTTAAATGATATCCCGGTTGTAAAATTTTGAAAATACAGCGGTCGAAAGGGCCCTTAAGTCTCCTTTTTTTCCTTTTCTTTAAACGTCTCTTTAATTCTTATATAGTTGATTATAGTTTGATAATGTATGATTATGTTTACGTTTTTATATAAATTAGTTGTACAAAAACCTGTTCATATATATATATATATATATATATATATATATATATATATATATATAGATTTTTTTGTCATTATTTTCATAGTGAGTTCGAAGCATTAATTAAAAATGTAATAATATATTTTGAAGGCGTAATAATGCACATTTATGTTTTTAAAAAACATATTTATTTCTTTTTTTTTTTTTTCATATTAAGGGTCCTAAATATTTTCAAGCAAAGCTCATCATCAGAGGAATGAAAGATTTTCTCATAATTTTCATCTGTATTTGATAAATTCAATTGTGTTGTTGTTCATTGAATGTTTGGTGGTAACTGTGAAAAATTTTTTTTTTTTTTTTTTCCGGCGAAGATATAGTTACGCTCGGTGAATTCCGTAATAAATCGGTGCGGCGATCGTGTTCCGCGGGATGTTTTAAAAATTATTTCATATATAAAATTTTTTTTCTTTTTATATATAAATATATATATATATAATTTAGAATTATATTCATGGAGATCAGAATTCTAGAGATGCTTATGTGGAGCATGGTCCCAAAATTGTTGGGGGGGGGGGGCACTGGCTTATTTGATACAAGAACAGAATTATGTGATTCTGATATTATAATTGAGATTGACTTGATCGGCTTGAAAATCAATAAATAAAACCCTCCCATTTTACATTAGTTTTATCCTGAATTAATGGCGAGAGATAAGAGAAATATGTAGTTAACTTTACGATTCATCATCATCATGTCGCGCAATCAGCACGGATATCCATGACAATCTCTTGCCAACCTTCCCTATCACTCATTGCACCTGGGAGGTCCTCTGCGGAGCATCCAGTATCCTCGCATATTTGGGCAATGTAGGTCCTTGCGGCGCCCCCACACTTGCATGTCCATTGTGTGGCTTCCACAGGAGAACGTCGCTTATGAGCTCGTCCTTGCTTCTCCAACAGTGTCCTGCATGCCTTGTCCGTCTCACTCGGATAGTTTGTGAGATGGGGGGCAAAGTGACCGTACAGTTGTCTCCTCGTGGGTGCTGCTTTCCACGATTTGTTCAAGACTGCACGTAGCATTCTTGTGCAGCTTCCATCTAGCTTATTTTCAAGACGCTTCGTTAGGGTCCATGTGGTGCATCCATATAGCAGCACTGATACAACCACAGCCTGGAAGAACCGTCTCTTTAGTTTGTCAGGGAGATCGGACCTCCATACGACTGATAATTTGTTTGTGGCCGCCATGCCTTTGCTATTCGTGTATTAACATCACTCTCTGTAGATGAGATATTTACTACCTAGTACGTGAATTGTTCTACTGGCTTGAGAGGTGTGCCGTTTGAGTGTGGTGATGTTTCTTTTTTTTTGAAGCTTATGAACTCCGTTTTACTGGAGTTCACACAGAGGCCGATATTTTCTGCTGCCTCCTCCAAGCTATGTAGTAGTGACTCAGCCTGTGCTGGTGTTATCTGCAAGAAGTGCAAGATCATCAGCATAGTCTGCATCTGTGACTGTTTGTGCGGGATATCGCCTACTTCTTGCCTTTTCAGTGTGAAACCTTTTTCTTTTATGGTATCTAATGATGTTCTGAGTACGTAGTCTAGGCATATATAAAAATATATATGGTGCCAATGTATCTCCTTGTAGACCCCAGCGGCGATGTCAAAGAAATCTGTCGCCATCAGGTGATCGTACCATCGCTTTAGTGTCTTTGTATAGCATCATCATAGCTGCAACTGTTTCTTTGGGATACCATATGCTAGTAGTATTTGTTCCATTTTTCCTCTATGTATGGAATCAAATGCCTTGGAGAAATCTACGAATAGCAGCGTTGCCTCTAGATTCTTTGCTCGTACCCCTTCTATGATCCGTCTAATAGTCAGGATCTTGAGAGTAGTGGATCGATTTCTGCGGAATCCGTTTTGTTTTTCCTAAGGATTTTTTCTATTTCGGGTCGCGATGCGATTAAGAAGAAGGGCATTAAATACCTTGGCTGCAATAGCCGTAAGAGTTATGCCTCTGTAATTTTTAGCGATTCCGAGATCTCCCTTTTTGGGGAATGGAGAATGCAGCCTTTCGTCCATTTATCTATTCTATTTTGTCTATATACTGCATTGCATAGCCTAAGCAGTATGTCATTGAACTTTCCTATCTTCCATACCTCCGGGGGTATTCCGTCTAGTCCTGCCGCTTTCCTACCTTTTAGCTTCTCTAAAACTTGGTTGATTCATCTATTGTGAAATCCCCAGTTTGATATCTAGTGTTTATCTACAAATCTCTTGGGTATTGTTTTCTACGATTTTAGGTGGGTTCCCCAGAAGTTTTTGGAAGTGGTTTTTCCATTTCTGGAGTCTATCTTCTTGGCTGGTTGCCTTTAGCTTTGATTTAGAGGTATGTTTCCTACCACTAATTTCATTTACTGTTTGCCACGCTAATCGCGACTGTCTGTCCTCCACCGATTGTCTTATATTATTTATTTGTATTTGTATGTATTCTATTTACAAAATGTAGTGTAATTGTTAATCATATTTTTTTTTCGTAGCCCATAGAAAATGTGTGAAGTATTAGAATGTAATCAATGGTTGTTTTACCTTCAATGTAAATATGTTGTAAGTGATATGAGTAAAGATCAATGAGTCTATGGAAAGATACGTTGTTATTAAGTGAATTTTGATCTGAACAGTTTGAGAAATTCGCTTTGATTTGTCTCATTGATATTTACTAATAAATTGAGTTATTTGAAAGCAAAAAGATTTTGCTGGTAACTAAATATTTATTGTAAAAAGACAACATTTGCAACAGCTTTGAACTATAAATATATATATATATATATATATATATATATATATATATATCACAGACTGTCATAGATGCAGACTACGCTGATGACCTTGCACTTCTTGCAGATACACCGGCACGGGCCGAGTTACTACTGTATAGCCTGGAGAAGGCAGCAATGAATATCGGCCTCTATGTGAATTCCGATAAAACTGAGTTCATGTGTTTCAAAAAGAAAGGAGACATCTCTACACTCGACGGAAAGCCTCTAAAGCCACTAGAACACTAGGTAGTAATATCTCATCCACAGAAAGCAATGTTAATACACGAATAGCATTGTGGCCACAAACAAATTATCAGCTATATGGAAATCCGACCTCACTGCCAAATTAAAGCGACAATTCTTCCAGGCTGTGGTTATATCAGTGCTGCTGTATGGCTGCACCACTTGGACCCTAAGGAGGCGCCTTGAGACTAAGCTAGATGGGAGTTGCACAAGAATGCTGCGTGCAGTCTTGAACAAATCGTGGCAACAGCAACCCACAAGGAAACAGCTATATGGCCACCTGCCCCCCATCTCACAAACCATCCGAGTGAGGAGGACAAAGCATGCTTGACACTGCTGGAGGAGCAAGGACGAGCACATAAGCGACGTTCTCCCGTGGAAGCCAACACAGGGACGTGCTAGTGTGGGCCGCCCACTAAGGACCTACATTGCCCAAATATGCGAGGATGCTGGATGCTGCGTAGAGGACCTTCCTGTGACGATGAATGATAGCGAAGTTTGGCGAGAGATTGTCATGGATATCCGTGCTAACTGTCCGAGATAATGCTATATATATATATATATATATATATATATATATATATATGATGGGGTTAAGTTGTTTAAGGTAGCGTGGATATGAAGTCAACACCTCATCTATGCAATCTTCAGACCAAAAGATCGCATAGGCGTAAAACTGTCAGTAACTAGTTGTTGATTCCGTGTCCACGCTACCATAACTTAAATATGAATGCTCTATCGATGATACTGAGACTGGCTACTTACAAATATAGCACCAATATTATTTACATATATATATATATATATATATATATATATATATATATATATATATATATAATAAGTCATCCACAGACACGTGTTTCAGCGTTTCACTCCTCTTCAGTGTGGCTAGACACAACTATCTTTTGGCTCGGGTCGAACTCAGACTGACTGTATGGTAGCCTGATATCTTATTCACTCATCCACTAGCGGGGACTGGTGTTTTTAAACTATTAAGTACATAGGTTTGTTTATGTGTTTTACGGTCACTGAGAGATCAAATTTCCGGAGAAACGATCATTGTTTATATGCTTAGTAGTGAGAGTTAATTTAAATTACCAATTAGAGAGCTCATACCAAATTTATGGGAGCATATTCGCGTGTTTGTATTTGAGTGCATGTGTTGTGTGTTTATGTGCGAACATGTGTGTGTGCGTGTGTGTCAAAACGTGTGTATGTATGTATGTGAATGTGTGTGTATGTCTTTATGTGTGTATGTGTGTAGAACTATTGCGTTGGGTATTGGAGATAAACACTAACGGTTGTCCTTCGAATATTCTGAACAGGTTGGGTTTTTTTATTTCAATTTTCAAAGACGCAAATCTCAACCAAACTACTTGAAATTTTAGCGCAATACGTTTTTTTTATAAATCACACAGCCTTTTCCCGAACAAACTTAAACAAAGTATATTTACACTCTTTAAATTTAACCACAATATCTATGTATTTGTGCTTATATATATATATATATGTGTGTGTGTGTGTGTGTGTGTGTGTGGGAGGGAGATCTTCCATGCTCATAATTACACATACACACACACACACACACACACACACACATATATATATATATATATATGTGTGTGTGTGTGTGTGTGTGTGTGTGTGTAATTATGAGCATGGAAGATCTCCCCCCCCACGCACACACACGCACACACACGCACACACACCTTTGTATGAAAATGCTGGAGCAGATTGTCGTAACGGTAATCGGCATCGAAGATGGAATTACATAACAGATTGAAATTAATCTGAAACGGCTTATATTCACTTAGGATACGTGCCCCTTGGAAGAGGCATGAATCTGATTTTCCCTTCACTAAAAATTTTGATAAATGCTCTTTCCAATAACTGCCTGGAATTAGCAGCAGAAATTGCCCCTCACTTATTACACACACACACACACACACACACACACACACACACATCTATATATGTATAAAGAGAGCGAGCGAGAGCGAGAGAGAGAGAGAGAGAGAGAGAGAGAGAGAGAGAGAGAGAGAGGGGGATAGGGAGAGGGGAAAATGAACGCAATTGAATGTAAAGGCAAATAGCTGGAAGCAAATATTAATTTCTCATAAACATCTGACAGTGATATCGACTTTCCGAAATGAAAGCAAGAAAAATGACTGTGTCATTTCCAAGCGAAGGCATCTATTTAAAAGCATCTGTCCATTTGCCCGGCATAGGAAAACCCACTTTGCCTTATTCACCCACGTTGGACGCTTCGTGTTCGCACTGAATCTTATTATATAGCCCACCTTATGAAATTACAGTGTCATGCATAAATCGATAATGTAGACTATACTTGCTTCTAACGTGAGATGAATAATCAACGTTAGAATATATTCACTTGCAGATATAGTTAAGTAGTTAATATCCAGTATTCTAAATTTAGAGATGTTTAGATCAATTTCAAATGTAGTGTTAATAGAATTATTAGATAAATACCGGACCCTTTAAGAATCTGATAATATGTAGTAATGAATTTCAAGGAGTTGTAAAAGTGAAACGAGTGTGATGATCGCTGAAGAATTGTTTAGTGAAAAGAAGGGATTTTATAGATAGGAAGATAATCGTTATGGTAGATTTTATCAGTTGTTTCCTACGTAAAGCCATGATAAAAACAATGGCATCACCTCCAGAGTAATGGTAGACTAGCAAGAATATGCACCCTCCAGACGTAATACATTAGTTATAATGTAAGGAATGTATATCAAATTAGAAAGACTAACGAAATTAAGAACGCATATAAAAAGATTACACCTATTTTAATTATATCGTAATTGCTTTAATTATATTGTAAATGGTTTCTATATAGAATCATTCATAAGATTGATTTTAATACGCTGAAAAATAAAACAATGATATTAGAGATCAATAACACCAGGTAATCATTTATTAAAACTGGTTTTGTTAAAACCAGTATGCAAATTAACCATATATATTATGTAAGTTTTATTTTTTGATGATATATAGGACACATTACAGGATTTTAAAGGCACTAATAACTTGGGCCTTTCGGGGTTTGTGTCTATTAATGAAAATTAACAGCGTTGATTCCAGGGAGCTATCTCCGCAGGCAACACCTGTCCCCTTGAGTTAAAAGGACAGTGCTGGGTTTATTGCCCAGTGCCTGAGGCGCCCTCTTGAGAGGGAATTCCGACGGGATCAACACATTTTTTGCACCTACCAACCATGAGTCTCGGCTCGTGGGTGGGCCCACATAAAAAGGTCCTTGTATCACGCCCTCATAAATGGGATGAAAGGCAAATATCCTAATAACATAGGCTGTTTTGAGGCAAATCTAACTCAGATTTTTATAGAGACAGTTAGTAAAAAAAAAATGATTCTATGTAATAAGGATTCTGACTATAAATTAATTACAAATTGATAAACTTACGCAATTCCTGAGGGTATTGTAACGTAAGCAGGAGCGTGGTTTCGGTTACAGACAGAAACCGAATTTCTATGATAATAAGATATGAATTTATGTTCTTTTTTTATCGTTTCTTTTTTTTACTTTAGACAGAGGGTATTATTCACGCGTATAATAGTAGCTAAAAAAGACAATATTCCGATTAAGCACTTTCTTCAAATTCTTTTCAATTAATCCTTTTAAATGAACGTTATTCTTCCAACAGACTCAGTGGAAATACCTTATTTACAATCTGGGAATAGATAACCGTTGTTGCACTTCATTATATTTGATAAACTCGTAAAAACACGAAAAAAAAAACCGACACAAAGAATATCCAGTGAAACTGCACTCAATTTGTAGAACTAAAACGTCTAAAATGACGAGAAGACTTGAAACACTTACAAAAGTAAATTATTAATTTTTATACCTTTAAAAAGAATTAAGGAGTATTTCGACTTGAAATATCATTTTAAACAACTTTAGAGAAACGAAAGTCACGTGGTATAATGGTCATCATCACAAATAATGGAATCGTCGATCTAATTCCAAATTCCAACCGAAACAGTTTTCGTTTCTTTAGAGCAAATACTTTCGGGAAATACACGAGTTCAATTCTTTCTCGAGTTGGGATTAAATAACAAAGAGGTCTGGGCTATTTGACCATCATGGTGGGCAACAAACCTAGAAGAAGACTAAATCGGGAAATTGGTTAACTAGATCTCCCAAGAACAATTATGGTAATTAAAATTCTCTGAGAAAGGAAAGATGTCAAGAGCCATCAAAGAACTGAAAGCCATCAACGAATCTATTGAAAGAACATGTGAATTTCTCTTTCATTTCATAGAGAAAAAAAAGAAATATTTCTATTTGAAAAAAAACAAAAAAAACAACTGAACTCTGAAAAATCAATCAAAATCATATAATTTAGTTGTCAAATACAGCTGCATTTGCAAAATCTATGGAAATTCATATAATTATTAAAAATTAAGTGTAGGTTCGTTCCTTATTGCATTACTGATTGAATTTATTCATTAAAAGTTTCCTTATAAATAAATAAAAATATAAATAAAAGAAACAAAACACACTTAGGAAACGTCAGAAACGTGTTTTAATTGAGATTCTATTTTATGTTTTAAAAATAAATCGCAGGAAAATAGTCACATTGCCCGCGGGGACACAGTCTAGTAATTCGTTTACTCTTCTACATGAGAGTTACCAAACGGGGACAATTCCAGTTTCCCAAATGGAAAGTAATTATGGAAGTATTATTCATTAATATTACAATCGGGAGATTTGTTTAATAGATCTCCCAAGAGAAATCATGGTAATTAAAATTAATATTTGTTTTTAATATTCTTGCAAAATAGAAAAGGGCTGAGATCGAATTTATATTCCCCCAAAACCGTAAATTGGTAAAATATTGATTTGTTTTGTATTTTTGCTTTTTTTAATCATTAAGTGATTTGTAGAATTAGTTTATATTTAAATAAACAATATTTTATATAGATGTTCAAATATTAGATAGATTTTTTTTATATTAAAGAACTTTAAAAAATGTTGCTTGATTTGTTGTGTATTTTATAACATTTATTTTATAATCATGACATTAATAAATATTACTTATAATTCTAATATTAATGTGTTTTTTTGTTTGTTAATAAGAATATATGAATTTAACGTGTATGGAAATCACCTGGTCATTTTCCCTTTAAATTTGAACATACCTGGTTCAGTGTTGACGGTAATTTCTACAGCTATACTATGGAATGAGGAAATTAACTCAAGATAGCCCCACCCACTCCTCGCCACCTTAAAAAACCGCAAAAATCTCAATGTCTAAAGGATATTAAATACTGCAAAAGCGAAAAGGTAACTCTCATAATCGGTGAATATCTGTTTTTGTTTTTGGTATTTCTATCGATATTTAGAGTTTAATATTTGCCAAAGGATTTCTGTTTTCACAAAGTCTGACAAAAGGCTAAGAAGATATTTAACATAGCTGACATTTCTAAGGCACCAAATTGCAATATGTATTTTGCTTACCAATATAAAGAGATGTACATTCATTGGTATGTAGTTTCCTTTCTATAATTATCTACTTCTTCTTGTTAATCCACTTATATGCCAAGTTACGTCTGTTGTTGTTCTGGCCTTTTATCTTTTCTTCGGGTCTGGAACCACTTGCTACTTGGATATGTTGTCTTGTGTCGTTGCTGACTTTTTAATTATTTTAGCTTGATATTTTTTTCAGAAATCTTTCTGTTCCAGTCCCAAAATACCCATCGAGAAATGGCCTCGGAGGACAGACCACTTTTTGCGTCCGTCCCCTTCAAACAACCAGCCAACTCTCTCCGTCTGTCTCCTTAAAAAACCTTGTCAAGTCTCCATTTTCTGGCCATATCTTCCACGCTCGCTTTCATTCTCTCCTTGTTCTGTCCAATCAGACACCGAGGTCAGTTATTCACACATATTATTTCCACGTTTTGTTATTCTGTTTTTTTTTTTCATTATTAATTACACTTGCATAACACGTCAACTCACCGCTGACGTCATACGCTGACTTCCACAGTAATTATTATTTTACAGATGCTGGTAGAAATATTATGTCACCCCAATTTCTAAAGGATATAAAATTTCCTTCCTCAGTATTCGAAATCTTGTGGTATACATGAGCTCGAACGTGAGGCATCCATCGTGTAATAATAATCGTCGTAGGAAATGGACACGGCGTCACGAGTTCAAATCCTGGACGATCTTGGTAGCATTTCCCATAGCTCTAATGACCTTGGGAAAAGTATGCATCCAGCTATTCCCCCCCCCCAGCTATGGGTAAATAGTAGAGAAGACTCGGCTCTTTAACTATTTTTAAGCAACCTGTCAAGGAGAAGAAAAACTGAATTCAAACCTGTTAAACCTCGCTTAAAAATACACATAGTGTCACATTCTGCCCATGGGTTGGTGAATACCTGCATGGGCTTGAATATCAGACCCCAATCCTGGTGGGAATTGTATAATTATCTTTGATATAAATCACTCGCAAGCTTAGGAGATTGGCGCATAACAGTTTTTAGTAAATATGTAATCTGCATCCTTATAATAAAGAAAAACAACTTTTTTAACAATGGGTATTTATATAATATTATCAATGCACTTAATTCAAATTCGTTTATTGTTTGATTGGTCAGTTTTTTACCGGAAACAATCTTTCTTTGCAAACAATTTGCTTTTGAATAACAAATAATAAAAATCATTTGTAAACAATTATAATTCTAAACAACTATTCTTAATAAAATAATTTTCACCCAGTAATCGAATTTCAAGCCTCGCTATTTAATACGAATAATTTATACAAAATTGTCATATAATCGGGAGACTTAAAAAGTTATCACTTTGATGCAAATGTTCACGTTGGTCATAAAAAAACTTCTGAAAAAGTATACTTCTTAATGTTGAATTTTCTTTGGACCGAACTATGGCGACATATATAAAGTGTTGTTCCCCCAAATAAGGATAACCGGTTTTATTTAGATATACAACACGCCCTTACCCATCCAGTCTCTGTCCAAACTAACTAGAATTTGTATCTCTCAAATCTCACGTAATTGTTTCTAGTCAATGAACAAATACTTTAAACGAGGACACACTTTCTCCCTTAAATATCAATATTCAAAATATCGATGTTTACCTTCTCCTGATACTGATCAGTAGAACCAGTGGAAAATACCCGGATATCTCAACCACAAGGTATTTATTAAATTATTTTAGTAGATTAGATTATTATATAGTTAATGAGTGTCAAATAATTACAAGAATTCTTATTCGTATCACTAAATCAGAGTACTATCAATAACCTTAATTAATTTCCTAACAGAAAACTTAACGACATCCAATCAAAGAGATTTATGGGCATTTGATTTTTGTTTATGATTCCTCAAAACACGACAATAACACGTATTAAATGTTGTTGCTCTCTGGTGAATCGAAGAAGTATTTTGCACATATATCCCCAGTATAGCTCTAAAATCTTAAGTCGGATTGAAGTTAGATGCATTTTCTGTCTATAGAATGAAAAAAATAGAGGGGGGTGAATAAATATTTGTTTGTTCTACTTATGATAAGTCTTTCGATCTCCAATCTGTTTAAGATTGGTTTGGTTTCTTTGCACAGTTATGGGGTTTCAAGTAAATGTTCTTTGTTGAGGGGGGAGGGGCAAAAAGAAGCGAGTCAAACGCCTTATTCGCAGGCTACAGCACTGCCGTCGTCTACCAGTAGCGGAAGTCGCAACTCTGTTACTGCCGTCACCCTACTTCTACTTATATTGCCATTTCTCCTTATCACCCGGGCACATCAATCGAACCTCGCGTCCATCCAGCGCCCAAATCGCATTTCTTTGCATTCGGGAGGATGCGGGTTCGACCCCGGCAGGCAAGACAATGCCTTGCTCTTTTTCTAAAGGAGTACGGTAGTACTCGTTCTCCGTCACAGTTCTCCAAATTCTCTATTATAGAAAGTGAATCTATTTCAACCAGATCTCCGAGCGCAACACCAGTATCCCATATTTGCAATGAGTCAATCTTAAAACTCCAGAAAAATAAGAAAATATATTCGCGTGTTTGTGACAGTTCGTATAGTGAACACAACTTGTGTCGCATATCAGAAAGATATGAGACCAAAATACAAAACCGTGCGCATGATTGTTACAATTTCATTACGAGTAGCATTTACACACTTTTTGGAGCAATATATAAAAATCACAGTGGCTATGGGAAATAATTTACCAAATCTACCCAAGGACGCCTCAAATACTTTCGCTATTATCCCGTTGTACCAGTCCCAATCAAGTTGGAAAAAATTAAGGTAGATATATCGAGATTGAAAAGGTGGAAAACGATAATGTTTGACCATATGCATTCCGAATTGCATTATGGGATACCAAAGAGTCAAGCTTTAAGTGGGAAACACCAGGACCGGGGAAAACATTTTTCATTATATAGTAATACCCCGTATCATGTCATTTTGGCACACGTCTTTACGTCCCCTTGACTAACTTTCAGTTTAGCGAACGTCCTTGTGTCAGACATTACATCACTCAGCAATATCACCTACGTCATAATAAAAGGAAATGAAACAGATGAAGTTTTTGTATTAAAATATATTCAAAATAAATAAAATACATAAAATCTAACAATAAAAGATAAAAGAAACTAAAAGGAAATCAAAATACAAAACAACACATTTGGGCAATAAAATATCTACATCGAAAAATCGTTAAACAAATGTAAATAATTTTATTGTATTCATTTTTCTTTCGAAAACATGGGTTTTTAGTATGCTTTAAGATTTTCCTATTTTTTCGTGAGATATCTACGCTAATCTCTCGGTGTTTATTATCATTTTAAGGCATTTTGACATGTTTTCATGTCTCCACTTTTGAAACAATCTATGATGTACAGCAAGGAATGACTGTATTTAGAAATGTTCGTCTTATTGTTCTAATAAAAAATCGTTATATTTTCATTGATTATTGTAACGTTTTATGGTGATTGAAAGGTTTTAAAGTAATATGCTTTTAAAAGAGTCATTTTTTTTTTCTTGAAATTGCAAAATTAGCAACAAGTAAAAATTGAATAAATGCAGCTGCAAAAGAGCAGAAAGAAGAGAGAAGAAATCAAATGAAATGCATACGTTTCTGTATAATGAGAATGAATCAAGAAAAACAAAATTACACTTAAAAAGTAAATTCTGTAGAGATTTTGTGGTAACAATTTCTTAAATTAGATAAATGAGTTATGTCACACTTGTTGATGGAATCGTTCGTCTTTAAAGTATTTCTGCATACAAACTTAATTACAGAGTTAAACAAGATAAATGGGTTGAGTGTCAGGAATTCAAGCCAAGCAGTGTTATCAGAGACAACTTTGATAATGTCTGACAGCAATCAACAGAAAGTAAAGAGACAACATACTGTTGCACAATTAGGTAAACAACTTTACTTCTCTACATCTACTTATGTCTTTATATATATATATATATATATATATATATATATATATATATGTGTGTGTGTGTGTGTGTGTGTGTGTGTGTGTATGTATGTATGTGGGTATATGTCTATATATATATATATGTCTATATATATATGTATATATGGGTATGTGTCTCTATATATATATTTGTGTGTGTGTCTCCCTCTCTCTCTCTCTCTCTCTCTCTCTCTCTATATATATATATATATATTATATATATATGTATGTATTTGTGTGTGTGAGGTGTATTGAAAAGTGTGTGAGATGATTACAAAGAGTGTGTCACTGAGATGCTTTGGTATATTCCTCACTGAAACATTGTATAGTCATGACCTTCAACTTTTTGTTCATAAAAAACTCTCCACCCACCTCTTTTTAGTAGACAGTTTTCTTAAGTAGTTCTTTACTTTTTTTATTTTAGAAGTTTTCTTGATTTAATCATGCGTAAGGTCACAAGTCTAGGACATTCGGTGAGGATCGAACAGACTATCGAAATGACAACCTCCCAGACTGTGAGACATTGTTCAAATTACAAATCAATTCATTATATTCAAAATAGTTTCCTGTGAAGTCACACAAAAACCAAGACTTCATTTTCATTCCTTTAAACATCAACTAATACTGGTGTCAGTGGGTTTTTCACGACCTGTTTTGATATTGACCAAATGGCAACCATAAGGTTTGGTTTTGTTTTCTAAGAACAGGAAATAGTCACAAAGTCTTAGGGATAGAAGTAGGCTGATCTCTGACAGCATTTGTTGTTTTTGGTTAAAAACTTATTGATAGAGAGAGTGATACCTCCATGCCCCGATCATCAGTGAAAATTCAATGATACAAATCTGATTCATAACCAACCATTCTCATCACCAAATGTTGAAATCATCCAAAATGAATCCAATTTCTTTAGTTAAAATATCACCAAAGTAAATAATTTTCTAAATGATTTGTCACATGCAAACCATCTTCCAATAAAAAACCCTATTAACTTTTTAAAAAAATACGTTAGCGATTTTACTCCCTTAATCGGGCAACCAAATAATTATATTTCTACACTACAATATTACCTCCACTTTGAATTCAGATACATTTGGTATGTTTACAGTATTAATTAAACATTGGTCTATCCACCATCTTTTTATGCTTCTAAAATAACACCACTTTTACTTTACTTTATTTTCATCAACGCCATATATATATATATATATATATATATATATATATATATATATATATATATATATATATATTCTAAAGCATAAACGCAACGCTCTCCCATAAAAGGGATGGAGCACTCTATGGTGGCCTTTAAATACATACAGATGTGTGTATTGAAACAGTTAACATCCCCTTTGCATTCTGTGAGTGACAATAGCCGAGCGATTTAGCTGTACGACTGATGCTGAATCAATTGGAGTTCTATCCCGGCTGGTAGCTCAAAAAATGTCTTGCCACATTGAAGAGACTTGATGTCGAAACACGTGTCTGTGGATGACTATATATATATATATATATATATATATATATATATATTTATATATATATATATATATATATATATATATATATATATATATAAGTTAGGATAGCGGATATATAAAGTCAACAGCACTTGGTAACTGTTGGTTTCTCACCTATGCGATTGTCAAACTAAATGATTTACGTACGTTTGTATCTTTCATTGAATACTCTTTTCTAGTTCATCATTAGAAGGGTGATTAAGTTTTGGGGTAATGATGGGAAAACCGATTTGATTTATATTTTCCTGATAAGTTTTCAGTTAAATGGTCCTTGTAATTTATTCAAGATTTTGATAGTTGAACATACAAATTCTCTGCATTTTAAATGGGAAAAGAATCGGGTTCATTCATAGCATTTCCATTATATACGGTTTACTCGCATTTATTCATTTTGTAATCTATTATATATACACAGTCAAGTCAGGAAGTCTAAACTGTAATTATTTTCACATGGTGAATATTAAAAAATAAAGTTGCCATTAATTTTTCGAATTTTGGTTTCTAGTCACATCAATAATTCAATTGTCCGACATTTTTTTCGCACATATCTTTATGGAAAATGTATTGCTATTCATATTGTCATGATCATGGCATTTAAATTGCTATTATAAATAAATAAGAGTCAAGCTGGTTTTGGCCCATTCAACATAATCGAATAGGATTGAGGTCCAATTTAGAAATGGTGGATCATACAATATAATTCTGAAAGTTGGAAAATAACTTGACGTTTATTTCTTTGCAGATCAATAAAAATGCTTGTAATGCTGTTCATTTTTACTCACACCTCTTATTCTTTTTCCTTTTTTCTCTCTCACTTGTTGATTGGATTTTACGGCATATCAATCCATGTTGATTTATTTTATGCCGAAAACGGTTTTGTTTTATTTATTCTTGATGGCTATTCAACATTTATTTCCCGCCCTGTCAGCTGGGGCGTTAGAATGCACCGACTCCACCTCCGCAGAGGGGTAAGACTCCCCCAATGGGGCCACCTGTTGGCCGTGGGTGGCGACCCGTGATGCTTAAGGATAGAACCCAGGTGTATGAGCAGTTCATGACATGCAATACTCCACTTTGGCCCTATCTTGGGCTAGACTGGCGGTCGGAGAGGCCACCTCCGATCAATCGGCTGGTCACGTCAAGCCCTAGCACCTATATGATTTTCCCAACCCTATTGCCCTTATGGCAAGCCCCAACCCCTTTTTATCATATGGGTGCTAGAAGGCGGTGGCTGAGGGTCTACATGTCCTGGGAATGACGTTAAACTCTATCTGATGGTGAGGTTCCAGTTCTGGAGGTTTGGGGAATGTGGAACACCCCATTCATAACCATTGCTCCATGGTCCACTCTGACCCGGAGTGGTAGTACCTGTTAGGGTCCCATCTATGGGTTAAATAGAAAATTGTATTTATAAAAAAATTGTATTATCCATTAAGAATTGATTTATTTCAAAACTTTATCGGCATTAAATGACCCACTGAGGTTGATATGCCGTAAAACAAAACAAAACAAACAAACAAATCAACATTTATTTCAAACTTAATTATTTTTTTCAAACCCAATTTTTTCAAACTCAGTTTCTTTAAACAAACTTTTTAAACTCATGTTTTTCTTTTCATCCCATAGATGTGACCCTAACAGGTACTACCACGCAAACCTAGCATTTGTATTCAGACTGTGTTTATATTTGCAGAGATGTTGGTTGGTTGGTTGGATTTTATGGCATGTCAACCCTTTTGGGGATATTTTATGTCAAAAACGTTTTGTTTGATTCATTATTTATTGGTATTCAACATTTTTTTAAAACTCAAATATTTTTCTATTTAACCCATAAATGGTACCCTAACATGTACTACCACCCCGCGTCCGAGTGGATCTGGGAGTAATGATGATGAAGGTGTAATCCACATTTCCAATAGATCCATAATTGGAACTTCATAATCAGATAGAGTCTTAAATCATACCCAGGACACTAAGATCCTCAGTTATCACCTTCTAGCACATACAAGATAAGATGTTGTGAGGGCAATAAGTTTGGGACAATCATATACGTGCTAGTGCTTGACCTGACCAGCCGATTAGTTGGAGGGTCCTTTCCGATCGCTCGTCTAGTCTAAGTAAGAGCAAAGTGGAGTGTTGTATGTCATGACTACTCTACCATCAGGGTTCAATCCTTAAGCATTACGGGTCGCCACCCATGTATAACTGGTGGCCCCATTGGAGGTCTTACCCCTCTGCAGAGGTGCAATCGGTGTATTCTAAAGCCCCATCCAAACTTGTCTAATTCCTGGAGTGTATGTTAGCTATGAGGGAATGATTTACCCCTCGATCCCTCAACCACCCGCTTTTCTCATACTTTTAAAAATACATGGAAAAAAAAATACAAAGCATAAAAAATAAATTCAATAACAATAAAAAGCAATAAAAAGAAAATATCCTTTATAGTCCAAGTTAAATGCGATGCGACATTTTTTAGACCATATTTTTCCGAAGCAGATATTATTGGGGAACGAGAAATGTTTTAATAAAAGAGCCAGGCACTGGTCTGTTTTCTCGTTCCCCAATGATGCCTGCATCGAAAAATAGGTTTCAAAAAGACTTCGGATTACCCTTACCGTATTTTTAACCCGGACTGATATTCAATATGTCCTCTAAACTAACAGCTGTCAAATCTCAGTATTGAAATAAAAGCGAATCATGTGATTGGAGAGAATTATTCAAGACGATCGTTTTTCGTTTTAATCCTTCAATCGAAAACCGACGAAATATCAAACTTACAAAACAGAATATGACGTGTTAAAGATTGTGAAAGATAAATAATTGTCAGGCTGTAAAATCAATGCAC
>CM042144.1:112570350-112597850 GCA_023376005.1 Doryteuthis pealeii
GAGCGAACAGATTTTGACACGGAGAGAAGTTTTGTGGAATTCTAAATTATCAAACGTATTTCATTTCAAATAAGGATTTATTCTGATGAAGGTCGAATTTTCTTTGTGTGCAGAACATTTCTACATTTATTCTATTATTATTATTTCATTTCATTTGTTTATTTAAAAATAATAATAGTTTGAATAATGTACACATGGATAAACTCCTGACCGAAACACGTGTAAGTAAAATTGATTAAAATATCCTATATTATCCATTCTATACTTTCTTTCCTTTATTCATTTTTTCAACATACTGTCGAATTCACTTCCATTTTCATTTTTACACACACACACACACACACACACACACACATATATATATATATATATATATGTGTGAATAAGATATAATGAAAAAACAAACGATGTTTACAACTGAAATAGGCTCATCAGAAGAGAAAGTGTGCAAACCGTTTCGGGGCCATGACCAGACTAAAAATAATTTTAACACCAGGTAGTGAGAGGTTAGAGAGATAATGAGAGGAAAATAATTTATAGATTTAAAAAAAATATATATCATTCTTAACTTTTGAGTGTTTTGAAATATAATTCTATTTTCCAAAAACTGTTTTGTACATATGACATTAACTTAAATTCACTTCCTAATTGCTTGTTTTTCTTAATTGATTGTTGCATTAAAGTAATAAAAAATATTAATTTATTCTACTTTCTTTTTTACCCCTAAAAAGTAACAAATAAAAGGAGCTAAGAATGAAATATGTGTCCTTACTTATTTAGCTCTATCTACTGAGGCTGTACACTATGCCGACAGCACCTCTGCTGAGTAAAGCCACTTTCCAATTGGGCCACCTATTGGCCGTAAATGACGACCTGTGATGTTTGCCGAGCAGTCTATCGCATGCACCGTTACTTGTGCTAGACGGGCGGTCGGAGAGGTCCCTCCAATCAATCGGTTGGTTACGTCAAGCCCTAGCACCTATATGATTGTCCCTACCATATCGCTCTGATGGTAAAACTGAATCTAGGGGTGAGGTTCTAATTATGGAGCTCTGCGAAGTGTCGAGTACTCCTTCATTGCCATTACTCCCAGGCCCACATTGACCCGGGGGTAGTACTTGTAAGGCCCACCAAGTACGACCACTACAGGTCCCATCTATTGGTCTAAATAGATTTTTAAAAAAGAGTTTTTTTTAAGTTTTAAAAATGAATCAGAAATAATTTGAATACCCAGTAATAATGAATAAAACAAACTTCGGTATGAATTGTTTTACAATCTCAATAACGGGTTTGTTATAGTACGTATTTTTACTTCAGTCAAAGCATCCGTTTTCGGAAATTTTTTTGGTAGAATTTAATGTTTAAAATGTATCATAAATTAATTACATATGTAATATCATTTTGCTTTTTTACTGATGCTCATTATCTGTTTAAAAGCAGTTTCGTCGCCTGTGAACGAATGGAGTGGAAGGTTTTTTTTAAATTTATTTTAGAATTCGTCTTTTTTTTTTTTTTTACAATTAGGAACCAGTCAATGCTACTTCAAAACTCGAATTGTTCCGACAGGAGATGGGTGTAGGAGGGTCTCGATTTGTGCCAATAGGACAGGAAATGGTGTGGGAGGGTAGTTTTTGTTTTATTAGAAATGAACTTTGTATTTTCGTTCATACAGTAAGTGAGGTGGGTGCGGATTACCCACATCAAATAGTAAGAGACCGATCCTACTGTCTGGAAAGTTCAAAACTGCCGACGTGAGTTGAGTGGGGGTGGAGGGGTGAGTATAAGGTATTTCTTAATTTTGTCTTAATTATTGAATTATATCTCTTAATTATTAAAAATCAAAAACAAATTTGGCTTGTTTCTTAGTTAGAAGGATATTAATGTTTATGCAAGATTTCGAATCAAAGTGACCTCCCGTTTTGAACTTATACGTCGACACGTACATACCAAACCTCCTCTTATATATATAGATATATAGATATATGAGGTGACTTAAAATATCGATCTTTAAGCTGTGTTTACCAAATCAACAATGAATCAAATGTAACTTTAAAAAATAGACCTTTTGCTTTTTAATACAGTTTTACAACAATTCTATCCAAAGTCGAGTATGAAATGTTTCATAAAACCCGACGTCTTGTGAGTATAGAGATTGCTGCATTATCACAATTCTGGGTTTTTCCACAAAAAAAATGCTGATTAAGATTTATCATGATTGCAGTCCAAAAAGTAATCAAGAATTGTCACTGATTCGTCTAGACTTTCTCTCTAGGTGTCTGTACATCATCATTTTATTTTATAAGCTTCTCTGCAGTCCGTATATCTTCATTTAACATTTTAAATACTTTTTTTTTTTAAATATCCATACTTTTGATCCCACATCGTATATACATATATCTAAACGTTGCCCAGTTAGAAGAGCGTATCATAACAAAATGTCAATTGGAGAAATAGAATTAAATTGCTTGAACTTTAGGAATCAAAAAATGTGCAGTTCAATATGAATTATAATTTTGTTGGGATCACCGACAATTTCTCAGAAATGCATTCTTTAATTATCCATAATTTTCATATAATTGAGATAACTATGCAATGCACATTAGGATTCTTCACTCTTTCGGAAAGAGAAATATTAACAACATTAATGTGTTGTTAAAGAGGAATATGCATGTAATGGACACTGCAATATCAGAATCATGCACTGCGTCACGATAGTAAAGAAACGTTTCAATCATGTTTCTTTCAGAATTGTGTACGACTATCAGACATCAACAGCAACGTTCAGGTTTTTCTCTGAATTATTGAGAATAGAAAAATAATTAACACAGCTTAACGCCTCTACCCCAGCTATGATTAGTGGAATGAAAACAGGGTACCCCCGTGAACTAAATAAAGGGTTAGGTTCAAAGTTCCGTGATGACTCCCAATTACAACAAGAAGGTTCCCGATTACGACAAGAAGGTTCCCGAGGTCGAAACAAAGGTTCCCGAGTCCGAGATGGTTCCCGAGTCCGACAAGAAATACTTGACGAAGACCGGGGGCACATCGACCGAAACGTTTTACAGATAACAATGATGATGAGGACAATAGTCCGAATAATGCAGATAATACTAATGTTTAGGTTTTTGTTTATCCAAAACAAAACTTCTTACTTGCAGTCAGTAAAGAATCTAGTTTACTGCAACTATTTGGAGGATGGGTGTTGATAGAACACGTGACTGGCCTCTTAGAGCTCTTTACGCCGGTTTGTTTTTATTTCATTCATAAGATTTTTCCTCTAAATTTTTTAAAGAATTTTGATATAATCGAAATCTTTTGCAAATAGAAATATTAATAACACTAAAAACTAATGTTACAACGTATTATCTCCTTATGATCTAAATTTCAGAAATGAAGCGCCAAAAAGTTAGAGACAGCTACCTCATAAAGTGTAGCTCCTGCGTTGCGAATAACAACAGATAATATGCGTAACATAGAGTCTACAACGAGATAAAGTCGTTGGATTGGTGTATTTCTCAAGGTCCATCCCAGAGCTCTTTATATCTGTTTTATGTTTATTGGACATCATTTATTAAAATTGATTGATTTCAACAATACGTCCTTAGCAGACTTTATGATTTCTTTTCAATCCGGCGCACGTGGGACGAATAGAGAACCTGCAATTCAGATAAGTATTGGAGGAAGTAGTTTCATGTTATGCGTATGTGTTGCATTATCTCGTTGGAACAGACCATCAGAGAAGTGGGCAAAACACAGTGAGAATAAATGTTACAACCAATGGTCAGTAGAAAAATCACTCAATGTCACAAGTGTCATGGCAGATTTCAGTTTTACAAATGATGCTTACAAACTCCAACAGAACTCAACTCACACCTCGATCTCTTTACAAATGGATTTGACTGTCTGTAAGAAATAGTTGGCATTGCGATTGATACTTGTGATATAGATAAGAAAGTCAGTGTGCTGATTCTTTTCAAATCTTGGTCAAATCGTATTACATTCAGTTACAGCTATCAACTTTTTTTTATTATTATCTGTTACCTGAATGAGTTCAATATTGTCATTTGAGAGAGTGAACCAATGTCTAATCTTTGGCACTAAAGCTTACTTTACTATTGTTAGGTAACCTAACGAGTTGCTAAAGAGTTGCCTCCCTTCCATCATTAAGGGACTGACGGGAATCCGGATATGGGAATTCAGCCATGTTACTTTGGAATGGGGTTTTGGACAGTACAGACGTGCGTCAGCAAGCTTGAACTAGTTACCACATGCGTCAGCACGGTTGGGCTAATACAGTCACTTTTAGGTTATAACCATTTTCTACCCTGTGTTAAATAAGGACTCTCAACAGAGAGTCAACAGGCAAAGCCACTGGCCCTATGTGTGAACACCCACATGACAACAAAGGACGGCCCACGTGTGAACACACACGATAACCCAAGGACCGGCCCGATACGTGAGCACACATATCATATACACAGCGTCCATGTGACGAACATGCACATGGCACACACACAGCTGAACTCTATCCAAAACCACCCGACTGTATTTCCTGTCAGTGAGAATAAATAAAACAGATATTGTTATTGTTAAACATATTTCACTATTTTTATTATCATTTTGATATTTCTTACATTTCGGGATATAACAAATTGGCAACGAGGTTGAGATTCAGCTTGATGTATCATACGTGTGGTCACATATGGGGCCGGTCCTTGTCTGCCTGTCTGTCAGTATTTTGTCTCCCTCCTCATTACAGAGTATAAGGTTTGAATCGTTAAGGGGAGATAACTCCCCTAACACCTCACCTATTTAGCTTTTAGTTCATATGATTTGTTTCGGGAATCTATTTGTAGTTGATAGGGTTTTCTCCGAAATCTATATGATCTTCTAAGTACACATTTATTTGGTGTCTTATGATTATCCTTTGGTATGTCTTGGGGACTTTGTGGAGGCAGTTTGAAAGTATCAAATAAGATATCTAGCGGTAAGGTGAAATTTGATTTAGTCTCTGGAAGGTGAGAAGACCGTAATTGGTTTGCATGTCAAACCCAAACTGTAGACTCTATCATATATGACATTTCCAGAATGCGTCCTTGAATCCATTTTTCTTTGCCATTGCGGAAGTCCTTTGCAAGTACGGATTGTCCTGGTAAATATGTACGTTTCATTGCTCCATGATGTTGGTTAAATTGTTCCTTCATCATCATGTTCCTTTTTTGGGAATGTTTTGTAGTAGGATGGATGACATCTATATGTAAACGAACTTTGCGATTCATCAGTGCTTCTGCTGGTGAGTTACCATTAGGTGTGTTTGGATTTATGTAGCTCTGTAATTACTGAGGAATATCTATAATATTTCTTGTGTGGTTCCCTCCCCTTTGTTTTTGATGAGTGCCCTCCTAAAAGTATCTACAAAATGCTCCACCAGTCCATTTGAATGTGGATGAAAGGGTGGTGTTTTAATGTGTTGTATACCATTAAGTGCACAGAAATTTGCAAAGGTACCTGAAGTGAATGCAGTTCCATTATCAGAAACTAATATCCGAGGAATTCCAAAATGACTGAAAATCTGTTTAAACTTTTGGATTGTTTCATCTGAAGTGACGCGATTCATTTGAAAAATTTCTGGCCATTTGCTGTAAGCATCGACAAGTATAAAATAATACTGTTCATTGATAGGTCCAGCAAAATTAATGTGAAGGCGTAACCAGGGGGATTCAGGGATTAAAGTATTAAGTTAAACTTTGTTAAAATCTGAATCTGTAGAGTGATCGTCAGGTGACTCGTCATCCAAACCAATTTACAAATGTAATAATCCAGGTAATTCCCACTGTTTTCAACTATCGTCACTGAGTGACCTACAACCGTGCTCTTCTATTTGACTAATGAAAGTTTTCAAACCATAATGGTACTTTAAGAGTTGATTTAGCTCAGTACGTAGAGCATCCGGATTCAATACCGATCCTAGCCAACTCATTACACGAGTAATCTGTGCGGTAAAGTGAGGAGCTGATGATAGATGTGGCGCTTCACCTCAGATGCAAAAGAAATCTCTCTGGTCTACCGCAGTGAACAGAAGATAGACCCCTTTGCTTTCCGGATGATACCGACAATGGGACACTCCGTCTGCTTCACTTTACGATTGAGTAAAGATCAGCAAATTTTGTATTTCTTGTGAATTCGCTTTTGAAGCTCATCTCACTTTGGATGCCACGTGACTGTAACCTTGTGCCAGGGGAAGCTAGTTTTAGTAAATGATTATAGGGCGCTTATTTTAGCACAATGATTTGCAATCCTGTTTATTAAGTAATTTATTTGTGTCGGAAGATCGATTCCAATTGGATGTTCAAATTGTGTGTTTTTATGTTAGACTAAATCAACGATATAAATATTTCTCACCTGATATCGATCTAATTTTATTTTATTCCCTTTTGATAGATAAAAAGAATAATCTGGGTATTATTTTCTCTTTTTTATTCCTTCCTTCCTTCTTTATTTAATATATCTTCCCATTGAAAATACTCTCTTTTTCTCACCTCTCTCTCTCTCTCTGTGTCTCTCTCTATGTCTGTCTATCTCTCTCTCTCTCTCTCTCTCTCTCTCTCTCTCTCTCTCTCTCTCTCTCGTTAGATAACTTTATCTTAATAATAAATAATACTTGAACAGAAAATTAGCTACATATGTTTTTGAAAATGATTCTTCATTTGGTTAACAATAAGTACGTCGAGCATGTTGTTTCAATAAGATTTTAAAAATCTTTTCGAAAATGATGTCATTCTGCTTCGAAAGATTTCTATTCATTAACTAAGAATAACCCCATTTTGAAAATCTGATAGTCTGCTCTCTACAACGCCCTACTGATAATGGAAGATAAAAGTGATGATTATCAAAACATGAAAAGTATTTTATTCCCTGCAATCTATCTTATTAGCAGAAATACTGAAATAAAAATGTTATTCGATAGAGAAGCAAGAAGTGAGTGGAGAACCTAGATAAACCACTCTCCCATAACTATTTTACCAACCCAAGTAGAATGGAATGTATTATACCAATTATCAACCACGTCTTTGCTTCAATCAATACTTTCTTGGATAAAGATAAGATATAATATCGTTTGTTTTAGGATTACTGAATAAACGACGTGTCATTTTTCTGAATAGATCCAATCATTTATGTCCAAATTCATATCTACAAAAGGAATCCATTCTTGAAGTTATAAAAGCTCTGAATAAATTTCTCCTTTTAGAAAATCTTAAATCAGAATTCCATCCATTTCGTATAAATGCTGAAAACCTTTTCTAATTCTATCTATTTTTGGTCGATGATAACGTTTTCCTAAATAAAACCAAAACTATCGACATTCAGTGAGTCTAATCCCAAAAGTTCACTTCAGAATTTAACCTTTAACCTCGCAGGTCAACACGGAACATTCTGAAGAAGAAGAAACATTTTCCGAAAAGGAAAAGTCCATTGAAACTAAAATAAAAACAACAAATTACTAATGACAATTTTATGTCTTTAGTATAAAGGTTAAAGCACAAGAAACAAATAAATAGGTACAAAAACGCATATGTTTACAAGAAATGAATATAGACACAACTTAATACAGCGAACATAAACATTTCTTTTTAAAAAATAAAATAAAAAAGAAATAATAACTATAAAAAAAATTTAAAAAAACAAAACGTACAAAGTATATACACAGACAATTGTTTCATAGCAGTGGAAAATTACGTCTGCCCAGTGAATTGGTTTGGTCAATAATAAAAAAAAGAATTATTAACACTTATAGAATTTTTTCGCAAAAACATCTGAAAAAAAAACACATATAAAAGAAAAAAATGATATAAAAAAATTGCAGCATTTTAGTAATTTATTCTTTCAATATTTATATTATAATTATGTATGTACAATCAAGACGTATTCACTCAATAGATTATCTTTTTTAAAATGAAAAAAAAAATTATGTATCATTAATTAGACTAACAATAATACGTGCCATTCCGATGTAATTATTTAAGTTTTAATTTAATAAATATATTAGATTCGAAAGACTAACAAAATTAAGAAAAAACGCACATAAAAAAGATTACACTTATTTTGATTATATTTTAATTATTTTCTATATAATTCATAGGATTGATTTTAATGGTGAATAAAAAAAATGATATTAGAGGTCAATAACACCAAGTAATGCTTTATTAAACCAAGTTTTGTTAAAATCAGTATGTAAATTAACCACACCATATAGTATGTAATTCTTCATTTCTTAGTGATATACAAGACACATTGCATGATCTTAAACCCTTCGTTTGAAATTAACTGCGTGATCTACATATTTTTGCACCGCTATCCCATGAGCTTCGGTTCGTGGATGGTCCCACATTAAACGACCTTGTGTCATACTCGCATACGTGGGATGCGAGATAAATACCCTAATAACCCGGCCTCTGGGGCAGAGGTCAGGTGGCAGAGGTCAGATAGCTTCAGCCACTGGACTGTTAGTGAAAATTAACGGCGTGATCCTAGGGGGCCACCCCCAGGCAACACGGGTCCCCTTGATTTAAAAAGTGGCAGGGCTGAGATTACTGCCCAGTGCCTGGGGCGCCCACCTTGAGGGGTAATGCCGACGGAGATCTACGCTTTTTTTGCACCTGCTATCCCATAAGCTTCGGTTGGTGGGTGGTCTCACATTAAACGACCTTGTGTCATACCCACCTACGTGGGATGCGAGGGAAATACTCTAATAACATGGGCTGTTTTGAGGCAAATCTAACTCAGATTGACATAGAGACCACGTTAATGAATAAGATTCATTCTATTTATCAATGATTTTGACTATGAATTAAATACTCATTGATAAACTTACGCAATTTCTGAGGGAATTGTGACGTAAGCAGTGACGGGGTTTCAGTTACTGACTGACAGACACCGAATATCCACTATGATAAGAAATATTACTTAAATAAATTGATAAATAAGGGCTTAGTGGTTGACGCATGGACTCCGACTCCGCAAAAAAGTTTTCAAATGTTTGAATGGAAACTTCTTTTAAAATAGACTTTATCCTTTTTTTATAAAATTAAAATCTGATAGTCATTTTTTTCTTTCTGAGAACAGCACATTTTTGGCATTTAAGTGCAAGTTTTTTTTCCCATTACTAATATGAACGAATACAATTAAGATGATTAAACTAATTATAAACATATATATTTAAACAAAGCTTACTTTACTATATATGACATAAAGTGACATAATTTATAAATCTACTGATTACAAATAAATAAGAGGAATTACTCTATAATTTACTTTTAAATGTTATTTAATTTCATGAATATAATAGTTTAAATGGATGCGAAAATAGACGGCAAATTATTATTAAGTAGCAAAGAATATTGGAAATTGCTTTTATTATCAAATTTATTACATTTTATGCTGTTGTCCTAACAAACGTCTCGATATGAAGTACAATCTTATGATGCATTAACATAAAAACATGTCAAAACCAAATCATTAGGTTGGATAGATTAAAATAAAAGTTGCAATTTAAAAGTCACATAGAATCTTTTCATATTTATTAAGCCCAACTGAATAAGATGCAAGTCTTCTGTGAGATGAGCTCACTAATATTTTACGACTAGGACTTGGGGGGGGGGGAGTCAATGGGACTTTGTTAGCAGACGGAATTGAATTTTTGGCTCTGGTTCAAATTATATTATATGTGAAAGCGGGATTCCACTTGGAAAATTCAATTAGCACAATATTTCATCACTTCTCGGGTTTTATTAATTGTGGTAAACCAGGAATAAAAGTTACCATTCCTCATTTTTGAAATTGTTATCGTGCAAATTATGTTGATGAGGTTTTTAGAATTATAAAATTTAACTTAGTATGGTGCTAAGCCATAAATAAGTTAGGAATTCATTCCAGTTTTAAAGGCAACTTATATTAATTTAACTTAGGGTAATGGTTAACAAGCTAAATTCGCAGGCCATTGTTAGTGAGTTCCATTCGCATTGGGCTCCCCATACTTCTGGTACATCTAAACCATGCTTTATAAATAACTATATCAACTAAACTTAGTTCTTATAATGGTAGACCGTCGGTATCATCAATGGGTTTTTTGTGTTTTCTTACGTTTGGTGGATATTGTAGTTGGCTGGATAGTCTAGCAAGTCCAGGCATAAAATGGCTGCTCAGGCAGGGATTACCCCTTTCTCTTTAAGTTATTGGACTTGATCCTTATTTTTTCCAAAGTATTTAGAGGCTTTGTTCCAGGTCCATGAGGGTCGAACTCACTTCCATAGTAATTGTCTGAAAGAATAATGAGGCGCTATAAAGAAATATTAACCGTTGTTTTTTCTTTGTTTTGTTTTTTTTTGTTTTTTTTTCACATTTCAGCTGATTGTATTTTTTCATCGCTTTCTTTGAAAGGAGATGATAATGGTACTTTTTATTTTAATCAACGTTAATTAATTAAAACGATTTTATATTAGAAATACGAGATGTCATTTAATATCTGCAGCGACTTGTTAACATGAAGCAGCGACAAATAGAATTCGCTCGTTTCAAAAAGAAAGACTCAAAAAAATATTCCTGAAATTTTCAGTTGACTGAAAGATTGAAGAATTTTCTATTTATCCCAATTCTGGGAACTTTAAGAACGACTTCCTGTTGCTGGTTTTACCACAGATTTTGCGCTTTTTAATCGAATTCCCAACCAGAGCAAAATATGATTTCATTTATCAATTTCCTTATGTTTACTTTGTGCAATTGATCACTTCAAATTCCAGATTTGAATTTTGCAGATTGAGGAAATGGGATTTATTAAAAAAAAATCACCTTTTTGTTCTCCATCTGTTTTCTATACGAAAGATATTTACTCAGAATTTTCTCATTTTATTCAAGCACTTTATTTTGCTCGTTTGATCGCTGTAGGAAGATATATATTCTTTTCAACTTTCCTAATTTCTATCTATCTATCTATCTATCTATCTATCTATCTATCTATTACATCATTAACTATGCTATCCTGTCAGGTAATGCTCAGCTTATTTCAGATCATTTAAAATCAGCTTTCATCTCTCATTTACATTCTTTTAAAGATGTTTTTTTAAAGAACGAACGCAGGAACTTGCTGAAAGAAATTTGTTTTCTATTATCAAAATGATTTTTATTATAGGAAATCCAATCGGTATAAAAATACAATTACATTTTTACACACATTTTTTACTTATATCACCTTTTATTTATGAATTATGAGCTACTACTACACACACACACACACACACACACACACACACACACACACTATATATATATATATATATATATATATATATATATATATATATATATATACCCGCACACGAGTATGGATCGTTAAGTCCGTAGATTGACATCTAATAATATAACAGAGAGCATCTATAGAATTGCCTCTTTTACACATCATTTTGGAAGCTGACGTCTCTGATTATTTGCCGCCATTTCCGTTCTTATATTTAATCAAATGCTAAAGGAAAATATTTATAAATAAGTGAGAGTGACTCAATTTGACAACCTGGCCGTTCATTATCAGATTCTATTTTTCGTCACGAGAATCCAATGATTTACCGCGGAAACCTGTGTGTGGGTGAAGCAGCCGAAAATATACTGAGGGATGGTTCTGTGGGGATCAATTTCTTAGGTAACACTTTGCCACTACACTAAAAAGAGACCAGGGTCAAATGCATATATCAAGAATATTAGGGAGAAGAGAAAGCCATATCGTCAGCTAGAATATAAACTCGACGCACCGATTTCAGTGCCAACTAACCAGTACACTATCCGCATCGCCGACGGCTAGACCAAAGACAAGAAAGAAAATGTTTTGACTTATATATATATATATATATATATATATATATATATATATATATATATATATATAGAAAGAAAGAAAGAAAGAAAGAAAGAAAGAAAGAAAGAAAGAGTGTGAGAGAGAGGGTGTAGATGGTGAATATTCGATACAATGCTTGGACAAATATCAGGTTCTATGATTTAATAATTAGATGTTCAGTATGTTGCAATACTCGTTCTACGATTGTGGAGCCCCATCAGCTAAGAAGGTGAAACATATCAAAAGGGTTCTAATTAATCATCTGAATGTAATCTTGTTCTTCAATTCGATTAGTTTTCGTAGCGAGAAGGAAATGGCAAAGCCTGAAATACAAATAATTAATTTTGCACATACGCGAAAATGTGATCATGTCAGTCGGACAATCTTCTCCCCCGAACCCGACCCCTCGTTCCACCCCCCCTACTCCCCTAAGGGCTATTTGGCAGTAAATACAACAAATGAATGGTTGGTTAGCAACTTCAGACGTTAGCATTGAGGCCATTGAACAGCTGGCTTGATTAACTAATTTATCAATGTTCTGCGTGTTACGACAACACTGCTTATTTTTCGCCTCCCAGATGGAATTTAGCTTTACACATTCACGTCATATGCCAAATCCATTGATGATAGGTCAGTAATGAGAGGTGTGTTTTTTTTCTATTCAATAATCAGTTGATTTTTTATTATACCAACCAAATCTTTTGTTTTTCTGAGCGAAAAAAGACACAAGGTAACCAGCATATATTATAATTGGTAATTATGTACCACGCATTTGCATTATATCTGTCAGAGGAATATAACCTTGATTCTATCTTTTATTGGATAATGCATTGTCAATTACAATATCTTATTAATTCTAATCTGAACTGTTTACTCACTGCCACAGACTGACAGTCCGAGCAGTTGCGATTAAAGATAATTGAAATTAAGATGAAAATAACATTGCTCTATAAAGTAAAATACCCGTAAAATACCCGTAAAAATTAATGATGATTGATAATACTTCATCTAATATAAAATACAATGATATTACTACTTTGGCGGGAATAGCCTACCCTTCTTCAGTTCTACAACTGGTTTGAATTCAGAGTTTTCCTTCTCCAAGTCTGGTTGCCATACTAATATTAAAGATTTCTATACGCCCTGACATTAAACAAATAACTGAAGGGAAAACTTATCTAATGGTATTAGTGCAATTTGAAATGCAAAAAGCCTCGTTCCGGATTTTAATTCGGGTTGCCAAATTACCTTCTTGTAACGATAATCCCTACGCCTCAAGCACCATCATAAATGAGGGGGGGGGGTAGTGCTACTGTCTTATTTCGGCATTTTTCTTGAGGGTAAAGAACTTAGGATTTAGTTTCACTTGAATCTTATAGGATATTTATTTCCAACCGACACCATTTACTCACTGATGTTCATTGACGCTATAAGTTAGTAAAGTAAATTCGACGGGGCGGCTTAAAATCGATATCAGCCAGACAGCGAGGGAGTCTATCCCCTTTTCCATAGCCCTATACCAAGGAGATTGTTTTGGGGTCTGAGGTTGAGCATCGCACCTACCACCGGCTCTTCACTTTACCGCACAGATTCCTGGGCTACTCATACGCTGAGTTGGCGAGGGCCGGTATCGAACCCGGCATCTTGTGGTTCCTAGTCCGAGGCTATAAACAAGCATATAAGCAACTAAAACTGACATGAAAATAAAATTGAATATAAGTATATGTGTCAATTTCGAAACTATTCAGTTATCGTATCCTATTGTGTGATCATTTTCACTTTATTATTATCGTAAATAATATAAACGCGGATTATCACTAGTTTAGTAAATTCGATCTTCAGTAGGTATTTCCCTGTTGTAATGCTGTTGCGCAGTAATCGTTTTGTGACAATATTTCATCATTTCGTCACAGTTTTTTTATTCATCGTTTTGCGAAAGTTTTTTTTTTAATTCATAGTTTTGAGACAGTTTTCTTCTTTTTTGATCTTGCAAACGATGTGACTAAAAAATTGAGAATAGACGTCTGAATATTTTCTAGACTAATGAAAATATTTCAACTCTAAACTTTATAGAGCAATGTTATTTTCAGTTAGGAAATAAGGCGGACGGTTACATAGTGTTGTTATTAGTTTATAAACAAGCACACACACATACACACATACACATAAACATACACACACACACACGGTATATACACACATATACGCAAGCACAATGAAAACGTAATTCCAATATCAGACAATTGTTATTCAAAATGCTGATTTCAATTTCTTCCTGAGAATCCAGCACTTAGTCTAACAAGAGTTTTGTCAAAATCAATCATTGAAGTCTGCGGAAAAAAAACAAACAAACACCGGAATTAGATATTTCCAGGAAACCATCATCACACGAAATCTTGTGAGTCCACTCATGAAAAAGGACCTTGTGGAACTCTTTTATCCCGACGGAAAAGAGAGAAACTTTATTTTATTCCTTTTTGTGCCAATTGTTTCTTTTATTTGTAATATATTCTTTTTCCAATATCATAATTTCTCTTATTGTTTTTAACAAATCTATTTTTCTCGTAATGTTGGCTGAGGTAGTTGCATTTCTCTTATTCAAATTCTAAATTGCATTTTTCTTATTTAGATTCTAAATTGCGATTTGGTAATGTGGCACTTAATCTGAAAAAAAGAAGATAATGCTTTCTTTTTCTTTTACAAATTTTTACTTCTTATGATCAAATCTGCAGAGAAATTATACAATTGAATATTTTTGCTGTTAATGTAGACATTTGGCACAAGGCCTTATTTAAGAAGAATTCAGTATCAAATCTCAGCATCGGCTATTAAGATAAGAAACTTGCTCAATATTCTATTAAAAAATCTTCATAAATTTTATGTATTATCCAAGTACAAAATACTCCGATTTTGAGATATAATAAGATTTAGAAATATATTTGATATGAATCAGCGAGTGAAACTCTATTTTCTATGTTTAGTATTTTTATTTTTATTATTGTAGTTATTTGAATATTTCTCTACGAAAAAACAAAAAACAAAACAAAACAAAAAGCAAAAAACAAACAAAAAAACCCCAAAAAAACCAAGTTCATCATATGCTGGTTTTAAAAGTCAGCAGACCAATACTACCCCCTCCTAAAAATAGTTTTACATAATCTATATACGTTAAGTATTAACTCGTTTGACGTTATGTGCCGCAATAAACTAAACATAATAAGTATAGAGAAGTATTGAATGTGCATGGTGACTTGCAATAGACACTTTTCAATTGAAATGATGGCCCAACAGAATCTTCTTCATTCCAATTCAGTCGAATTAATCTACTCTTATTTTTAAAAAAAGGAAATGTCTATATCTATCTGGAAATAGGATCTATTTTATTTGTTGAGATGTATTTTAGAATTTCCCTCAGAGTTGGAATATATGTAAATGTCAAGAGTTGACATAAACATGTCAAGTGTTGACATTTATATGGACTCGACACAAAAGTCCTTCTTTATTCGGGAAATAGACACAATATCATTTCCATAATGTCCATTTTCTTTACTTTGAAAAATTAACTTGGTTAATCAGAGGAAAGATCTTTGTCTCTGTCTTTGTCTCTGTCTCTGTCTGTTTGTCTGTCTCTGTACACACACACACACACACACACACACACACACACACACACACATATATATATATATATATATATATATATATATATGTGTGTGTGTGTGTGTGTGTCTATATATAGATGTGTATGTGTGTGTGTGTGTGTGTGTGTGTGTGTGTGTGTGTGTGTGTGTGTGTAAACAAAAAGTAAGTTACAAGCATACATAACCTATCAAATATCAGAAATTACACATATACATATTAATATTCTGCCAAAATATGGTTAATTAATGCCTGAAGAAGATAACAGAAGATCTGAAACACGTGTCGCATATGTAAGATATTAATGAATTAAAAAAAACATAATCCTTTTTGCGAACCTTCTTTTTTTTATAGAATATCTAATTTTCTCCCGTTGGACCCATAACATATCACAACAACTTAGACGAAATGTTACAACATAGACAACACAGAATATGAAACGGAATGGGATTTACATTTAGAAAAATGCATACCGTTTCATATTTTGTCCTTTCTACTTACCACCATCTGATCCTACTTGTAGGATGGGACTCTTCAAAAATGTAACATTTCCTGATAATCATGAAAGCGTGATAATATATTTCTATATAACACCTTATATATATATATATATATATATATATATATATATATATATATATATATGTGTGTGTGTGTGTGTGTGTGTGTGTGTGTGTGTGTATTTTAATCATTTTTTCTTGGTAGTGTTTATTATAGTTCTTCCCTTTAGCACTTTCATAAGTAATTAGTGTCGTAAGTAGCTTACTTCAGATTGAAATGTTAAGTTAACTTTCAAACACAGATTTTATATTGCGATAAAGTTTTCATTTATTTTTGAGGAGGATGTAGTTTGTTTTGTTTTTATTTTAGATTGGCCTCCTCATAACAGACTTTTCTCTACAGAGAAGCCAGGTGTAGACAATTATGTGGATGTCTAATAATTTTGTTGCTTGTTAAACGTGTTGTGCCCCTTTTTAAGTTTCACCTTCCATCTTTTCTACTAGAAATGTTTAATATGTTTTTGGAAATAGATTAGCAACGGAAAATATATGATGAAAAATGAAAATAAAAAAAATAAAGGGTAATAATTTTAAAATAGCATCGATCAATTGACCAACAATTTTAAGATAAATAGAATATTAGAATATATAAAATGTTAAATGTTAAAGGAAAGGGAATAGAAGCGAAACTCTGAATTGATTAAAAAAGTTTTTATTGTAAATGTTTGGAATCAAGATCTGATGGTTTCAGTTTCTGTAGATTAAGTTTGATTTTATTTTAGTCATTTTTTTACCAAATATTTTCCAATATTTTTGCAATATAGTATCTTTCTTTATTACTTCAAAGAAGATAGATATTTCTAAAAATCAAGACCCACGTGTTGCAAAATGCTCCGAAATGGCGTATCAAGGTTGGTTGGTTGGCTGGTTGGTTAGATTTTACGGCATGTCAACACTTGTTGGGTTATATTATTTAAGACGTTTCGTCTTATTCATTCTTGATGGGTATTTAAGATTTTTTAAACTCATGTTTTTCATCTGTTTAAACAACAGATGGGACCCTATTACCCCCCCTCCGAGTGGTTCTGGGAGTAATGGGGATAAAGGAGTACTCCGCACTCCCCAGAGCTCCAGAATTGAAACTTCACTATTAGATGCAGTTTAATGTCATATCCAGATCGTCACACATATTTAGGAGATTTGGGAATTATTACACGGTCGAGTTTTCCTCTTTCGCTAATGTAGAATTCTTTGCAGCTCGGGGCATATTATAATGTAAAATAATAATGTAAATCAGATTTTTGAATTTACATGTTAAGCTCGTGTTGGCTTTTAGAGTTTTTCCAGTTTTAAAGTCGATTGATCTCCTTCAATATTGACGTCGCAAGTATTAAATTTAGGGAAAGTTTTATTTTTTACTATTTTTTTCTCTTCGGAAATATATCAAGCTTTGCCAAGTATCATTTGAAGGTTCGGATATTGACGTCTACCTTTTATTAATTCTGTCACGATTATTCCTTCTTCTGATTCTTCCAAAATTGGGGGATAATCTTTTGGCAATGTCAAGAATGTTGCATTTTGGGAGCCATCGATAAAACGGGATTTTGGTGTTTTCCTTCGTTTTGGGGATTTAGAATTTTATGTTTTTGCTTTTTCAATGTTGGCATTGATTAGAGTTTTTGTTTTTGTTTTCAGGTTTTCCTCGAAGAATTTTTATCTCGACGTTTCACATCTTTTCCAATTGTTCAGAAAGATCGTATAATATTGAATGGAATGTTCCGTTTTATATGAAAGGGATGAGATGATATAAAATTGAGATATTGGCTGGTATTTGTATTTTTCAAAATAAACCCGTTTATTATTTTAGTATCCTCTTTGGGGATTTGAAAATCTAAGAAGAGGAGTTGATATCTGTTTGCTTTCAGATGTTTACGTTGTTTATGGCTGCGTGGAATTTATCGGGATCTACTTAATTCTTTGTCAATAATATAAAACAATCATCGAAATAAATTTTCAGTTCTTTCTGATAAAATTTTCAATGTATTCTTTGAAGATTTCTTTCCAAAATCCTAAGTTTAGTTTCTGTAAAATGTACCCAGCTTTTTCCCAATCGCTGTGACTTTGATTTCATTAACAAAACAAAAAATAGTGATTATTTTTGTTAAATTACTTGTCACAATTGTAGAGGTACAGTTGTTCTATTGTTCACAGAATCCATTTGGTAGGCCTGGTCTGTATGTTTCCTTGTAATATATAAGACAAGTCAATAGTCAGTTGGTAGTCCTAGTATGTAATGTTTATGGGTGTTAATCCAAAAGATAGGTCTTGCTGACAGAAAGTTCGATTAGCAACAGATTTAAAGATAATTGCAAACGATCATTAATGCTTTCTGTTCTCGTCTCTCATTGGCCAATTTTTACCGGAAATGCCAGTTGATGTTTGGTAGGTTCATAAATAGAAGTAACAATTTTCTGTACATTTTACACCCATAATTAGTCCAACAGTTTCTATAATTATTGTTAGACTATCGATAATTAATTCTTTTAAGAATCTACTTCATATTTCGTCTTTTTTGTTTGTTATAACTTAATTGCCGCAATTCCTAAATCATGAGGGAAGTTAGTACAAAGCTTTGTTATTTCAAAGCTGACTAACATAATTTTTAATGGGACTTTTGCTGGGGGGGGGGGGGTTAAGAAATTCATATCATTCCTAATAAATTTGGGGACCTTTAAATTGTGATTTGAGGATGATGTCAGGCTGGTTGCTAAGTCTTTGCTTTTACCATTGATCGGAGTTTTAGAACATTAGGTATATCTATTTTTAAATAAATGTTCCTATTCATACATAAATGTTTTTATTTCTTAATATGTCTTGATGTTTATGGATTTGTGTATTTTTGAAAAGATGTAAAAGTCGCTAGTTTCTACCTAAAAATTGCTTAGGTAGTTTATTTTGTATTTTGTGTGGTTGTTTTTGTATTTGTTTATTAAGTTGCCGCTTTTTAATATGGGATGCGGGGGATAGGGTTACTTTATTTCAACATAAACCCTCTTACGGTCCAGATACTTCTTCCGTTGGTGTTTTCGTGCTTGGATCTCACTGGTTAAAAAGTCTCCAACAGCAGATGACGTCATAATAAGAACTTAATTGTTCAGCCAAAGAAAGTTTCAGTCCATTATCAGAAGTGTACAGCAATATTAAATCTTTTTTTTTCTCTTTGAATAAATGCTTGACTTTCATTGGGAATGAATTCAATTAGATGCTAAATTGGAAATCATTATTCAAAATTAAAAAAAAGCCACGAAATGTAATTAATGTTTACAGGTGATACTAAATTGTAATTTTATTTTTACAATTCATTTACAAAGGAAAACGATTTCATTGGTTATGAAAAGATCGAGTTAAAAGTTTAACGAAAATTTGCATTGAGATATTCGAAATGATAATGAAATAAAACCAAAGCACTTAACAAATTCATTAATGTATTGATCTCGATCCCGAAAAGTCATCCAGGTCAAAGTAAAGAGATTGAGTTTTTTCAGATTCACATATGGTACACTATCCACACTAAGGAGGGTAAACTTGATTGTTGAAATATTAAGTGGGTGTTGATAAAAACTAACGAACTTTGGAAGATGAAAACGTAGTCACTCACATGGTCAGTAGTTATTTACTTAGATTGAATTGATCACCCAATACGAAACTCGAAATCACTAATAATGGTTTGCTTGTCTATTTTGCTAACCATTAAACCAAGTGAGGCGCCTCGCTCACATGATCATTTGAAGGATTAGGACACGTAAAACGAGAAATTGAATCTCTATTTGTATCAGTATATAATAATGTTAAAAGAATATACGTGGGAGAATAGTAAATATTGAGAAATGAAACAGTGAATCATATGACAAACGAATGAGCAAAACTGACTCATGAGGTGTGCAATTACAAGTACGACTGGGTGGGAAAAGTGATCCTCTGGGAATTATGCAAGCGACTAAAATTTGATCATAATGACGAATGATATATACACAAACCAGAATATGTTCTTGTAAATCTGAAGCACAACATTATTTGGGATTTAAGTTACAAATGGACCACTCGATTCAAGTCAGAAGACCAGATCTAATTTTAGTTTATAAAAGGAACAGAACTTAGTAATTAGAAGATGTTTCCATTCCAAAAGAAAACCCCACAGAATTAAAGTAAAGAAAATTGAAAAAATAGAAATTGTTGAACTTGAAGGTCAATCATTGTTGGAGCCGTTGTGATAATTCTGAAAAACTTGAAAAGAGAGGAAGCTGGATATTTGCGGAGAAATTGAAACTTTCCAGATCCCAACACTTCTGAAATCAACAAGAATACTGAAAAGATACCTGGACACACGATACGAATTCTTATTACTCAGACTCCAATGGAAAACCACCAGCTAATAATATTGTGAAAAAAAATGTAGCAAACTAGCACAATGGGAGTACAGAACTAGACACGACTGAGTTGGGAAGGTGATCCACTGGGAGTTATGCAAAACATTTAATTTTGACCATACAACAAAATGGTATATGCATAAACCAGAATCTGTTCTTGAGAACGAAACGCATTAAATTCTCTGGGACTTTGAAATAAAAACGTATCACCTTATCCCCGCAAAAAGACCAGACCTAGTGTTGATAAACAAAAAAGAAAGAACTTGTCAACTGGTGGATTTTGCAGTTCCAGCAGATCACAGGGTGAAGCTAAAGGAAAATGAAAAAATGGACAAATACCTGGACCTTGCCAGAGAACTGAAAAAGTTATGGAATATGAAAGTCAAAGTGATACCAATTGTAGTTGGTGCACTTGGAACGGTCCCAAAAGGATTAGAAAAGGGTTTGGAAAGTCTGGAAATCAGAGGAAGGGTTTATACCATTCAGAACACTGCACTGCTGCAATCTGCCAGAATGCTCAGAAGAGTCCTGGAGACCTGAGGAAATTTGCTGTCACTCAGACTCCAGTGAAAGACCATCAGCTAATGCTGATGTGAAAACTCAAAACATAATAATAATAATAATAATCCTAGTTACCCGTGGAAACTTTTTGTCACACAGACTCTAATGAAAGATTATCAACTGACACTGGTGTGAAAAAATAATTAGAATCAAACAAGGATGTGTAAAGAGCAAAATAATAATCCCAAAATGATTTAAAAACAACCTAGATACAATTTAAGGAATTTGCAGATAAACGAATTCAGAGAAAGTAATTATTCATTGTTAATGGCGGATCATAGCTACAACATACAAACAAGTTTTCTAGAAGCTAAGAAAGACAGGATACAGGTAAATGTGGACGGTGTAAAAGTAAAAGTATATCAGCCAAGTAAACAAATTCAGCAAATTATCTAAGAAAAAGGACAAAAATAGTTGTGACTGAGTAGAAAGGATCATCCACTCAGAACTATGCAAACGTCTGGGATTCAACCATACAATCTAATGGTATGTAACACAAATAATAATCTGTCTTAGAGAGTAAAACAAAGTGAATGGGAAATTGAAAGATGCCGACAAATCCAGAAAAGAAAAGAAGGAGAGGACAAATTGCCAGGTACTGGATTCTGCTTTTCGAGCTGACCACAGAATAAAATTAAAAGAGTAAAATGTAAATAAAGAACGAACTCATTAACAATGTTTTTAATTGTCTAAATTGAGGCTGAGTTATTTGCCTTCTCTCCAAAGTGGATAGAGGTCATTTTAAAGCATCTTATATTAAAAAAAGATTCTTCTTACACTAAATTATACCCAATTTTCTTGATCTCCACTATTTTAGCTAAACTAAGATCAGAAAATATTAAGAGTTTAAATTCCTATATGAAAACGGGAGTTTTGTGACGCATACTTGTAAAATATCTATGCGTCGATATAAATGTCAATGTGACCAATGAATATTTTGTCTTACTTAAACAAATATGAATGAACAATAAGAACAATAATAACAACATCAGCAATAGAGGAAGTATCAAGACCATCCAGACTACAGCATTGTTGAGATCAGCTGGAATATTCGGAAGAGTCTTAGAGACCTGAGGAGACATGCTGTCACTCAGCCTCTAGTGAACCACCGGCTACGGCAGGTGTGGGAAACTTGAATGTAGTGAAATAATAATAATAATAATAATAATAATAATAATAATAATCCAAACTACAACACTCTTAAGATCGGGTAGAATACCCAGAAGAGTCCTAGAGACCCGCGGAGAATTGCTGTCACTTAGCCTCCAGTGAACCACCGGCTACGGCAGGAGTGTAAAAAAAAATAATAATAATAATAATAATAATAATAATAATAATAATAATAATAGTTCAGAGTTATCAAGCAAAGAACACGAAAAAGGGTTCCTGGAAATCTAACTCTTCATGAGATGTAGAAAATCCTATAATCGAGTAGAGTTTATGTGATTTCCAGTCAAGTCAAACTGAAAGAAATTCCCTTCAAATCACCTAAACTCAACAATGATGATTCTGCTCATTCCTTGAATTTGTGATCATTTAATAACTATTGTTAGTATAAGGAACATATTATTTGTGCACCAGACTAAGAAAAGATTAATAAATAACAAAAGTACAGCCTATATTATAGGAAAATTATTATTATGTAGAGCATATTTCTTTTTGAAAAAATATATCAGTCATTAGTTTTAGGTCTGAATAACACAATAAATCGCCTTAAGTCTGAAGAAGTGACCATAGTAATTAGTTGGAATAAAATGAATTATCTTTAAAAAGCAAAATACAAAAAAAAAAAAAAAGAATAAGAAACTTCATAACGATAATCCTAAAATGTGGGACAATCTCTGTCAGAAATTTGAAGACGTTTCCAGTAAAATGAGAAGGGCATGGTTGCAAAGAGGACACTACAAAAGTGAAACTGAATCTTCATTAATTGATACTTTGAACAATACCAGAAAGAAAAAATAGAGAAAAGCAAAGATAGACAAAACAGGAAACTGTAAACTGTGTATAAATGTCTCAAAACTACTTTGTTTAAGCAGCCCATTTTTAAGTGGAACTCTAACTACTTTCACCTTGTGCCAGACTAACCTGAGTTGTATAAACAACTCCTCTATTGTTCTGTGGTTATTTCCACGCGTCAAAATTGTCTACAGCGATAAGTTGGAATTTTCTTTGTGTTTAAGGAAGCAAAGCTAATTTATTGGCTGTAGACCTCAGCTGTTAGATAGACAAATATTTTCAGATGTCATTACTTCCCGCGGCTAACGCAGATTACTCTGTGTACTTCAGGGATGTGCCAAACATCTGATGTAGATTACTTGCAGAGATGATAACTCATGATAAACTACTTCATTTTTTTCGGTCTTATTTTCTTTTCATTTGTAGAAAATGGATGCCAACAGCTACTGAGTCTTTAATCCCTTTCAGATTCATACAACTTAAAATATATCTATTGACACAAATAATTTAAACGTGACTTAAAAAAAACAACATTAAATGGTTGAGAAAGAAAAGTTTCTTTAAGATGATTTTTTTTCCTCTTTTATAACATTAATTCAGATTCTAATTTAATGGTGTTGACATTAAAACAAAGAAAAAACATAAAATAGATTGTTTTATCATCCATTTCATGATCTGATCTTAAAAAAGAAACAAAAAAAAACAATGGTCTACACATTAGTTAAAGCATGAAAGACAAGTTTGCACATTAGTTAGAATATGAAGAAAACGGAAGTAAATCTGATAATATGTAATTTTATTTTTAAAAATTACAAAAAATAAGTTTCATTGGTGAGTGGTTTTAAATAAGCAGACGCTGCAGTGTTTCGGTTTGTTTAACAAACCTTCGCCAAGGTCTTTGTTTGTTTATTTCCTTTTCTTTAAACAACGAAAGGTACTGACGAATGTTTGTTAAACAAACTGAAACACTGCAGTGTTGGCTTATTAAACATCACTCGTCACTGAAACTTGTGTTTTTTTCATTTTCCTTTAACAAAATTACAAATGGATTAAATTGAAATTCATGAAAAACAAGTTCCTCGAATATGAGATGAGAATTTCATAAAAATTCTATTTTTTTCAACTTTTAAGAACTGACGCTTACAATAAAATGGCGAAAAATAGTCCTGAGTTAATAATGAAAATACGTTATTTATACACATCTGAAGGTTTATTAGAGAAAATAACTTCATAAACTTTATTTCCTACCTAACGCTGTTTCTCATAGCATAATTTGACGTGCAATATATATATATATATATATATATATATATATATATATATATATATATATATATATATATATATAAATATAAATATCAAGAGAGATAATTCTCGTTGGCACCGAAATATTTACATTAATATTTTCATCATTTCTTCAGTTTAATAAAATACCAAATCGAGAGGAATAAACTCTAAACTATAGAAATAATTGATTTAAGGAAAATCTTTCATTTTTCATGTGAATACAAAATAACCATTGAAAATTTTGAACTGATATGTGACCTTGGAAAACGACCACTACTTTTCTTGAAAAACATGTTACAATTTTGGCAATGGGGTTAGTCACATTCTATTGTAAACTTATGCACTACAATTATAGATACAGAACTATCAATTTTGTGGTTTCTTAATCTATTTTCTTTATTGAGTTTATTATTATTATTATTATTATTATTATTATTATTATTATTATTATTATTATTATAGCAGCCTTCCCATCATGTATAGTATAAAATTAGATAACCCATGTGGGAACCTCTTGGGCTATAATCACATAAGCGAGAAACCAACCGCCGTTGACTCTATGTTACCCTATATATATATATATATATATATATATATATATATATATATATATATATATATATAATCATGGCCAAAGAATACCAGTAAATAAAAAATTATTTGATAAATAAATAAAAAAAGACTGTTGGCAAAAAGAGTTTTTCAGTAGGTTAGACGCGCGAAAATAAACTAGGGATCTGCTTTTCAGTGAATGTCAGACGGCAGACCATTGGTATTAATTGCATTGGATTCTGAACAGGACAGATTTCAATGCGGTTTGCTTTGGTGGCTCAAAGCCAGATTGTTAGGCTTATCCAGAAAGTGTGCCAAACTAATAACGTGGCCAATTTATCTCGATTCTTGTTATCCACGCTTTAGAAAATAAAGAAATAAATAAAAGGAATGAACTAAAATAAAATCGTCTGCCCCGTCTTGAACAACAGAACCATCTTGATTTTGCCAGAAAACTTCGGAAATCCTGGAATGAAAATCAGGACTTGAAAGTTTGTGGGCGTACATCATATGCCTCTGGTATAATTGTTTTCAAGCCAGAAGATTCCCGCTGAAAACAGACATTAAATCAATTAGAAAAGCATGACAGAATTGTCTGAACATAGACAATTGTAGACAATTTGTAGTTAAATAATAATGCTATATAGCCGTCTCTTTATATAGACAGAATAGATATAGATTTCTCATCTTAATATACCATATTATCTCATAAGTTTTACTTATCTTTTCTTGTAGCGTATATTTCGTCTTCTAACTTCGGCTGGCTGAGTATCGGCTTTTAACTTCTAATTCAGGATCTGGTTTCTTTTTCTTAAGATGTTTCTGGGCTGACTAAGGCGTCTTGTGTTGTTAGTTTGTTCTTAGTTAACAACTCAAGACATTTCTTTTTGTGAATTCACATATTTATTTTTTATTCTTGGACACGGATTACTTAACCTCGCCTATGTCGATTTAACCACGTCTTCATTGTTCTACGGCTAACTATAAACCTATATAATCTCACGCTTGCTTCGCAAACAAGAAAATAGGTCACAAAAGTGTTAAGAACCGTCTATCAAAATCTATATTAGTAACCGTTGTTAACGGTTATCTGTTATTTCGAATTCAAATGATTTTTCTACACAAACTGTGAACAACCAATAGAACAATCATCAATTATGCAACAATAAACAACAGTAAACTGAGGATTAAAAAGGATTTGAATGAAATTTATTTCCATGAAATGTTTATCACATCTCAAAGAAAGTAGTTGTTCAACTATGGTGTGGGTTAACCTCATTTATGACCCCCCCCTAAAAAACAATACACATCTCTTCCATGTGTAGGTCTAGAAGAATAGACATAATAACTTAAAGCTAATTGATCTGCTGTATCACTCACATTATGCTGAGTATAGATCGGCCCTCAAAGTCTCCTAATTTAAATATATGCTAAGCAGTTGTCAAAAATAAATCGCTCAAACTCATTATTAATTCTTATGCGTTTTCATTAAAACAATTTATTTTTCATTAATATTGATAATTCTCTGATTACAGTGACCATTGAACCTATGAGGTTATATTTCCTTTTTGCGATCTGAGAATAAGTGACAAATTTGACATTGATATATCCATTTATTTCTAACAGAGTCAGTATGTTACCGTTAGTTATTAGCTATGTGGAATGTGTTTCTATTATCATAAGTATTGTTGAATATATGAAATGAAAGAAATAAGTGATTGAAAAGATGGAGTAAGGGGGACAAATTACAAATGAACATGCTAAATTTCTAGCTATGAATAGAAATTTATATCAACATATTTATACATTTATAAACACTTTTATTATATCTAAATAGATATACTTATTTATCTAATGGGTATATATCACATTGAAAGTAAAAACAATTATAGTAAAATAAATGAATTAATATATGTGACAGAGAACACGAGGTGAGTGGCGGGCGTGAAGGCTTGCCGTATTCTCGAAGGAAGCGGGGTAGGCTTTGCCTGGCGTGTAGGACTGACCTAGAATCGAACCCGGGTCCTTCAGGATACGAAAGGGCGACACATTAGCGCGGGTACCGGAGTCGAGATGCCACAGTCCTGTATGTGAGCGCCAGATTCCCGGATGATAGCTGCGAGCATTCCGGCGGCTGGCATTGGGTTGACAGTCCCGTGTGTGGGGCACGGACGCCCTAATGATAGGGGGAAACGATGTATAAGTAGAAGGAAACACCTAGAAGTGGGGTGACGGCAGGAACGAGTGTTGCTACATTGGGTGCTAAGGATTGTGACGACGACGACGAAGTCGGTGTTTTAGCCTGTGAGAACGCGTTGGACTCGCTTCTTTTTGCCCCATCACTCAACAAAAACTTGTTGAGTTGAATATTTAATTCCCCCCTCTATTTTTTATAATATATATATATATATATATATATATATATATATATATATATATATATATATATATCTGTGTGTGTATGTTTGATTGAACGGTATCAAATGTTTCCATGATATGATTCAATCATAATTAAGAACTCAAACGTACATATTAAGATTCTGCGTAGATACGTACAAATATCAGTGTATCTGCATATTTTTATATATACGCATCATACTATAAATACATTTTGGAAAACCTTAATTTACTAGGAATAAATTTATTTCGCCTACCTTTGTCTCTTTAAGTTAATTCGATAAAAATTTATCGTAA
>CM042144.1:112600350-112615350 GCA_023376005.1 Doryteuthis pealeii
AAATCAGATTGTATCTTTTAGGCAATCTAATAAATATATCCAAATCTACGCGATGTTAGTCTAAAAAGGATCCGGTTCAAATAGGCCATTTTTCTTTTAAATTAAAAAGAAAAATATAAAAACATCAATGATTTAATTTCATGATTTCCGGACACATCAGCACCATAATATGTCGAAGATTCCAAAACTGGGAATGGCTGGAGGTAATTTTGGTCGCTATTTTCATTTGTATTTATTTATTTATTTATTTCTGGCTTTGAACACAACTCTCCACTTTTACCTTTGATGATTCGCTAGAATAGAACACAGTCTGATAACGTGTTGCCCAAAATTACATTTACTCTTCACAGATTGATGCTTCATGGTAGATAAATTAGGGCGTCCATTCACACGGAATTGGTCTTTGATAAATGACTATTCGTTATTATGCAATGTATAATTACATTTCTAAAGAAATCGATTATCAATACATTAAGCATTTGATATTTTTCTAGCTTTTTTTCCAATCCTGTTCACTGCCTGTCACTTATTGATTTCTATCTGTTTCATCTCAACGTCTCATTTGTATTATCGATCTTAAGCAGGAACAATCGGCAGATTTTCACCGGCAGGATTTTTCATTTGATCAACAAATATTGCCAGTCAGTAAAAAAAAGCAACACGCCAATATTGAGAATAAATAATAACAAGTAAACAATAAACACATAGAAATTTAGAATTTAAAAATATTTATTGAAATTTGTAATCGGTGAATTAATACATTTTATTTGTCATTTTGTGTATGTTTGTCTATGGGTGCATACGTATATCAGGCAACATCTACAGTTTGATTAAAAATAACTTCCTATTTTAAATCATTTTTTTTTATATGCAGTTACATTTTTCCCAATTTTTTTAATGTATGTTTCTTAATGTATGGCAATTGAATCTGCGTTGTTGTTTTTCTTTTTTCCTCCACATTTTGCTATTGTGCTTGTGAATTTCTCTGGAGATGGAAATGTAGAAGTGGCCAGCATGAGTAGCCGACCAGAGGACCTTATTTAACACCCTGTGACTTTATAGTTGGCGTTGGTTGAAGGAGCAAGTATGCTCTAGGAAACTTGAAGGACGAATGCGAGAAATTATTTCTGCCATTTCCTCAAGCGTTCCTAGGACGATCAGTTGATGCAATTCCCAAGCAGCTTGAGAGGCTGGGGGGTGAATGCGGGAGCCCATATAGAATTTTAAATAAAAATCATTTTTTGTAAAAATTATGATTCAGAAATAAATTAAGATTTTTTTTAATAAGAAAGGGAGTTACTTTACAAGCACCCTGTATGTGTGTATATATATATATGCACACGGGGAGAGGATCTAAAAGTTCATACGGAAAAAGTTAGTATTATGACGTCATATCTGCTGTTAATGGTCTTTTTAACAACGGGATCCAAGCACTACAACACCGAGGGACGACGTGTCTGGGCCACAAGGGGACTGTGCTGAAAAATCCTCCTTATTTGGCCACATTCCTTGAGATTTACACGATGTTTAAAAAATAGATTATTTGTATCTATTATTTTGAAATTAGTGTAAAATTTGAAAAGCGAATAAGTTAATTCAAATGAATGGGCGATGATCCTGGGATCAATATCAACTTAGCTATGATTTCATAATCTCAGTGATGCAACCAGGAAATTCTAGAAGATGGAAAAATAGTTTAAGAATTTAATCAGTTGGTTCCGTGAAGTTAATATGCACACATGAAATATGTGCCCGTATGATTCCAGCCGTGTACCTTAAGAGGTACCTTAAGATTGTAGTTTGGTTATATGTAACAAAAGACTTCGTAGTTAGAACTAATAAAAGAATCGTGTACACAAAATTGTTTATTTTTCTCAACAAAAGATGTATACGTATATCACAGTAAAATAGCAAATACAGGAGAGAACGGCAATGGGTCACCGAAAGAACACAACGAGGAGCAGTTCTGTCGGGTGGGGCTTTAGAATAGCCTGACTGCACCTCAGTATAGGGGTAAGACCCCCAATGAGGCCACCTGTTGGCCATGAGTACCGATCCGTGAGGCTTAAGTCTGGGGAATGTAGAGCATACCTTCATAACCATTACTCCCAGGTCCACTCTGAACCGGAGTGGTAGTAACTGTTAGGGTTCCATCTACGGGTTAAATAGAAAAAATTAATTTGCAAAAATGGGTTTAAAAATGAGTTTTTTAAAAATTGAATACTCGTGAAGAATGAATAAAACAAACGTCTACAGTATAAGATATCCCAGTGGGTTGACATGCCGTAAAACCCCAAAACACAGGAGGGAGTTGAAGAAGAGAGCCGTATATTAAAAAATAGACAATGCGATAAAGGCGCGTGATCTAATGGTTATAGTTATAGGAAATGGACTCGTCGACCCGAGTTCAATTCCTGGACGAAGCTGTTAGCATTTCACATAGCGCTAATACCCTTGGGAAAGGTATGAATCCAATTCTTCCCCCAGCTATGGTTAAATAGCAGGACAGACTGAGCTCTTTAACCATGGCTAGGTAACCAGTATAGGAGAAAGAAAACTGAATTCAAACCTGTTAAAACTTCGCTTACGAAATTGACCTTGTGTCACATCCTGCTCGTGCGGAGGGGTTGGTTATATATATATATATATTCAAAAAACTTGTATATACGTAAATAAGTAAAAGTTTCTAATACTCAGCATACATGAGGTTGTTTTTAGGATAATCGTTCGATTTATTCTGTAAAATATACGCAGCAGAAATCACAATATCAACTTCTACCTTTTACCTTAACCCCTTACAAACCAAATCAGCAGAATCTATAATTATAATTCTTGATAGATATTAGTTTTATTCTAACCTTTTAAAATCCAACACACACACTGGATATACATTAATATAGGCAAGGTAAATAAGAAATTTTTAAAAATCAAATTTAAAAAAATAAGTAAATAAATAAATAAATAAAATAAAATAAAATAAGATAAATATAATATTTAAAAAAAAAATCAATAGATAAAATCTAGCAGAATCTAAAATTACAATTTTTGATAAAATTAATTTCATTCTAAGCTTCTAAATCCCATACACACATACAAACATGTAAATATATATGAACAAGGCACGCACACAAACAGAACACACACACCCAACAAACACACACACACATACAAATAACACACACACACACATGGTGTTGGGACTTAAGAACAGGAACACGCACACAAACGTACACATACACAACAGGTCATTTTGATAGACATGAAATTTACACACTCACACCCATAAATAACCAACCAAATCTGTGATGTTAATCACAGACACATATTAAAAAGAAAAAAGGGATCAGATGGTCCTGTTAGCAAACAAAAAAATTCAGGCAATCCAGATCTGAAATAATAATCAAAAAAAGAACACACACAAACACAAAAACACAAACATACATAAACAAGCATCCACCCACACACTCACCCCCACCCACACGGACAGAGAATTTGGAAGGCATGATACAGAACAAATGGACAGCCACTAGCAACAACTTCAGTTCTGGAAATCTTCTGTAGAAGGCATTTTTATCCCGAAATATTAAGAATTAATCACAGGTTAACAAACAACACCATAATTGCCTTCTTTTTTTCTTTACACTTGCATTGTGATAGCCTTCAAAACCAACAAACAAACCAATATAAATACAATGCTTCAAGCAAATTATAAAACCCTTTTTATTATATATATATATATATATATATATATATATATATATATATATATATATATTGAATGTTGTTGCGATTTTATTGGCTTCTTCGCGGGAAGATGTGAGGATGAGTATATCATCTATATATCTGGTGAAGAAGGCGCAAGAGCGGGAATTGTTAAGTGCTTGGCGCTCAAGCCTGTCCATGTAGGTGATAGCCAGCAAACCCGATAGGCTGGATCCCATCGGCAGGCCCTTTATCTGTTTGTATGTTTGTTCGTGAAATGTAAAATATGTGTTGTTTATGATGATGGATAGAAGTTGATGTATGTCTGATGGGGTGAGGTTGTAGCAGTATAGGCCGGATGAGGTTATGCATTCAGTCAACAGGTCGACCCCTGATGAGCCTGCACTAATGTGTACAAAGAGGTAACGTCTAAGCTAAATGCGTATTTGTTGTATTTTAAGTTTACTTGGTTGTGTTTGTTGCAGTTTGTGAATAACTTCAGAGCTGCTGACATGTCCTGGGAGGGTCGCTAAGATTGGTTTAGATATTTTTGAAAGAAGCCATGATACTTTGTATAATTGTCCTTCTACACTAGAGACTATTGGTCTAATTTGTGGTGTTGAACTGGTTTTGTTTTCATAAATAAGCATTCACCCCCCTCACACACACACAGAGAAATGGAAGGCATGAGACAGAACCAAAAGAACAGTCACTAGCAACATCTTCAGTTCTGGTGATCTTCTGTAGAAGGGATTTTTATCCCGAAATATTAAGAATTAATCACAGGTTAACAAACAACACCAAAGTTACCTTCTTTTTTCTTTACACTTGCATTGTGATAGCCTTCAAAACCAACCAACAAACCATATATATATATATATATATATATATATATATATATATATATATATATATATATACAGTAAATGAAGGAGAAAACTAAACTTGCTTCATTACAATACTTCATTTCAACCGTATTACTACGGCATCTTCAGGTAATCGCAAGAACATGACTCATACTCATATTTTCCTTCAATGCCCTCCAAGTCCTCAAATCTTAACATTGAGATGAATTTTTAATTCAGCAATCAAGAAAAAACCTGGGGGAATGTATAAAATGTTGCACTTATACAATCCTGTCTTTGGTCATAATATTTTTTTTTAATTATTCACATTCCTTATTTAAAGATTTGATTCTAAAAATTCAATTTTGATATTTTAAATGACATCTTGTGGATTTAGCATTAAAAGTAATTAAACTGATTTATGACAAATAAGATATGGCATGGCGTGGACTGCTATAGACAGGTTATCGAGCGAATGGAAAGTTGATCTCCTTGAAGAAATAAAACGGAAATATTTCAAAGCTGTAGCCGTGTCTATAATACTGTACAACTGCACCACTTGGACTCTAACAAAATGATTGCAGAAAAGGCGAGAGAGGACCACACAAAGTTGCTCTTTTGGATAAATCCTAAAATCATCATCCTACACGCTATACTGCCACTTAAATTCCATCAAACAAAACAAAGACGAATAGGACGAACTCATAAGTGACGTTCCTCTATGGATTCATATACATAAACGCACTAGTGTTGGCCTACCAACAAAATCTTACATTATCCAGCTTTGTAAGGATACTGGATGCTGTCTAGAGGACCCACCAAGAGCGATGACCGATAGGGATGGATGGCAAGAGAGTGTCAGGGGAATCCGTGTGTAGGTATACCTGATAATGAACATGATGATGATGATGATGATGATGATGATGATTAACAATATGAATTAATTTAATAAATAAATGCACTAGAAAATTATACATAGATGAGACTTTAATCTAAGTTTTCACCCATCGAGAGATTGAATTACACGCATCACCTAATCTATCTGATTTATTGTTCAAAAATTTTCATTTGCTTCCTGCAAATTAACAATAGAGATCTATACAAATATATTATCCCCCCCCCCCCAATTCAACTTATCTTTCTCATAAGATAAACGCAAGCAGCGTTATATTTGCTGCATGCTGTTCCTATCTAATACGACAAACTGTCGAATCTGTTTCGAAACGTTTAATCATTATAAGATTTGTCATCGTTATGAAAATACAGAAGTATGCCATCTCGTTGACAAGAAAATTGGAACGAATATCTCTTTGTCATTAAATAGATGAAGAATCCCCGATACTGTGTACAGGTGTTGAGGATAACTTGTGCGTGGGCGTGCAGGTGCGTACGTGTAATGGTATGCTCGCGCGCGTGTGTGGGTGTGCGTGCTTAAAGTTTAGTTTCATCATTGATACTTATTTTAATTCCACTCGGGAGAACCAAATAACTTCTAATCACTCTAATGATTTTTTATAAATCAAATAAAACTCACACTCACATGTTCTCATATCATAGAAACATGATTAACTCTCACTTCATATTTATTACGAGATGTCAAAACCAACCTACGCTGAGGAAATATCGCGTCGATAATTTGCAAGATGGTCTTCATATGTGTAGTTTCGCAGGCCCGTTTATATCTAAGGAGTGTTGGGAAGCGCGTGGTGTAATGGTTAAAGTCATAGGAAATGGACCCGGCGCCCCGAGTTCAAATCCTGGACGTGGTAATTGCATTTCACTTGGCGCTAATACCATTGGGAAAGGTATGAATCCTACTCTCCCTCCAGTTATGGGTAGATACTAGGGCAGACTGGACTCTTTAACCTTGGTTAGGCAACCGGTCTAGGAGAAGGAAAACTCTGAATTCAAACCTATTAAACTCCGCTTAAGAAATTGACCTTATGTTGCATCCTGCTCGAGGGGTTGGTATATATATATATATATATATATATATATATATATATATATATATATATATATATATATATATAAGGAGTATGTTCAATTCTCAATTTGTGCATCATACATTTGATTTTGTGCCTGAAATAAGCTACTCCTAGTAGATACCCTATCATTAAAAATGAACGATCCTTTTTGTTGTAATAGTTAGCAAACTAGTCTCATAGACCCATTACTACTGAATAGCGAGTTCGATCCCTGCTGGATTCCTTGTGCTTCCTCCTACCCTTAGCAAATGGGTTGGGTAATTTCCTACGTTATCATCCGAAATTAGATTATCATGGATTTCAGTGAATATCTCTACTTAGACAAGAATGTTCCTCAGTATTAAAATGTGTACAACATCGGGGCTTTCGTTAAAAAAATCTTTGTCGGTACATATCTCAGCAATTTGTTTTTTGTTACATTTATCGTAACTAGTTGATTTGTCTGAAGATTAATTGTAATGTTCCTATTCATTTATTTTGTTTACTTCTTTTTATTTTTGAAAGGAACACTGCTTGGTGACTGTCAGTTCTTCGCTTATAATACCATCAGACTAAATATATCCTCTCACTGTATATATATATATATATATATATATATATATATATATATATTTGAAAGAAAATGACTCAATAGAGAAGGGAAAAGAATGTGTTGACTACTTAAAAAAAGAATAAGAAACCAAATGAGTTTTAATAATAACAAATATTGAAAGGTGCTCAATACATACGTAGAGACAGTTTAGAGAAACGAATATATAACAGAAGTTAGATACCCACGTTTCACCGAAAAATGTATGTGTGTGTGTGTGTGTGTGTGGTAAGGATAAAGGAAAAATGGACAAAAACGAATAACTCAAATAAGTAAATGTAGGAGAGATATATTTCGTCCCGCGTTAAGCGGGACATCATCAGTTAGTTTATTAAAGCATAGTACATACATTTGTATCTATAGGAGAGAAAGTGGGTGGGTGGGAGAGAGTTTGGTGATGAATTCAGGAGGAAGGGAATAGTTTGTGAGGATTTGGTTGGTCAGAGGACATCTATCATGGAAAGCGGAGGGGAAAGACTAAAAGATTGGAATTTGTTCGGGGTGATAAGATGAGGAGGTGACTGGGTGCTTGTTGGGAGAGGGGTGAGGTAGGGAGAAGTTGGGTTAAAATTCTTGGTTGGTTAGAAGAACATTTTGATTCCTTGTATGGAGAGTGGGGAATAGTATGAGAAGGTTGAAGAGCAGGGGGGGGGGCAAAATTAGGCCATCAGTTTTATGGTAGGTGTGGATAATTGTTGATTCTTTGAGTGGGAAGGGAGAAGAGACGAGATGAAATGGGGCAGAGTGGTCATTATTTATATAGTTGGCTAGGGAATTTTTTAATATATCTCCTACATCTACTTGTTTGAGTTATTCCTTTTTGTCCATTTTTCCTTTATCCTTACCACATTCTGCCGGGATTACTCCATCCCACCTATCTATATATATATATAATATATATATATATATATATATATATATAGTGGTTAGAATGTCCGCTTGTCAGCCTGACAGGTAGGGTTCGAATCACGCACAAAGCACTGGCCAGTCTATAGCTCTGCTGATGAGGCCTAATAGGCTGAAATGTACATACAGAGATCGACTTTTTCTCGATTTGTTTACGCTTTACATTTAAACCGATATGCACGCCTAATTAATTTAATTATAATTAATTAATTAACAAATTAGGTATGACTTTAATTAAGCACACAATCTCCCACAAATTGTCGGCCTTCGCCATTTCAAACACATTGTTTGATCACTTCATATATATATATATATATATATATATATATATATATATATATGATATACTTGATCTGATGATAATTGAAAACTGACAATCACCAAGCGCTGTTGACTGTAACTACACTATCGTAACTTAGACATAACAAAGTGATTAAAATCAAACGGTCTGGGTTTTAAAAAATCTTATTGATGCTAGAAGACGTAGCTTAAAATCATGTATACAAAATAAAACTCAACAATATTTGACATCAAATAACCCATAAATATTGATATGCCATTAAACAAAATAACCAAACAAGATAGATATATTTGATAAGTTTAATTGTGTTTGAAATAAGTTCATAATTATTGTGGCCCCTAGTAATGATTATAGTAGAGAACCGTGTTTTAGATTCTTGACTACCTCTATGGTGCCGTTTGATTTATTCATAGGAAAGTCTAAATATCTATTAAGTTCAAGTTCGTCTGGGAGAATTCACAAGCAGAAAGTTTAAAGATTGACTTACTTGCAATTATAACATAGCGACGACCCCATTTAAAATTTATTGATTCTTCCGATGTAGATTTATGGAATTCTATTTTTCCCTTTTTCTTAATTCTTATTTCAACGTTCACCAAATTGCTGCTGAATTTTGTCATATTAAACCGATTGCAACATTCAAAGAATTACAGAAGAATTAAATTGAATCTTTTTTACTTATTGACTTAAAATGACCTTGTCGAATATAAATATAGTAAAACAGAATAAGCATAGAGATTATGATGTTAAGTCGATTTACAACCATCGTTTCTTTCGAGTAAACAATTAAAATGGAAAAGAATAGGAAAGAAAATGTAATGAAAAGATTCAAACAATGTCAATAATGATTCCAGCAATTAGAATCGATGCGATTTGTGAAAACTATTTTTATCAATTTCGGGCCAAATAGAATATTTCATTTTTTTTCTCCATCATTAAAATTTTCCAAATCAGACCGATTATTTATAGATTTCAATCCATACACACACACACACACACACACACACATATATATATATATATATATATATATATATATATATATATTTAGATCCATATATATATGTGTGTATGTGTACGTGTGCGTCAGTGTCTGTGTGTATTGTGTTAGTGTGCGTTTTTGTATGTATGTGTACGTGTGTTTTTAGATGCAGCAACCTAACGAAAATGATTTTTAGCATATACGCATTCTCTGTTTTCACACTTAATTTAGTCGTAAATTATCTATACGAAACATGATACAGGGAACGTTACAGATAAATATTCAGTTAATCCATGTCAATCTATCAATGTACTGATCTACTTTTGTATACATATTCATATATATAAATATATATGAATATATGCATATATATATATATGTGTGTGTGTGTGTGTGTGTGTGTGTGTGTGTGCTGAGTGAGGCAGAAAATAAGAGAAGATGCATTTAGCTGAATGTTTAAGGTTAAGTAACAAGATTCGTTTGCAAAACATTTTGTTTATTTATCGTATTATGTAACAGACAATTGCAAATGCAATTAGGCTTATAGAATTCTGTCGGTTTAACATATCTTTATTTTATCATGATAATACAATTAGTTTCGTGAACATCATTCGCTTCAAAAGAAAAACAAAAGAAAAGTTTTCATCCCAAAATTTTGCCCTTGATTTTCCTTCATTGAGAGATTGACCAACACGACACAATCCTGTAAAAAAATGAGTCATTTGATTACTTCACACAAAAACATTCTTATCAAAACGAGTTTTACAAGTTTTATTATACAGGTATATCTTTTGATATTTGTCATCTCTTTGCCAAGTTAAAATATTAAACAGTCTATATGCAGTTACCTAATATGATCCTTAATTGAAAGTTAATTAAACATTTTTGTGATAAAAAACATTAAACACTGATTAACTAGTTTGATAGGATAACTCGTTATTCGGGTGAGTTTTCTAGATCGTTATTGAGTGTCTAACTAATTCTATCGATTGATTTGTTAAGATTTTTCTTGCAATTCTTTTTCTAGCAATCTAGTATTTCTTTTTCTAGTAATCTTGAAAATTAAACATTAATATATTATGTATTATATTACTATATCTAGTAATCTTGCTAGACTTTCTGGAACTGTGTCAAGCTTTTCATTCACCTCAAGTTCCAGACATCGTCTGCCAAAACAGCAGCATCCTCAATTCAAAATTCTATTTTCCTTATTTATGATGACTTGATTCAATTACTGGATTGTAAAATCTGTTTGAAAATACAAAATTCCTATTGAATTTTTAATTTTCATTTCCGAAGGATTTTAGTTTTTAAAAACATTTATGATTTTCTAAGTATCTTTGTATCTTCTAGTTCATATTTTTCTTTGCTGTATCTCAGCTATGTTGTTGCTGAGCTGTCTCTCGGCTGGGCGAAACTATCTTGCGGCTGGGCTGTTGCTGGACTGTCTCTCATCTGAGCTGTTGCCGGACTGTCTCTTGTGGGCTATTGATGGGCTGTCTCTCATCTGAGCTGTTCTCGTTACCGTCACTTGTATACCTGAAGGAGATTTGAGTTCAGCAGCCTACATTTATAGAATGTCGACCAAGTTCCCCATCTTTACTATAAATCTTTCCGAGGACTTTCCATCTACCTGAAATGGACAATTAAACCACCATTATTATTATTATTATTATTATTATTATTATTATTATTATTATTATTATTATTATTATTATTATTATTATTATAGTCCTTGTGAGTTTTTCACACCAGCGTTAGCTGATGATCTTTCACTGGATTCTAAGTTGCAACAATTCTCCTCAGATCTCCAGGACTCTTCTAAGTATTCTAGCCGATTTCAACATTGCAGTTCTTCCGGATGGTTTCAATTCCTCCTCTGGTTTCAAGTTCCTCTAGTCTTTTTTCTAAGCTTTTGAGACCGGTCAAGTGCACCAATTATATTTGGTATCACTTTCACCCTCATATTCCACAGCTTTTTCAATTCTTTTTCAGTTATTATTATTATTATTATTATTATTATTATTATTATTATTATTATTATTATTATGTTTTCACAGCAGATGTAACTGATATGAGTCCATAGGAGAAGATCGTTTATGAGTTCGTCCTTGTTTCACCAGCAGTGACAATCACATCTTTTTCGTTTTACTTTGATAGTTCGTGTGATGGAAGGTAAGTGGCCTTTGAGCTGCTATTTTGTGGATTTTGCTTTTAGGATTTGTTCAAAACATCACGCAGTATCCTTGTCTATTGACCGTTTAGCTTTTTTTTCTCTAAGCGCTTCGATAAAGGTGTTTCAGCCATGCAATAATACTGAATCTGTTACAGTTTTATTTTATCAGAGAGATCAGAAACTTCCAAAAGTCTAACGTATACACACGCAATGTTCCACTCACTCACAAATAAACAAACAAAACAAAACACCAAAAAGAAACAAAAAACATTTATTTTGATATTTTGCCACTGGTCATCGAAATCCTATCACATTTCCAAGTACCAAGATAAAGCAATGGGGATTTAGTAACTCAGTTACGTCCCCTTATCGATCATGTTTGAATCAATCAACGTGATTTACCCTAAAAAGTTCTGAAAGAAACCTGAATCCTCTCCCTATTTTGATAATAATCAGAGTTGGCAGTGTGGTGTTGATTTTCCCTTGCATAATCGCCTGGGAATTAATGGAACAATTACCATCTTTCTTGAATATAGATCTTTGACTAGATTTGAAAAAAGGGCATTGGCCCGAGACTCTGGATGATCTAATAACAATGACAACAGAATTACCACAGTTTTTGTTGGAATGCTCATAATTCTTGTAGAACTTGTAGGGGTTAAAGTGTAGATGGGGTTGTCTTGTTCTTGTTTTGCCTTTTAGTCCAGTTCTAATCGATCGGAGGTTTGGCTCATTTTGGTAGACACCCCCAAATGTAAAGAAGAAGAAGGAGAAGAAGAAGAAGAAGAAGAAGAAGAAAGATTTAGCCAGATGATAAATAAAAATGGGAAAAACTTAAAAACATTAGATATCAAAGTATCGAAGAAAGAAAAGAAATATATTGAGTAAATGTCCTTAAAAGAAATAAAGAATAAAAATAAACGAAATGAGACGAAGAAAAAAAAAATGAAAAAAAAGAGGAAGAAAAGTAAAAGATACAAAGGAGAAAAAAAAGAGAAAATTATATCAAGGAAGAAGAAAGGGAAGAGAAACAAGAAAATAGAAGACAAAGAAGAAAAAGAGAGAAAATCGAGAATGAAGAAGAAATTAAATTAAGATGAATTTCAGGAAAGAAAAGGAAAAGAAAGAAGGAAGGTAAAACACGCGAAATAAAGCTGAAAAGGGAAAAGAAAAAAGAAGGAAGAAGTGAAGAGGATAAGGAGGGAGAGGGGGTAAATAAAGAAGAAAGAATAAGAAAGAAAAATATTAAAAAAACAAAGAGAGGAACAAGAATAAGAGAAAGAAGAAGAAGAAGAAGAAGAAGAAGAAGAAGAAGAAGAAGAAGAAAACCACAATAGAAGAAGAAGAAGAAGAAGAAGAAGAAGAAGAGAGAGAGAGGGGGAAACGAAGAAGAATAAAGAAAAGCCAAAGAAGAAGAAGAAGAGAAGAAGAAGAGAGAGGGGGGAAACGAAGAAGAATAAAGAAAAGCCAGAAAAAGAAGAAGAAGAAGAAGAAGAAGAAGAAGAAGAAGAAGAAGAAGAAGAAGAAGAGAACGAAGAAGAATAAAGAAAAGCCAGAAAAAGAAGAAGAGAAGAAGAAGAAGAAGAAGAAGAAGAAGAAGAAGAAGAGAAGAAGAGGGGGGAACGAAGAAGAATAAAGAAAAGCCAGAAAAGAAGAAGAAGAAGAAGAAGAAGACGAAAAGAAGAGGGGGGGAACGAAGAAGAATAAAGAAAAGCCAGAAAAGAAAGAAGAAGAAGAAGAAGAAGAAGAGAGAACGAAGAAGAATAAAGAAAAAGAAGAAGAAGAAGAAGAAGAAGAAGAAGAAGAAGAAGAAAAAGAAGAAAGAAAGAAAGAAAGAAAGAAATTAGGCGTTGGATAATGAATAAGATGCCCGAAAGTTGTTATGCATAATGAATGAGACTTTCGGGATTTTTAACTTGAGGCCGCTGAAATTATCAATGGAAAGGTGAAATAGGAATAGCTGAAGGATTTTATTAAGTAAATAACATTCATGATCGCTTCTCTTTCTCCTTCAGAACTAGATACACTCACATACATACATATGTATGTATGTATGTAAGTTTATGTAAGTGTATGTATATATGACTGACATCTTTATATTCATACGTGTACTTTGCATGTAGAACTATCAAAACACCAGAGGAGAAATACCAATCCACAATTAACCGAATTTGTGAATCTCTCACACATATAACACACAAACACACACACACACACACACACACACACACACATATATATATATACATATATATATATATAATATATATATATGCTCGTGTGCACACATACACACACACACACATATATATATATATATATATAATATATATGCATACACATATATATATGCATACACACACACACACACATATATATATATATGCTCGTGTGTGCGGTGTGAGTGAGTGAGTGAGTGAGGGTGAGTGAGTGGGGGTGGGTTGAGTGAGTGGGGGTGGGGGGTGAGTGAGTGGGTGTACGTGAGACAAACGGAGAAGAGAAGTGACTGTATAGTAAATAGATCATAAGTTTCATTTTTATTGCAATTAATGTGACAAGTGGCTCAAGGCGAGACATTTTTAATTAATTAAATTTACTTATATTGTTATGATTCTAATTCTGCTAAAGGATATACTTCTCCTCTAACCCCACCGCTCTCTTTCACTCCCACATTCTCACACTCGCAACCCGCACACCTGTGCACACACACACACACACACACACACACATACGAGAATCTCAGTGTATCATATATGCTCAGTGAAGTGTTCAATGCAAAAAGTAAATTTACATATATGCCCATTTCGTTATATATATATATATATATATATATATATATTATATTATATATATATGTGTGTGTGTGTGTGTGTGTGTGTGTGTGTGTGCGCGCAGCGCGTGTGTGTGTGTGTGTGTGAAGAGATGGAAGTGAATCCGACGGTATAGTATATTAAGAAAATTGAAAAACACAGGTTTAAATAAGTTGAGTGGTAAGTTTATTGGCCGACGCTGCAGTGTTTCGGTCTATTAATTAGATTATCTTCAGAGCATTTGTGGGTATAAGGAAGGTAATAAAAAAAATCATTACAGAATAACGAGAAAAGCAAGCGATTGTTATTGTTTATCAGTCTGTTCGAAATTTGAAATCTGAAGAAAAGACGCTGAAAAGTGGACGGTTTGAAATGTGACGTCAAATATTCTCTTTTACGGTGTGAGTATGAGAGTGTGTCTAAATACCATGGGTGACAGACACGTATCTTGGATCTGACCCTGCCACGGATTAGTTCTAAACTGATCTTTCCTCCCTCTCTCTTTCTCTCCCTCTCTTCAATACTTTGTCTTAGCCAATCAGAATTCGACAAGTGGCTAAGTGCTTTGTCATCAAAATTTTTCCCCGCTAATTACATGTAATCTCTTGGATTGCTGGCTTTTTCCATCCTATTATGTTACATTAACAGTCGTTTTTGGTCGAGCTTCCAATTGATACTACCGACAAGGATGAAGTTCGCGC
>CM042144.1:112620350-112645350 GCA_023376005.1 Doryteuthis pealeii
TATATGCATAAACCAGAATCTGTTCTTGGGAACGAAACACATTAAATTCTCTGGGACTTTGAGATAAAAACGGATCACCTTATCCCCGCAAGAAGACCAGACCTAGTGTTGATAAACAAAAAAGAAAGAACTTGTCAACTGGTGGATTTTGCAGTTCCAGCAGATCACAGGGTGAAGCTAAAGGAAAATGAAAAAATGGACAAATATCTGGACCTTGCCGGAGAACTAAAAAAGTTATGGAATATGAAAGTGAAGGTGATGCCAATTGTAGTTGGTGCACTTGGAACAGTCCCAAAAGGATTGGAAAAGGGTCTGGAATGTTTGGAAATCAGAGGAAGGATTGAAACCATTCAGAACACTGCACTGCTGCAATCTGCCAGAATACTCAGAAGAGTCCTGGATACCTGAGGAGACTTGCTTTTACTCAGACTCCAGTGAAAGACCATCAGCTAATGCTGATGTGAAAACTCAAAAGGAGAAAATAATAATAATAATAATAATAATGATAATAATAATAATAATAATAATAATAATAATAATAATAATAATATAATAAATAAAATAATAAATAAATAAATTAAATAAAATATAAATATAACAAAATTAAATAAATAAATTAAATAAAATATAAATATAAATATAACAAAATATAACAAAATATAACAAAATTAAATAAATAAATTAAATAAATAAATTAAAAAACAAAAACATTAATTAAATATATAAAATAAAATTAGATAAATATATATATATATATATATATATATATATATATATATATATATATATATATATATATTAAAAAAATTAAAAAAATTAAAAATAAATATACAATATTTTGACCAAAATCGGCGGGAATTTTGAATATACAACCCCCCCCCAAAAGTTAAATGGACTATTCTTTAATATTTAAAAAGTCTGTAAAATTGAAATTTGTAAGTAAAATATAATCGACCACATTTTATTTATTTATTTACGATGTGTTTGCAGAGGTATGTGTTGTTGATTTTTAAAAAATTTTATTGCTCATTAATCCTCTTACTAAAACAATCTGTTGACTTGTGTTGTATTGTTTCTTAAAAAAGGAAAAAATTAATAACTCGTATCTTGCATTATCCCATCGTAAAAAGAAGGAAAGAAAGTGTTCAAACTGTTGAACTCAAAGTTAAATGATGAATATATTACTAGAAGATATTTACCTCCAGTAAGATAAAGTATCAAAGCATTTAACTTTAATATTTTAAAATAAAATGAAAATGAAATACAAAAATAAATAATTTAAAAAAGAAGCATTATTATAATTAGGGTATCTTATTTAACAAAAAAGGGGGGCAGTTTGACTTTAACTAAGTTAAAACTTTAAAATTATAATGGGTCACTATCGCCTATGAACTATAACATAAGTAGACCTTCCATACAACCTTAATCATTAGCAATTCATATTACAAAGATGCGTACTAAAATTAGTTCTCTATCATGTAACGCTAGTAAGAAATACCTGCTACACTTATAATACTATGACTGACTCATAATAACAAATAATTTATTAGTTGACAATGGGGAAGAGTCCTATAATGACATAGCCATTTTCGAAATGGGTCTCTAGATTTACACCATTTCTCGGTACTCGTACTATACAGTATTTTAGCCTCAATAGTTCTAACTCCTCCTTACCAACATTGTCATATTACGATTCGTAACTCTGTACGCTTCAAAAAAAGACACCATACAATTGAGTGTTTTTGTGATCATAGTTAAATGGTTGCCTTACAAAGTAGGTTTCTTACATATGGCTGGGTCCTTTCTTTGGGGGCGCGTCGGCATGTATGATATCACTTACCTGATTGCACAATAAATGATATAAGGGAATCAATGGGTGATGTTGTGGATGGGGGGCGCCCCGTATGTTTGGTCCTGATAATGTGTGGGAAGCATATTTTGTCTGCGTTAAATATACGCTTTTTTTCCTGGGACAGGGGCTCAGGCCTTAAACAACCCCCTGGGTCAGGTATAACCACACTATACCACCACCTCATGAAAAATGTCCGAATTAAAATATATTTGCCGTGGAACGCAGACTTCGGGTCTGTGGGACATGATGGGCAGGTGCTCCCTTGATGGCCAACATGGGGGACCCGGTCCGCATCCTGCGAATGTTGGCTCAACTTTTCATTTCAGATACTCAACAACAGATGAATCATCTCTGGAACAAATAAATGATCAGTACACCCATTGTATAAAACAAGGGGTTGATGATAAACCTTATATACATGTAGGCTGCTGTTGCTTTCCTTGTTCTTCCAGATATTCATGGGGAAATGGTGGTGTTGCAGCCGAGAGACGACCCAGTGATGGTGGTGTTGCAGCCGAGAGACGACACAGTGGTGTTGCAGCCGAGAGACGACCCAATGGTGGTGCAGCCGAGAGACGACCCAGTGGTGGTGCAGCCGAGAGACAAAGAAAAGTGTGGACCAGAGAAAATAACACACAAGTACTCTATTGTTACTTTAAGAGCAACCCAGCACAGAGAGGTTATAGAAAAAGAATGCTTCAAAATTGGAATGACAACAGTAATTTCAGCAACCAGCCAAAGACTGGCAGACCAGGCAAGAATGATCCTGAATGAAAAATTATTCTCTGATCTCGAGATAATAGAAATATGTGGACAGGAAAATCAAGGAATACAAATCGATCAGGAATCAACCAAACAAAGTGAACAACGCGCTGGCAACCAAAACTGTATACAACCTACCTTAACAACACAGGAACTAACACCAGAACAGAGAATGGATATAGAACTTATACAACAAATCATGAATGACAACAAGAGTACAATACCATCCCTAAGAAACATAGAATGGAAAAAAGTCAAGAAAGAAACGGAAAAAATAAACAAAATATTAGCGAACATCCCAACAAACAATATCACTGAACTCAACAATCTTATTTATGCAGGAGCAAAACTAGTATGCGACAGAATTAATGCACCCCTTCAAAACACTAACACAAACAGAGAACCAAACAGAAACACAAAATCTGGGTGGGAGTTCAGATTGGAAGAACAAATTAAAAAACTGCGACAACAAATAAATATGTTAAATAAAAACACAAACACACATGTAAATAAAAAGGATAAAAGACAACAGCAAATAAAGTTGGAAGAATTAAAACAAAAGATATCGGCTATAGAAGGAAGACTCAAAAGGTATCGAGAAAGAACTAAACAGTACAAACAAAATAGGACCTTCCAAAACAATGAAAAGAGATTTTACGAACAAATTAATGGAGCAAAAACAAACATTAGTGAACACCCAAATGCAACAGAAGCAGAAAAGTTCTGGTGTGATATATGGATGAGGAAAGAACATAATAAACAGTCAAAGTGGATAAGTGATATTAAAAATGAACTGATGGGAATTGAGGAAGGACCTGTTGCCAGTGTTCATGTAATTACGCTTAAATCAGTACTCAAGAAAGTAGCAAATTGGAAAACACCAGGCCATGATGGCATACATGGATTCTGGTTCAAAAAATTTACGTCTACCCACAAAAGAATGGCCCAGCAACTGAACAGATGCCTACAAGAAACGGAAGTACCCGAATGGATGACAAAAGGGATAACTACACTAATCCAGAAAGACCCACAAAAAGGAAATGTCCCCAGCAATTATAGACCAATAACTTGTCTACCCATGATGTGGAAAATTCTAACTGCTGTTATAAGAGAAGAAGTATACTTTTCAATCAATTGGCGGAAACTTCTCCCAGAAGAACAGAAAGGATGTCGCAAGGGAAAAAGAGGAACCCACGACTTACTCTATATAGACCAATACATTCTTAAAGAAGTAAAAAATAAACGGAAAAATATTGCAATGGCCTGGATTGATTACAGAAAAGCCTATGACATGGTCCCACATAGCTGGATTTTAGAATGCCTACAGATGTACAAAATTTCCAACAACATTATAAACTTCATTAAAAAAGCCATGGAAAACTGGCGAGTTCAATTAAAAGCTGGAAAACAATCCCTGGCAGAAGTAAAAATCCAAAGAGGTATCTTCCAAGGAGACTCATTATCACCACTACTCTTTATTATTGCAATGATGCCGCTAAACCATATACTGAAAAAATGTAATTCACAAGAGAAGATAAACCACCTTATGTACATGGATGACATTAAAATTTTTGCAAAAAATGAAAAAGAATTGGAGAGCCTAGTACAAACTATTAGAATATATAGCCAGGATATAGGGATGGAATTTGGATTCGAAAAATGTGCTATGCTTGTAATAAAAAGGGGTGAAAGAAAACTAATGAATGGAATACAATTACCAAATCAGGAAACTATAAAATCTCTTAATGAAAAGGAAAGCTACAAATACTTAGGAATTTTAGAAGCGGACAATATCATGCAAGCAGAAATGAAAGGAAAAGTTAAAAATGAATATATCAGGAGAACTAGAAAAATTCTAGAAACGAAACTTAACAGCAGAATCTGATCAAAGGAATTAATACCTGGGCTGTCCCCATTATAAGATACTCAGGACCATTCTTAAAATGGACAAAAGAAGAACTCAGACAGATAGACCAAAGGACGAGAAAATTAATGACGATGCACAAAGCTCTCCACCCTAGAGATGATAGAGATAGATTGTATGTGTCAAGAAAGGAAAGGGGAAGAGGTCTTGCCAACATAGAGGAATGCGTAGAAACCACAATCCAACAACTTGAAGATTACACAAGGAAGAGCAAAGACAAACTACTTATGGCGGCCAACAATAGTAGAAACGGCAGATGGACAAACAGAAAAACGACAAAGACTAGAAAACAAAAATGGGAAGAAAAACAATTATACGGACGCTTCAAACGACAAATAGAAGAGGTTGCACATGAAAAGACTTAGACATGGTTAAGAAAGGGAAACCTCAAAAGAGAAACAGAATTACTTATAATTGCTGCACAAAATAATGCCATAAGGACAAACTACATCAAAGCGAAAATTGATAAGACCCAACAGAATAGTAAGTGTAGACTTTGCGGTAATAGAGATGGGACTGTTAACCATATACTCTGTGAATGTAGCAAACTAGCACAACGAGAATACAAAGGTAGACATGACTGGGTTGGGAAGGTGATCCACTGGGAATTATGCAAAAAATTAAATTTTGACCATACAACAAAATGGTATATGCATAAACCAGAATCTGTTCTTGAGAACGAAACGCACAAAATTTTCTGGGACTTTGAGATAAAAACGGACCACCTTATCCCAGCAAGAAGGCCAGACCTAGTATTGATAAACAAAAAAGAAAGAACTTGTCAACTGGTTGATTTTGCAGTGCCAGCAGATCACAGGGTGAAGCTAAAGGAAAATGAAAAAATAGACAAATATCTGGACCTTGCCAGAGAACTGAAAAAGTTATGGAATATGAAAGTGAAAGTGATACCAATTGTAGTTGGTGCACTTGGAACAGTCCCAAAGGGATTGGAAAAGGGTTTGGAAAGTTTGGATATCAGAGGAAGGATTGAAACCATTCAGAACACTGCACTGCTGCAATCTGCCAGAATACTCAGAAGAGTCCTGGAGACCTGAGGAGACTTGCTGTCACTCAGACTCCAGTGAAAGACCATCAGCTAACACTGATGTGAAAACTCAAAAGGAGTAAATAATAATAATAATAATAATAATAATAATAATAATAATAATAATAATAATAATAGCATCGAGAGTACAGGTGTAGGCACGACTTTCTATACGGAAAATGCACTTTTATAAGATCATTGAGTGGATTGGCCTAAATATTGTTGTAGTATCATAAGTAATACAAAGAATCTAAATAATTCTAAGAATTGTGGGGGAAAATTTACACTCAAGAAAATATAAGAACAAGAGCATTGATCAGAAATAATAATGTAGAACCAGTGATGAAGGGAAATGATCTTTTGAGCACTGATTAGATTTACTTTGTAGAAATGAACCAATAGACAATTTTGGACACTGAGTAGTTTTAATAACAATATAATTGACAATATTTTGTGACACTTTAATCAATTAATAACAAGGTTTTCTAACCTGTAAACAATGGAGAAAGTTGATTAATTTTGGACTCTCACCAAACTTAAATGATATAATATTGACAGTATCTGATAACTTTAAAACTCAATCTGGATCTAATAGAAATATCATCCGTATTTGATTAACTCTAAAATCTGATCAGATTTAATAATCTAGAAACATTAGCCATATTCGATAAACTATGCAAATAGACTAGAATTATTAACTTGTCAACATAAAGATATTGATTTTATTTAATTGCCTAAAATCATTGATAATGTATAAGAACCTCGGAACATTGACCAAATCTAATTAATTTAGAATATTGTTCATATTAATATCTTAGAAATTAACCAGATATAATAATCTATTTTTGTCGATTAGAATGTATAAGAACACTGAATAATTTAAATGTCATTGTAACATAAACCAGATTTGATTGTTTGAAGGAATCTGACGACTTTATATTAGTGACCGTATTAGATGATTTATAGAAAACAGATTAATGTAGAAATAAATAAATAATTAACATATGTGATTGCCTGATTATATCTTATTATAATGGAGATTATGTGTTTTTCTGTCTGTAACCGAAACTATATTACTAATCGAGTCACAATTAACATAGTTATTTACATCACATTCTCCATGATTTTATTTATATTTAAACTTCAATTATTAATAAAATTTCCTCACCTTTTTATTAGTGTTGTCCATATCTACATACAAATAACATGCAATTGTATTTATATATACACAAAATAGCGGTTTGCAGTGTGAATGGGAAGGCTAATTTGCATATTGATATTAAAAATGTGATTTTATTAAATATGTGCTTAGTATTATTGATTTCTAACTGTTTGGTTTTATTTTAATGAATATAAGCAAAAATCTCTTCAATGAATCTTAAATGAAATCCATTAACAAGAAAAAATAACTGTCATTTTATTCTTTATTTCCTAATTTAACTAAATTGTTAAATAAGTAAAATTCAGCAATGAAAGACGGGAGTGATGGAAGAGTAAGTTTCATTTCTATTTTTCTATTATACCCCCACTCTGTTACATATCTTTTTGTCTGCCTCTAATTTAATACGATATTTCCTTACATTAAAACTTAAATACTTGCACCCGGAGGGTGCATATATTTGCTAGTATTTATAATCAAAGCACGAATTCATTTTATATACGTACATATTATTCAAACTTGTTTCTCTGCAGGGTAATTAGAAATTTCGTTGTTTTGATAACCCGAAACGGTTATTTCCTATAAGTCTAACATGATCAAAGGGGAACCACTCTTGACTGATAGATTATTTATTCATTTTCCCATTAAACTAACCCTAAACACTAATCCTAATCCTAAACCCTAACCTAACTCTAAACACTAACCCCGTCTTCTTTTTTCCTAGTAGATCAATAAATAAATAAATGATTCATCAGTCAATCAAATGTCTCAATTACCATTACAATATTAGCGAGGATAAGTTTAGTAATCCAGTTCAAATTCCGTATAAATCTTTAAAATCCACCGAATTTCAACAAATACAAAAAAATAATAATTTTATTTCAATGTTTATTTATTAATATTTTCCTTTTTTCTTTGTTGCATTATAATGAATGACATATTTTCAATATGAAAATGTTGGTTAGAATAATTGTGTTTTTAATAATTTTATATTTTTTATTATCTATAAATCATTAAGAGGAGAAAGAGATGCTACACTTTGATAATAGTAAGCGAATCTCTGATCGCAGTTAAAATCGCTCTTCCATATGAAAATAATATCTTTATTTTGACAGGTACTCTTCTATTATCTAAAAACCCCATGAAAAGTTTTCAGAATTAATGAACCAAAAATAAGGAATAATTTGAATAACGTCAGAAAACTCAGCAGATCTAATGTGTAAAAAATACATTGTATTTATTGATGTAATTTTGCTGATCATATTTCAAATTCAGTTCCAATCATATTTAACATTTTAAGTTCTTTTAGATATTATTGTAAACCTTAGTATGGTGTCATATTTGATAAGGCTTTGCATAAATTTGAAAAATGTTTTAGCCTTTTTTAGGGCTTTCTCCTATGCAAATATTACTAATACATATAGGTAATTCCATGTCAAATCATCCAGGCCATGTCACCCATCCCCTTAAATATTTCTGAAATTGTGTACATGAGTGGACATTAGACAACCCCAAAAATTTGAGCTTCCAATTCCAAGAATTGGCGGAGTTATATCGATTTTTAGCTCTCCAATTTTTTTTTTTTGGGGGGGGAGTCGCAAAAATAGAGACTTTTTGTAATTTATTTTTGTCTGTACAATGAGTTCTAGAGCTTCCTTACTCCTAAAAATTAGTTTATAAAAGCATAAGACTGTCTAACTTTAACACACCTGTACAAAATTTCAGAAAAACTTGAAGGGAGTGGACGAAAATTTTTCTGGATGATTTGACATATGTATATATATTCATGAGTATATATATATATATATATATATATATATATATTCATGAGTATATACATATACATATGGACAACTATATATAGTATATTTGCAAAATAAATTGATAAGTTCAATTTTTTAGTCTATAAAACAGTTTTGTAGATACAAATATTAGTATAAGACTAATGTTTCGACTCAGAAAAGGACTACTGTGTTGATATACGCCGTTAAATAAAATGTATTTCTTGATGGAATTAACTTATTCAAAAATGTAACAATCCTTGAGGAAAGAATGGCGTTGAGTATTTATACATCTTTTTTTGATCTTAAGATAAAGATGCATCATCTAATACAGACTTTGTTATAGTTGATTAGAATAAAATAACTAGTCAAATCATGGAGCTGATGGTTCAGGCAGCCCAAAGAAGAAAATTAAATGAATACGAATAATTAGATAATAGCTCCGTCATTCCAGAAAATACAACACCCCCACCGAAAGAAAAGAAAAGAAAATAAATAAAACAACAAAAAGAAAGATTAACGTAATAAAAAAAAATCATAGTCAGTGATCTTGGGACAATCCTAAAGAATCCGACAAAGAGAATGATTTAGACCGTTGAGATTACATAGAATGCCAAGGGGACACCAGAAGTACTGTGTCTGTCACTTAGACTTCATTGATATCCATCTGTTATAACTGCTTCTAAAATCCGATCCAGATGTCCTTGCTAAGGATTCTGGGATTGATTTTCAGGTTTGGGATGCTGCAGTGAATGGATAAATCCACTTGAAAATCCATTGTCCCTAGATTACGATGATCTTTCTCAATGCAGTAACTTTTATGCCTTTCTATACTGGACTTGATGAAGCCGGTTATCCTTACGGCTTTCAAGGTTCTTATATCTGACCTTTGAAGCTCTACATATCTCGAACTTATTGTAGAAAAACCTATCAGCAAAATGTCTTTAAAGAAACTTCATAGAAATGAAAAGAGCGTTCAGGATCCAATGAAATGGCGAAGGTAATACCCTGTAGGGGTGGCTTTCAACAAAGTTTCTTTGAAAGTCTACCTGACCATGCGCAACTTTCAGTATGGGAGAAACACGTCTAGTATATGAGGATGTAAAAGAGCATTCATGTGGGTTGTCAACACACCACTTCACATAAACGACAATGAATGGTTAATTGTTTCTTAGGTGCTAATACGGAACTTGAAGCTCACACAAACCGTCCAGACATACATAAAGGAATTGTAAGTTACTATGATAAATTCTATGTATTTTTCCTATAATATATTTAACGTAAGTGTCTTAAATGTCTATACCTCAAATATTTTCATTATATGCATTTTTGAAAGTATTTTCTGATGGTCACTTTTACGCACGCACACACACAATAACACACACACACAAACACACACACACATATACACATATATATGTATATATATATATATATATATGTGCGTTTATATGCATACACACACACACACACAAATATATATATATATATATATATATATATATATATATATATATATATATATATATATATACCTTCTTTTTTCATCTTTACCTGTCTAATCCTGTCTGGCAGTGATCCATTATGTAGTTGGCATATATATATATATATATATATATATATATATATATATATATTTGTGTGTGTATGTGTGTGTGTGCGTGTGTGTGCCTGTAAAAAGTAATACTAAATTCGTCGGGTGACCTAAAATCGGCATGAACCAGACTGCGAGGTAGTCTATCTCCTTTTCACTAACGCTAGACCAAGGAGTTCGTTCTTGCGTCTGAGTTGGAACAACACACCTACCACCAACTCTTCACTTTACCACACAAATCCCTATGCTACTCATACGCTGAGTTGTTGTTCCCCGCCGGCACTATGCATACACCATTTTGTGGAAGTTGTAAAAAGTCATTATATATGTGTGTGTTTAAAACTATATGTTTATTTGTGTATGTGCTTTTGCTTCTTTTTGTACATACTTTTGTGTTTCTCTATTTATCCCCGTGTGAGGATTTCTTATAATTCCCCTTTGAAATTAAATACATATTTTCTGGCTTCTGTCCTAGAAGACTGCAGGCCTTTCTTTTAAGTGTCATCGAACCAAAACATTTCGCAAACATAATTTGTTTATGATCAAGATTATGGGAAGGTTTAGTTGTGTATATCAAATTTTATGCCTAAAGGAGTAACTTAAAAAAGAAAACATATTCAGTTGATATGTTGGGCCATCTATCGATCATTTTGACTGATATTGTGAGACTTGTACCAACACGAATCGTTAATATTGATTGGATATGAATATCTTGATTAAGATCTGTATGAATGCAAACCAAAACGTCTCACTTTGCAAGACGCCGTCTATTCAGTTAAGTAGATTTTTATCGGTGGCTTTTTTTAAAATTAGATACTCTAACCTATTTACAGAAATAGAAAAAAATATTAAAATTATCAAAGTTCTTGCAACTGAATGTTAACTAGAACAGTAAGTGTTGGTAAGGAGGATTTTTGAAGCATTTAAAAATATGGCGAGTACATTATGGGAAATATTTTAGATTTAGCTTTATTTTGATTATAAATAAATTCCTTGCAACTGAATGTTAACTAGAACAGTAAGTGTTGGTAAGGAGGATTTTTGAAGCATTTAAAAATATGGCGAGTACATTATGGAAAATATTTTAGATTTATTAGGAGGTTGATTTAGAAGGTTATCACAATGCAGGTGTAAAGAAAAAATAATAATACGGTAACAATGATGTTGTGTGTTAACCTGTATTTAATTCTTGAATTTTCGAGATAAAATCTCCTTTTCAAAAGATCACTGGAACTGAAGCAGTCTAGTTATAGCATTTCTTTTTAAATGAATTTTTTTTTGAAAATGATGGCATCTTTATATAACTGTATTCTCGTGTTGTATGTTTACGTGAATGCGGGTTTTTTTTGTACTCGCGTATGTTGTCATGCGCGTGTCCATGAGAATGCGTGTTGAAAAATTGCACTCTTTAATACGCACATACATATGCACGTGCAATCCCGCGCTATGATACAGTCATAACGTCACAACTAACACGCATTTTCATGGACACACGCATGACAACATACGCACAAAAAAAACGCATTCACGTAAACATACAACACGAGAATACAGTTATATAAAAATACCATCATTTTCAAAAAAAAAATTCATTTAAAAAGAAATGCTATAACTAGACTGCTTCAGTTCCAGTGATCTTTTGAAAAAGAGATATTATCTCGAAAATTCAAAGGTTAACACACAACATCATTGTTACCGTATTATTATTTTTTCTTTACACCTGCATTGTGATAGCCTTCTAAATCAACCTCCTAACCAATATATACACAATGCTTCCAGCAAATTATAAAACTCTCTTATTTTAGATTTAGTTTTATTCTTTGAAAAAAAAGTATTATTTAATGAATAAAAACACAAGGTGAAGAAAGAGGAAATAAAATGGTGGTTGATTAAACATTTATGTTATTGTTACGAAGTTACTGACTGTTAATGTTTCCAACGGAAGGAAATCGCTTTCCTGATTATCCATCATTTGATGCAAATGAACCGAAAGAAATTAAGTACATTCTTTTGATTTAGGAATTTTGAATCATAAATCATTTTTTTAATCTGATAATTATTTCTTTTTATTCTCTTGTGAATATAAAGGCTAATAAATGTAACGGTGCTCGTTTGAAAGGTGGTAGCTGATTCAAGACAATAAAGGTCATTAAAAACCGCCATAGATCTATGGTTACAGCGTTGGGCTGAGATTTAAAGTTGCTATGAAGACTGAAAATATTGATTTCAAGAACCTTCATCTTACCAATTCTTAAGAATCAACCCAAAATTGCAGCATCCTGGATATATATATTTGTAATCACTTTCCCACAACTGAATAAACTATTTCTTATACATAACTACTTAATATATGTTAATTTTGTTTGGTACATCTCAAAACCAACGAGGAAATATCAGAAAAGAATTATCTGAGCTGTTGGGAAATACGCAACAATATCAACACATCAAGTGGGTCAAATATTTACTAAATAATTTTGTCTGGTACAAGGCCAGTTAGAGTTGAAGGATTAGGAACATGTTGTCAGAAATATCCAATTGGAAATGTTTTCTTGCGTTGAAAATCATTCGTAATTCATTTTTTTGCTTCAGCTGAAATACACACCAGTGAAATATACACAACTATGTCAGCTAAAACAACCGCTTATATCAATGATTTCCAATAATCGTAAATGGAGATCTTTTTTTATTTATCACAGAAATATTACCAACTGAAGTAGAGATTTAATATTGAAGCCAAAAATGTGGCCTAGATGAAACCTTTAGATCAAATTTGTCGCCGGAGTTTTTTTTTCTATCTCCCATTCTCACCCACGCCTCTCTCTCTCTCTCTCTCTCTCTCTCTCTCTCTCTCTCTCTCTCTCTCTCTCTCTCTCTCTCTCTCTCTCTAACAATCTATCTATCTATCTCTCACTCAGTCTTGCCTTCTCACACCCACAGCCATGCGATGTTTTCCAAGTAAAAAAAAAAAGTCTTAAAGTAATCGGTGATTGACTGAATAATTCAAGTAGAATATTGTTGAAAAGTCAGCAGATTTCAAAAGAGAGCAAAGATCTTTAAGATAAAATGTAAAATGTGTTCCAGCTTGTAAGTGTAGCCATATTTAACACTGATAAATATCAACACTTGATGACTTTTAATTGACTCCCGTGAAGGTCGACCATAAAAGGTGTAACAGGCTTTTTAGCCCCTTCTCTCTCTCTACAGATAGAATAATAGTCATGCTAGTGTGATTTGATTTGTTTCTCACTCACGTAATATCTTCTCTGTCAACGAAGGTTGGGGGCAATGGAAGGGAAATCATTACTTTCCAAAGAACACTCCTGCCAATTGAACATAGGCAAATTCAAGTGAAATTAGCCCTAGCACCTATATAATTGCCCCAACCCTATTGCCCTTATGGAAAGCCCCACCTCTTATCATATGGGTGCTAGAAAGCGGTGGCTGAGGGTCTACATGTCCTGGGAATGACGTTAAACTATTTGATGGTGAGGTTCCAGTTTTGGAGGTTTGGGGAATGTGGAGCACCCTTTCATCACCATTGCTCCCTGGTCCACTCTGACCCGGAGTGGTAGTACCTGTTAGGGTCCCATCTATGGGTTAAATAGAAAAATGTATTTATAAAAAATTGTATTATGCATTAAGAATTGATTTATTTCAAAACTTTATAGGCATTAAATGACCCACTGAGGTTGATATGCCGTAAAACAAAACAAACCAATCAAGTGAAATTTCTAACTTGGCTCATTGATTTCACCTTCGTGCAGATAACTGTTACGCTACACCAACATCACTGGTTGGGTGGTTAGTTGGTTGGATTTTACGGCATGTTAACCCTTGTCGGGTTATCTTATGTCGAAGACATTTTGTTTTATATATTCTTCATTGGTATCCATTTCTGTTTTCAAAATTAGTTTTTTTTTAAAGCACTTTTAATATTCATTTCTTTATTTATTTAACCTACAAATGAGACCCTAACATATACTACCCCTCTGGATGAGAGAAAACTTGGAAGTAATGGTGATAAAGGGTATCTCACATTCTTCAGAGTTCCAAAATCGGAACCTCACCACTGGATGCAGTTTAACGTCATACCCAGTTCACAGTCTCTGGTGTAAATAAAGAGGGAAATTATATTCTTGATCAGCATGTTTTCATTGAACAAGATTAACTATAGTTTGGCACAAGGCCAGAATATGATGTTCCCAGTATTGCATACTGAGGTTTTCTCGGTACCAAATCGATATAATGTTGTATACCCTTTTTTACTCCTTTACTTCTTACTTGCTTCTATATCTTGGACATCTATTCTTCTGGCCGGCTTTGCTATTCTGATCGTCTATCATCTTGGTCTGGTCTAGTGTCTGGTGTTGACTTGGAGATTCCGATCTGGTCTTCTATGGGGATTTCTCGTTATCAGAAGCCCTGTGTCATTGTTAGTTTTTAGGTAATAAACACAAGACTTCGATTTACTTTTGATCTTATTTTATTGTTAAATCCCCAAACCAGACGTCTGCGCAGTGAGACTCACATCTTACGAGCTCGGCTTCTAACTTCTAACTGCTCAAACTTACTATCCTTCAATCGGAAGACAGGGTCTTCCATGCCTTCCGGTTCTCACGATTTATCCCCAGAAGGCAAGGTGAGAGTGAGGTCAAGCGCCGTTACTCAATCTCAAGGCCATCAGCTGCACTAATCGCCATTATGTTTCTACACTACCCTATATAAGCTTTAGGGATCCAATAATTATGTAACACCAGCATGAACAAAATCTCACTACCAGTAGTTTGCTCGACTAGCAATTACACCCCATGGGGGGTGCTCTTTTATCAGTAAAAATAACTTTTTGATTAATTATAGGCCAATAAATTACAGTCATTATGCGAGGAGACAATTAATTTACCTTATGACTTCTATTACTCGCCTTGTTCATCTTATCGAGGTGTTTAGCATTACATATCATGACTAGTGAGTTCAATCCTCAATGGGGGGGGGACACATAATTTTGTTTTGGATCATATCTTGTTTCTTAAATAAGTAAAGTGTCACTCCAATAATTATTGATTTTGTCTTTGTTCAAGTGTTTATATGAAAATCTTTTAAATTACAAAAAAAAAAAAAATGTAACACAACGTCGTGTTTTGTTGTTGCATTGCTTTCTCAATTCATATCTATATCAACAATTGATGATTGAGATAATATATATATGATTGATGATTGATATATATATATATATATATATATATATATATATATATATATATATATATATATATATATATATATATATAAACAAAAAATTAGCGAATCGTTCCTGTGCTAGACTTTGACATAATCAAAATAAGCATTTCCCTATATAATGAATAGTCTAGAAACTTTGAGTTGATTTTCATAATTTTTAATAATAGAAAATAAACTGAAGAATAATAAAGCTGGTAATTCAATACTCGCCTGGTGTCCCAAAACTTTGTGTGAGACGAAACTAAACTTAATAAGTAGGGTAAATAACGTCACTGCTAGTAGAGCAGTGTATTTCCGACAGAAAACATCAAACAATACAGTTATAATGGCTCTTGAAGGAATCTAGAAAGATCCTAAGAAGGCCGGTAAAAGAAAGGCTTCCAGTTCCACAGATAGCAAAAAAAGGATGAAGAGGCGAAAAGGAAGTTACTATGACGTATATACAGTCATCAAGCAACTTTATTCCGATGCGATATCCCATAAGGCTAAGTCTACAAACAATTTTTGCAAATAATTTTTTTCGGGAAATCATCGCTGTATCCAATCGTCTGGCCCAACACAACAAATGGGCTAATATTAGTAACCGGGAAGTCCAGGACGCTGTCCGTCTCATTCTGCCCGAAGAATTGTCTAGATTGCTGTCTCGGAGGAAACCAAGGCTGTCACCAAATATAACACCACCAAGTAAAAATACAAAGAAAAGCAACAAACGACCTTTATGAGGGCCAGTCAGTCTTGCACGATTGTCTCTCTTAACACTGAGGTCGAATTTTTCAAAAAGGTCTAAACTTTAATTTTAACCAATAGAGAATTTGGTCAATTTACTTTAACGTTTTAAAATAATCGCCTCTTCAAATCGGACTTGACCGCATCTTCTAGATTATCATATTCATTTAAAATTAAAAGCAACATACGACCTTTCTCGGGGCCAATCAGTCTTTCAAGATTGTCTCTTTTAACACTGAGGTCGATTTTTTTCAAAAAGATGTAAACTTTGATAGAGGACTAGGGCAATTTACTTTAACGTTTTAAAATGGCCGCCGCTTCAAAGCAGACTTGACATCTTCAGTAATATCTTATTCATTTTCTTTCTGTTGGTTTTACTTTAGATGCGGTTATTTTGGAATTTTTTTTTCCTTACAAATTTATCAAGTTTATCCGGTTGGCTATTTCATTTGTGTACAGAGTTGTGACATTTCATCAGACTAATCTAATATCACCAAATTCCTTTATATTTTGGTAAGTTTAGCTAACCCTTACTTCACAGTACGTCAGAATTGATTACTTAAAAACACTAAGTAACGCATACACATTCATTGACTCTTTAAATATTGTAACAGTTTAGTTTTAAGTGGGGGAGATGGATGTCTTACTACTCTTTAGAGGATATAATCAGGGTATTCTAAACCCCGACGACATGGCGGATGGAGGAAGAAAGACCATGTTACGCCAAAAGTTACGAGTCTTATACATCCTGATTTTAAACTTAGGTTCTAAACACTAACAATTGGTTCCAGCAAGATATATGCAATTATTTCATGAAATGGACAATTCCTTATGTAACGTTACGGTACTCAATTTGGAATGGAGAGATGAGGTTGTTAGAATCTTTTGGGTCATCGTGGAGGCCTTAAGCAAGAGCGCTTATCCAGTGGAATTGGGTCTTTGGTAAAGAGTCCTGGATATTGGTAAATATCTGGTAATCCTGTAAGTCTGTCCTGAGTATTGGTAAAGATCTGGTAATCCTGTAAGTCCGCCCTGAGTATTGGTAAAGATCTGGTAATCCTGTAAGTCTGTCCTGAGTATTGGTAAAGATCTGGTAATCCTGTAAGTCTGTCCTGAGTATTGATAAAGATCTGGTAATCCTGTAAGTCCGTCCTCAATGAGTGCAGTTAGAATTATGTCCAGTGTGTGTGTGTGTGTGGGGGGGGTAAGTAATGTATCAGCCACGCTGTATTGCCCGTGATTGGCGAAGTAATAGACCACGTTACTTAGGCCGGTCTATAAGTCCAGGTGGGGAATTAGAGCACACCTTATATTACAAAATATTCCAACAGAGGTATCATATAAAGATAATTCGGTTATAATTATTTCTGGACTGGAACTACTTTGAGAGGCTCGAATCTGGTTGCTGGGTGGATGTTGAGTTGATGTCTTTTACCTTTTGCGTTTGTGAACCAACTTGTGATGCTGGAGGACATTTTAGCTAGGGCTATTTATAGTTTTTAGAAATAACACCAGGCGACTTATCTTTTTCTCGTGAGATTTTTATATTGCCCTAAGTTAAAACTGACCGGAGTGAGAGCCACGCCCGCCCAGTCAACGCATTGTCCAAAATTCCCCTAACATTCTCACCTCTCACTCTTTCACACTTTACCATGTGACGTCTCGGTGACCAATGAAAAAATGCCATGTCGTGTTGTGTTGACTCACCCTAAAAGAATCCCTGCTAATCTACGCGTAATTCTTATATTTTTTACTAAAAACTTTTCGATACTAATTTACACGTCATAGTTGCATTCCTGACACACACACTCTCTCTCTCTCTCTCTCTCTCTCTCTCTCTCTCTCTCTCTCTCTCTCTCTCTCTCTCTTTCACTTTCACTTTCACTTTCTCTGTCTGTCTGTCTCCCCCTTTCTCTTTCTCTTTCACTTTCTCTGTCTGTCAGTCTCTCTCTCTCTCTCTCTCTCTCTCTCTCTCTTTCTGTCTGTCTGTCTCTCTGTCTCTGTCTCTGTCTCTGTCTCTCTCTCTCTCTGTGTCTCTGTCTCTGTCTCTCTCTCTCTCTCTCTCTCTCTCTCTCTCTCTCTTGTGTTTCACTTAATTGTGAATAGAAAGACTGTGTTAATTGTGAATATCAGCATTCGAAATTCCGTCATTTTACCTGAGCTCGAAAATGCACAACTCTCGAAACTACGAGGTAGACCTCCATCTTGTTCTATCTTGTTGAGAATTGCTTATCTCTTCTCCGCTTCACATCAAAGACAGATGTCAAATAAAGTCGTGCTCTGCCTGCAAGAACAACACACACAATTCAAACTAAATATTTTCTTAGAGGCAGTTTGCTTACTTTAGCGTAGTGGTTCATGAACTGGTTCGGGGCAAAAACAATAAACCGAAACTCTCACCCACGTGTAAATCTGTTCAAATATGCAACACAACTATTTCGAGCCTTTAACTTGTTCAACACAAATATCTCTATGTACATTCATAATTTAACAGAGTAAAGAGTTAGTGTGTTGAGTCAGTAAAATAAATTCAAATAATCTTCAAGTTCTTCTCACTGACTTCTAGTATAATATTGTAGTAAATTCGACAATCATTGAATGATCGAATATTGTGTCCTTGTAGCTTACTAAGCTAAAACTCAGTGAATAACGATCATTATTTATCTGTCGAGAATTCTTTGTGATGATCATTTTGTTGTGTAAATATCGTTGCAAACATTAATTGGCAAGTGTATTTTGTTTGATCCACATCGGCTACTTGACTTTTCTAAAGATTTACCTTGGAAATATCAAATATCAGGTTACCTATAGTAACACAATGGGATCTAAGCACTCGATGTCCCCATTCTAATTATAATAGTTAAAGGGAGACAACTGTAATGTAATATTTAGCTATATGGCGTGCAGATCAGTGAATTATGTTCATACTAATCTGGATTTGTATTATGTGGATTATTCGGACTATTGTCCTCATCTTTATTGCTATCTACACAACGTTTCGTCCGATGTGCCCTCCGACCTTCTTCAGGTGTTTCTTGTCGGACTCGGGAACCTTCTCCAATTCGGGAACATTCTCTTCAAAGTCGAGAACCTTCTTGTTGAACTCGGCAGCCTTCATGTCTTATTCGGAAGCCTTCGCGGAACTTCGAACCGAACACTTTATTCAATCCACGAAGGTAGACTATCCTCAATCCGTTAACCATGACCGGATACAAGAGTTAAGCAGCGTTAATTATTCTATGTTACTAACGCCCTTGACCAGGATTAAACCTGCAGCCCAGACATGAACTGTTTTAAATCAACATCTATATCCACTGCGCCATGTGCCCAACTGGACAAAATTCAAAAATTCAATTCATCCTCATCTCGCTTTGTGGCATACGTAGACGTACGATCACGTGGTTGTTAAAAAACTCGCTTCATTGATCAATTCACTAGTTTAATAATTTCGCTCCTTGATACGTGTGGTCTATACGTAGTGTGGCAGGGGGAATATACCATTGAGTCCCCCAGCCGGGATAGGTACATATTCTTGTCTCTTCGCCAAGTTCTTCGTTTCCCTCTGCCGTTTATTTCGTCTGGTGTTGGGTCCCTACTGTTGTGACTCTTAATTCTGCACCCCGGCTGAGGTGAGTCATAAAAATAAACATTATAACACAAAGGACAGGAAAAACAAAGAGGCAAGTAGAGTGCAGCCTTTTCTGGTCAGAGGAAGGGATGCATCACTCAGTGCGTACATTCTCATTTCTTCTTGCTCTCATTCTTTCTTTCTTCAGAGTTTTCATACTGCCATCCTAACAGGGACGGCAAGAGATACTCTTACCGGGGCTCTGGTTCTGAACTTAACGGCTCCGTTCGGTTCAACTTCACTCTCAATTTCGAAATATCAAATTAACTCTCAAAACAGACCCTCGATCTTTTCTTTCCCATCCCTTTTTCTTCTTCCCAGAATTCCACATCCGTTGACTTCCATATTTCCCACCTTCCGAGACCACCCAGGAAACACTAGTCTTAGTTTTTATGGCCCCTGACTCTTAGAAATACCTTTTCAGTCACCATCTTCTCCTTAGAGCTTATCTCTAAAGCTTTGATTTTTATAGCTTTTATAAACTTCTCTGATTGAAGTGGTACTTGAAGATTCTATCCCAACACGTACACACATAGCAATAAAGCAATAGCACAATCTCTACTGATCAGTGTCATCCCTCACAATCCTATAACTCTACGACCAGAAACTTTCCTCTCATGAGCTCTCAAATGACTCATCAAACCCGCTGTAGATCTACAATGTTTGATGCAAATATGACATAGGAAGGACGTCCTTCCCATTGTATCACATTGCTCAGATTATAAAATTTGATGAGTATGCATCACCATATGTCTCTTAAAACCAGAAGCTGACTTACATACTTTGTTACAGATTGCACAAGACACATTGTTTGTTCCTGGAGTTTGCATGAATTATCCCTGATGAGATTTCCTATGATTGACATATCCTGCCTTAGAAAGCAGAATCCGACCCCATGTTTAAAATTTCCAACACTCCGTGTTCTCTCCAATATGACAGGTTTATCCCTTTTGAAGTTGATACTTGAGATTTACATGCTCAAATCTTTCACTCTCAAAACTGGTACAGCCATCATCCACATGAATTCTAAAATCAGTTCTCTTCAATTCCAGCTTTTCCCAATTGTCAGCATCTATTTTTATCTTTACAAGGTTGCTTTTTAAGCAATCCTTATACCTCTTCCAAGTTTTATGCCATTGCCTTTTATATACACGTACATACACGTATACATATACACACATACACAAATATATCCTTACTAATGTTTCCCTTTTTCTTCATATACACACATTTGTATATACATAAGCATAGACGTGTACACACATGCATATACATACATACAGGGTTTTCTTAATTTTACTCCTACTTATACTATACGCATGTAAGTAAGTAAAGTCGTCGGGGCGGCCTGATGTCGGTATCAGCCATACAGCGAAGGAGTCTATCCCCTTTTCACTAGCGCTAGACCAAGGAGATTATTCTAGCATCTGAGGTGGAGCGCCACACCTACCATCAGCTCCTCACTTTACCGCACAGATGTCTGTGCTACTCATACGCTGAGTTGGCGAGGGCCGGTATCGAACCAAGAACCTTGTGATTCTTAGCCGAACACTCTACCGACTGAGCCAAACCAGCCCTCCAATTTTGTTTCCGCAACGCCCAGCTCATACACATGTATTAATAAGCACCATGCTTATTGTGTTAGAGTAGTCTTAAGCCAGACGAAGCTACTCCAAGTAAATATCCATGATAGAAGCATTGGCGGTAAAGTTGGCGGAGTAACCTATTGTTGGTATCAGCCGGGAGTCTATCCTCCTTTCGCTAGCGCATGACCATGGAGATTTTTGCTGGGGTGGCGCGCCACACCTACCGTCAACTCCCCACTTTAGCGCACAGATCAGATTACCGAATCTGTGCTACTCATACGCTGAGTTCGTAGAGACCAGTATCGAACTGAGAACCTTGCGATTCCAAGTCGGCTGCTCTATCGACTTAACTAAACCGGGCGTAATTGGTGGTTAAACTGTTTGTTTTCAAGTCTTGTGTTTGTAAGTTTAGTCATTGTTCAATTGGTGTATTTTGTATTGATCCAGTTTCAGGATCCAATTATTATTTTTTTAAATCAATGGTTCTTTTTGTTATTCTTCTATATCTTATCTGTTGTTGTTGTTTTGTGTAATGTAACAGGCTGTGCTGCTTAGTGTAAAGACGGTAATGGTTGATTGACATGAGAAAGAGATTTAATCCAACTGTGAGACTATTATTCCATGTTGTTCTTATTGTGAAATAGACCGACTGATATGTGTAACAAGTAACGGCATATGTTGTCTGTAGATTAAATATACAAAACTTGGTCTCAATAGTCAAAACCCTAAAATGGTAATAAATGCAGAATACAAAGACATTCATGAAGATAGTATCCTTTCACTTTTATGGAAATTTATAACCGGAATAATTTTACACAACATTGGAATTCATTTTTATGATCTAGATTTTTCGGAATATTATCCTCACCTTTATTGTTATATACACAACGTTTTGGCTAATGTCTCCGAAACCAGGAATCTTTTTGTTGAACTATTGAACCTTCATATCGGAATCGGGAACTTTCACTGAACTTCGAACCGAAACTTGTATTTAATCCATTGAGCTTGGTTGTTCTCATTTCATTAGAAATTGAAATCCTTCTGATTAAAGAAAGGAATTGTTATATTACATTTACAACATAAAGTAAATTGGCCCGGCGTAAATATCAGATAGGAGGATACACACACGCACACATGCACAAACACACACATACACAACACACACACACACACAAACACACACACACACAAACATACAAGCCCACACAAACACACACAAACATACAAGCACACACAAACACACGCAAACAAACAAACACACGCACGCTCGGTATAAAAATGTCCTTACTTTAAACTAGACCATTCTGTGCATCTTTTCAAAGTTTATTCTAATTTCTTTAGTTTTAAAATTAAATCGGAAATTAAAAAAAGATCTGCGTTTGAAAGAATAGGCTATTTAAATAAGGTGGCTTTTAAAGAGTGTTTCTCTCTCTCTGTCTCTCTCTGTCTCTCTCTGTCTCCTCTCTTCTCTCTCTCTCTCTCTCTCTCTCTCTCTCTCTCTACATACATACATACATACATACATATATATATGAAAAACATATACACACTTATATATATATATATATAAATACATATATATATGTGTGTGTGTGTGTGTGTGTGAGTGTGCGAGCGCACGCGCGTGTGTGTACATCTGATTTAGAAAACCGATAAGAGAAAAATATATCTAACTAGGTTTCCCCGGGAGGATCTTCAGGATAACTCTGATTGAAACTGATAAAAACAAGATGATGAAAACAAAAACATTACAGAACGAAAGCAGCATCAGTTTGGATTTTTAATTGTCAAGACGCCATTTACGTTTATACCTACACCGGTTCAAAAAAAAAAAAGATATATATATATATATATATATATATATATATATATATATATTAGTTTGGAGGTTGATTTCGAAGGTTATCACAATGCAGGTGTAAAGAAAAAAAAGGTAACAATGGTGTTGTTCGTTAACCTGTGATTTATTCTTGATATTTCGAGATAAAATCTCTTTTTCAGAAGAACACTGCAACTGAAGTAGTTGTCGTCTTGTTATGGCATTTTTAGTTAAAGGATTTTTTTTTTTGGAAAATGTTACAGATGGTATTTTTTTATAACTGTATTCTCATGTTGCATGTTTACGTGAATGCACTTTTTTGTTTGTACGTGTGCGTATGTTGTCATGCGCGTGAGCATGAAAATACGTGTAGACTGTGACGTTATGACCGTATCCACGCGCGTGTGTGCGTATGAATGACCGTATCCACGTGCGTGTATGTATATATATATATATATATATATATATATATATACTTTTGAGATAAATTTTACTCGTCCTCCTTCTACGGAGAATTACAATGAAGTCTGAACGCCTAAAGAAAATTTTAAAATCCATGCAATAGATATTATTACTAGGGTCATCGTTGATCCCAAAATCAATGTGGTCCTGGAATCCAAATCCGAAATTTCCAGCCTCGAAGAAACTGGCTTTTCCCAATCCATAATCCGCTCTCAATGATCTATTCAGCCTTGGCCCTATGGAACAATGCAGTGGACATAAATCTTTTCATTTCATCTAATACCAAAGGATCGGCCAGTGTATTCAGCTTTAAAAATGACAGTGTATTGTAGTTCTATAAGTTAGTTCAGAAGTTGAGCGACACGTGTCAGTCTATCACCAAATTCAACGACACAAATGTCAACGCTGAGTTTCTGGGTGCAAACGTGGCGGTTAAGGTGTCTGACTGATACTGAACCGATCGAATTTCAATCCCGGTTGTAGGTAGCTTACAAATGTCTAACCACACTGAAGAGACTTGATAAGTCGAAACATGTCTGTGGATGACTATATATATATATATATATAATAAAATTCGAAGGCAATACAATGCGTAAAAAATAAAGACAAAAAGATGTTTTATATGTCTAATCGATTTCAAAGCAAGAGCTTCATCATCAGAGTGTATTTTCAGAAATGACGTGCTTATGTTTTTTTATTTGTGTGGTTATAATTTCTCTTCTTATTTCCTTTTCCTCTCCTTTTTTTCCTCTCTTTCTTCTTCTCCTCCTTTATGAATGGGCGAATAACTGTAATTTCTGGTTCTGGTTCCCTAGCACTTCTAGATTTTAGAATAAGAATATCACCTACAGGCAAAATTTACACTTGCTTCTACAAAAAAAACACCACTAAGGATCTCTTTGTACACTTCAAATCAGCACTTCCACTCAGTTCCAAGACAAGTTACATCATAAATGAAATTAATAGAATACACAATAGATGTAGTGAAGAAACAGACAGAATCACTCACACTGCACACTTTATGAACACCCTCAAAAACAATGGCTACCCAACTTCATATATACGCCATTTAAATAACAGAAAAACACGGACACTACACACACACTCTAACACCTGTTTCCTGAAACTACCACATTTCAGCGAAGCAATCACTAAACAAATACGTAAGGCTATTCATAGAGAGGGACTAGATATCCAACTAGCCCACTCTGGACCCTCACTACGCCAACATCTAACAATAAAACATAAAAATGTTATTACACCATGCACACTAACCAACTGCCCAATAAAAGACCCTAACTTATGCCACAAGACCTATACAATTTACCGTCTAACTTGCTCCAAATGCCTTAATTTCTACATAGGTAGTACAATTAGACCCCCCCCACATTAGAATCAAGGAACACATCCACACACGTGCATCC
>CM042144.1:112647850-112682850 GCA_023376005.1 Doryteuthis pealeii
TTGTTAGCGTAATCTGGTCGTTGAGGAATAAATATCTGAAGACTCTAGTTTGTTTTGAGTTTCATTTATTTAACGGGTAAATTTTCGGGACTGCTACATCCCTTCGACTGACCGTGGCTGGTGGTGAGGTTCTTGTGGCGGATGCCGGGTGTTTTCAGCTGAACTGTGGAGCCTGGTTTCTGGTTGGTTGTTGGGTGATTAATGAGTTAGCACCATTCACCTCAAATATATATACCCACCAGAAGCATACGGAGACGCAAAATCCACATCATATATATATATATATATATATAATATATATATATATATATATATATGTATATATATATACACTGATATTAAATATACACACATGCCCATATACATCTATATATACGTACATATGAACAAAAGAAATAAAACATGTAAGCTTTATTGTGGTTGAAATATTTGTATATTTTAGACAAGTACCATTGATCAAGCAACGGTTTTTAAAAAAGTCAGTGTTTTTATATGTTGAAATAAATGCAGAATATTAATGCAATTAAACTTTGCTTCCTTGAATCTTACTCAGTCTCAAATATTCTAATTTCGCCATGTGTCATACTAAGCACGACTTAGTAAATGTTATCTTAGATTGTCGTATAAATGTCATATTTGTTATTAGTTCAATTGATATGTGTCTGTTTAGATTGAAAAGATGCATGGGATTAGGTGACATCCAATATGGATCCGGTATAAGCTTAAGAATCTTAAGTATGTCCAATCTTAATAATTGACTCACTTAAAACCAATGTATACAATTATAAACGTGTGATTCTGACATGCTCTTTTTTTCGATAAATCTATATGACTAATTTATCTACCTGTCTATAGTCATTCACAAAAGCATGATATATATATATGTATGTATATATATATATATATATATATATATATATATATATATATATAGAGAGAGAGAGAGAGAGAGAGAGAGAGAGAGAGACACACACACACACACACACACACACACATACACAGAAAAACAAAGTGTTCCAAAAGAAAATTCATTTATTTTGATGTTGATGCCGACGCTTAAACATTTCTGTTTATGTTAAACCTTCCTCTGGACAATATAATAGAAAAGAAATATACATTTTTGTTCCAACGGTGACGGATGTTTTAAATGGCATGAGTTGGAAATGTGCATGAATAAAAAGTTTCTTAACCATTTATTATCAGCGATCATTTTGAAAGTTCAGGACGCGATTGGCACACGTGAAGACGAAGGTTAAGACGTGATTGATACATGCGAAGTTGAAAGTCAAAATAAATTCATTTTTGGGGGGAACACTTTGTTTTTTTATTTCTATATATTGTCTAATTAATTTTCTTATGATAATTCTAATTGCTGGAATAAATTATACAACGAGAATGTAACGCAGAAATCAAAACTCCCATTTTACAAACAATAAAAAATTTTGAGGAATCATAACACAACAAATTTTGGGAAATGTTGGAACGCCAAAATCCCGATTACAAAATGGAATCAGTTTGACTCGTGAGAAGATTTATTCCATTTAGTATATTGTTCTTTCTACGTATCAACCTCTTGTTCCACTTGTAGGATGGGACTCAATTGTGGGTAACATTTCTGATAGTCATTAAAACGTGAACTAATAATAATAATAATAATAATAATAATAATAATAATTAAAGTGATACCAATTGTAGTTGGTGCACTTGGAACGGTCCCAAAAATTTCGGAAAAAGATTGGAGGATCTGGAAATCAGAGGAAGAATTGAGACTATCCAGACTACTACATTTCTGCAATCGGCCAGAATACTCATAAGAGTCCTGGAGAACTGAGGAGACTTGTTGTCACTCAGACTCCAGTGAAATACCATCAGCCAATGCTGATGGGAAAAACTTAAAAGAAGTGAAAATAAATAGATATTTTTTGTATACATGTAATTTAATGGAAACTAATCTGCTACCATATTAGTTTCATGCTTTTTTTTAAACAAAGCAATTTTTAGGCAGTGAAAGATTTTGAAAAAGGATTGTACATTGGTGATTTTGAAAGTGTATAACTGTATGCACGAGTTATTTGATTATTTACATATGTGATGTATAAGTGCGGATGTGACTCTTCCGTGCATATGCGGGCGTACGCTGGCATTCAAGCACACACAAATGCACGTAAAAAAAAAAAAAAATTATTTCATATAATGTTTGATAAAATATAATATTTTATATGATATTTGTCATTGTTTTATAATTTACAGATAAATCGATTATTATAAAAAAATTTTTTTGTATCGATTGGTTTTCTTTAGAATATTCGGGATAGAATTGTTAGAATATTATATTCATGGGTCGTACTGTGTCCTAGTAACCCTTAGTGTGACACACACAAGACAGAATCCTAGTCTGAGGTAGGAAAGAAAAGAAATCAACAACAAAACCCAACAACACAAACAAACAAAAGAAAACAACAACAACAACAACAAAAACTGTATAAAGAAAATACCAATCGTTTCAGTTTGTCTTCACAATGACCTTTGGAATTTCAAGAAAGAAACTCGGGAGAAATTTCCGAGGATTTATTTCATGTCTTCGGGCTTCTTGATTCACTTAATCAAGTTTCTTGTTTACGTTTCGAGGGCGCGGTCGAATCAAAGAAGAGACAACGACAGGACCCACTTTCGAATTTTACAGCCTTTGGTATTGTACATTATTGTATTGTAAATAATAGAAGATACAGTTATATAAAGATAAACTTTCACGTAAATCGGCAGTTAGTAGCAAAATGCGTCTTATTCACAGGTTTGTCTGTTTTGCTTTCTTATAAGCCGTTTAGGTGGTTGAGGGAAAAATAGGTGATTGCTTAAAAGTAAATACACTTTCAGACGGATAATTAACAAAAGATTTCTATAATTTGGGGAGGACATTTATTTTTTTGATATTTCACTGATATTCAAGATTGATTCACGGTTGCATTAGTTGCATATTTTATGAGTGTTTGACTATCAGAATTTTCTCCCTCAAACTAAAAATACAAACGTGCTATCGTGTTTCTTTATTGATGAAAGCATAGATAAATATATTTGATAGAAATATAAGTATCTGTGCTGATTGGGATGATAGGATCGTTTCAACTGGCAACATCAATCAGTGTTTAATCCGAGATAAAAGCCAGAATATCGAAAAATCTTTGTGAAGATTTGTGGAGAGCACAAAACCTTCCGCTTACCTTAATTGTGAGCTGCGGCTTAGGATTGGGTGTGTGAGAAAAATAATATTTGCGTGGTCACATGGAATCTACCTCTACGGCAGAAACTACCCTTCGCCTAAAATGGATATGGCCCTCGCCATAAACTTACCTTAATTGATGATGAATTTCAATTGGTTTAATGACTTGCGTTCTAAAAGCAAATGACCGCGTGAATTTCACACGTGACAGTTGCGTCAATCGGGAGCTCCATCAGAAACGACTGTCAAACCAATATTGAGAGTAGCGAGAAAGCCCACCCAGGGTCATATGCATGCACAACAAACACAGCAGTGTTGTCAGTAGTCACACGAAGAGTTTTCCTGCGTCACCAGCGCTTTTGGGATTACCTTCGTATATATATATATATATATATATATATATATATATATATATATATATATATGAGAAGTAAATACACATCTGGCTTTTTTTAGCCGACAATTTTTGCGAGAATATGTGCTTAATTGAAGTCGTACCTAATTTTGAAAGTTAATTAATTCGTACCTAATTTTGAAAGTTAATTAATTAATAATTAATTAATTAGGCGGGCATACCTATTTAAATGTAAGGCTAAACAAATCGAGAAAAATCAATCTCTGTATGTACAATAATATATATATATATATATATATATATATATATATATATATATATATATATATGTTCTGTTAAACGCCACAGACAATTCAAGTCTGAGGAGTTTTTTTATGGTCCTTTCAATTTTCCTAGCGATCTTTTTCGTGTTTGGGTGGAGAAGTTGTAATAGTCCACCAAATCCTTGTTTTTTTCGAGCGCTTTCGGCTGGTTTATCAGCCATCATCAGGTGGGGAAACGATGTTAAGTTTTCAAGTGCCTCGTTTTTATAGAAGAACGAGTAGTAGCTTAAGAGTGGTGGTGGTAGTTAGTACGAAACAATGGATTAAGGGGTTTTTGAGGGGGATACAGAATTGTGAGGAAGGGAGGGGGAATGGTTAGAGTGGGATTTTTTATAAGCATTGGAGGACATGTTTACTGGTTTGAAAGTTTATTTTGTTTAAGGTAGGTTTTTTTAATTTGATATAGAGTACTTCCATTATTTGCAGTTTTTGTTTGTTTTTTTCTTTATGGAGTGTGAGTGTGTTTTCTGTTAAAATTTTTCTGTAGGTTGAGGGGGGGCATGAATGTGTCTTTAAGTGTTGACTAATGGAGCTGGTGTCAGATAAATGCATTGTTAAACGGCGGGATAATGTGGTCGTCGTATGGCCAATATATGTATTGCTAATATTGGAGAAGCAATCTCCTATGGGACATGTAAACTCATATACAACATTGGTCTCATTTAGACGAGTGGTTTTAGGGGATGAATTATTGAAAGTGACAAGGTTTGCGGTTTTGAATTTTTTATAATAGATGATAAGTTTTAATTTACGGTTAGTATCAATGGAGGCAACATTATTTCGAATTAATTTTTTTAGGATGATTTCATCAAGTTTGTAGTTTTTATGCATTTGATTACAATAGTATATATTTTGGAAGGAGCTATTATGTTTGCTATTGGTTTCGTTGTGGTTAATGTTATAGAGTGTTTGACGGATTTGTTCGTCGACAAAATGGTTGGGGAATTCGTTGTTGATAAGTGTTTGCTTAATGTTTTTAAGTTTTTTTTTTTCTGAACTTAGGTAACCTGTCTAAGAGAGGGATAACTATGAATTCAAAATTCCTGAGGTCAGTCGTTGATTGGGTTCGTGGCATTCCTTGATGCACCAATTCTTTCCTATCGACGGTACCAAAAAGGGCGGAATGGTCCTACACAAGCCTTCACCACTATAAACAAATCACTGTGTTGGTAGTTCATCGAATGAACACTCATGCGTCGAAAATTGACGAGAGAGTCCATATATATATATATATATATATATATATATATATATATATATATATATACGAACACAGACATACCCAGATACACACAAATATACACACACATAAAATATACATACAACGTCTCGTTGGAATAATTTTATTTAATACAGGTGGTGTAGAAGAAGCTCCCACATATAAAAGTGTCACCTGTGTGCTACAATTGAATTTAGGCAAGTGGCAATGGTAGCTCTATCTAGATAATGCATTGGCATTTCTTTTCAGATACGATTTCTTACGATCATGAATTGGGCTGGAAATATTTTCAGATATTAACAAAAAGATTGCACAGCAGACTGTCTCGCAGTCTATACATTTTCTGGAGTTTGAACACTTCAAAGTCTTTCGTGTGGTTTTATTTTAATGGATGAACCAGTTATTCTAAATGCGTTTGACCCATAGTAGTATAAATCTTCTATCTGGAACAATGAAACGGTCTAAGTGTAGCAACTAAAGATCCAATAATTAAGACAAAAAAACGTTTAAATACAGACACATGGTGTGCACCATCCAACTAAAACTCGTAACTGATTCCATGTCAAAATATCAGCTAGTTGGAGCTACCATTACCACTTGCCGATGTTTACTTTCGACATGAAGATGACAACATGGGAGACATTTATGTTGCACACTGTATGATTATATTGATCATACATAATGTTGTGTTTAACCTTTGACCGGATTTAGTAGGATAGAAGATGACCTGAGTAAAATCAAAATGTCCTATTGGTAAATTAGCTTCTTTTCAAAAGATACCCACCATTCAAAAGTCGCATTTTTCTTTTTTCAAAAACCTGGGAGATATCCGCTGAATGATTTACTTATTTTCTCTATTGTTGTTTATTTTAAAAGAAGCTACCAACTTTGTTTTTGGTTTTCCCTCGAATTTTCATGGAAACTTTAAGTTAATCGTTTTTATCTTCTCTTGTACTGGCCAACCAAAAGGTTAGAAAAACATTTTACTCTGACGCTACTAATCCTCTTTACTTTCATTTTGTATTTTAGGATTTTCTCCCTTGACACGTAGATGCATTAATGCATGAATGAGAAAACTTAAGGAGATTATTTTGGCATATATATATATATATATATATATATATATATATATATATATATATACTTTGGTGCGGTACCAAGTTTCTAGGTACAAGGTGATTCTAGGCTGGTCCTATTCTCTACCAGTAGTTTTTTGTAGAGTTCAGGTTCCTTATGAGAGCCCAATGTTTAATTATTATAAACAGAGCAAAGATATTAGTGAATAAAAAGGCCTTAAATAGCATGGGTATCGTGGTTATGGACCATTTCCACTCGTGAGTATGCCCACGAGCTTCTTCAGACCACTGATATCTTTTATTTAGACAGGCACATGGCCAAACTCATCTTATATTCATACATTTTCCCCGCCTTCAGGGGTGATCTTATTGCATTTTTTCTTTTCAAGTGTCTTTTTTATTGGTGGAAAATTTTTTTTCCCTTTGCATGGTTGGCGGTGTTTTATATATATATATATCATCATCATCATTCATTGGCAATTCAGTCTCGAAAGACTATGATAAAAGTTTTTGTGTGCCCCTGAAGTTGCAGCGCCTCCTGTGACTATGAAGTCCGATGTTTGAGAAACATTCTCGACCACAGATTTTGCATTTGTAGGTTGTCCCTGTAGATGATGATCTTCCGATGCTTTGTTGCCGTTGCTTTCTTATGGACCTCTTAGCTTCATGTTGTATCAGGGTGAATTCTGACGTGTACAGGCATATATATATATATATATATTGTCACGAAGTGTCTGTCAATATTTTCAAGACACTCGCTAGTCGCGTGGATCCTGAGTGGCCAGGCTATTTACTCTCAAAGAAAAAAGAAATACTTCAGGGGAAAAAACACAGAATGTTCTCTTTCAACAAAATTATTAAAAAAAAAAATTAGTCATTAAGACAATTTGTGAGTGTTTAATAATTATTTTATTTTATAAAAAATAATTATTATTTACTTTGTTTTTTTTTTTTTTTGTTTTCTTTAAACAGACGGGTGCAAACGCACAAAAGTACATGAACAGTTAAAAAAAAAATACCTTATTTTTCGTTAAAATATAAGTTGTTCTTTTTGTTATTATTTCCTGGTTTTTTTCTTAATTTTTTTTTTATCAAATATAAGTTCCTCTTTTCTCTCTTAAAAATCCGTTTTCAAACAATTTCTTCTTTCGTTTTCTTTCCTTTCTCAAATTAATTCAGTTTTTTTTTCTTCAAATATCTCTGATCTCTACAACTTCTTTTTCCAAACTCAATCACTTTTCGTTTTTTCTTTCCTTATTATTATTAATTCAGTTTTTCTCAACAATCTCTTTCTCCGGTTTCAACCGTTTGTTTCTCTATCGTCCGTCAGTCTCTCTATTCAATCTCATCTGTCTCTCTTCTCGTGTCCGTCCGTTTCTCTGAAATCTCCAGTCCCTAAACTAAACTGCCGTCTCTAAACTAAAAAACCGTCTGTTTCTCTCTCGTCTGCCCGTCTCTCTCTATTCTTTTTTCGCGCGTCTTTTTTAAAAAATCAAAACAACCTAAGGGAATTAACCCTTTTTTTTTCTTCTGCCAAGGGCAGCAACTCTTAACTTTTTCTTTATCATTTAAATTTTTATACTTTTTCCATTTCTTTTCTAACAAATAGACACCCCCCTTGCTATTATTAAATGATATTCTGAGAAATCTCAGGATATCATGACATATATATATATATATATATATATATATATATATATATATATATATATATATTCTGCAGAAAGAAATCAAACAAGCTTGTAGAAGATAAAAAAAAAGAAGATCTGAGGAAGATACATACAAAAGATCTGAAAAATTTCTCGCTGAAGTGAAATAAACCATTTTGCGGATCTTCTTCTTTTATAAAATATTTAATTTTCTCCCGTTATATCCACAACAACACCATGAAGGGTAAGAGAAAAGACCGCATTGCAAAGCTTTTGAACAAACTCAAGCCAATAGAACATGTTTTGATTTTTCTCAGTTGGGAAACAATTCTGCCAGGATCAGATAATGAAATAACAGAACCAACCGTTGATTTGCTTTGTCCCCACAAGATTTAGGGATAATGATGATAAGCAAATATCCTGTCAACATCATGGTGTTTGTGATGGTTACTAGCAATGGTGACACTATGCATCCATTCATCTTCCCGCATGGTCTCAAAACAGAGGTCATCATTTGCCTGGATGAGTTAGTGTTTTCCTGGATCGAGAGGAGATCTGCTGGAAGACCTTACGCCGAGAAAGAGCATTCTGAGTCATTTCACACAAGCAGAAAACCCCATTGTTTGCCATCAGGATATTTCTGTGACGACAGGACCCCTAACATTTGGCCGCCAAACTCCCAAGATACCAATCTCTTTGATTATCATGTATAAGGCGCGGTTGAGCAAGAGACTAACAAAACTCTGTGCAACATCAAAGTGAACTGAAGGATAACGGTCGTTTTTTACCGATTAAAACAAGGAAATGGTCGGAAAGGCTTTCGGGCGATTCCGAAGTCGTCCAGAGGTCGGTATATTGGATTAAGGGAAATGACGGTGTTATTTCCATTTTGCGTAATTTAGACGACAATTACCCATCGCACTCCTCGTCCCTCTATCTCTCTGTCTCTCTCTATCAACACACACACACACACACACACACACACACACAGATATATATATATATATATATATATATATATATATATATATATATATATATATTCGGCCCCCTGAAAGGGGGTTTGAGAGGCAAACATTATTCCAGTGAAGAGGAAGTAAAATCTGTAGTGATGAAGTGGCTCAAAGAACAGTCAACAGAATTTTACGGGACAGGGATACATGCTCTCATTCGAAGGTGGAACAATTCTATTGAGAGATATGGTGACTATGTGGAGAAGTAGGGATGTGATCTATAGAGGAAGAGCTACATTTTGATATATGTGTTGTCCTAAACAAAATGACATTACTCTTTGACTCAACCTTGTATATATATAAACATTTTAGTAAGATGAAAATAAAATTGATGGTATAAAATATGAATATATGAAAATAAAATCAGAGTATGCATCTTTATATTTGATAATAAACCAACATTTCGTTTTTGGTTAAAACATCAGGGGGATTTTTGAAGGCGGTTTTAAAATGATTCAACCAAAAAATATTTTTTAATGAAAAATAAAAAATGAAACGAAAACATGAAATATTTTTTTTTATCTTTCTATCATCGTGAATAACGATCGATTTCCAAATATAGTGACGTCAGTATTCGAAATGTTTTTTTGTTTTTTTTATTTTTTAAATGAACATGGCCTTTGCTATAGGTAAAAAGAAACACTTTTTATAAACTTTTATAAGAGTAATACATTCTTAAAAAAATAAAAATGACGTCTATGTATGAAGTTTTTGAATTAGATTTATGAGTCCTTATGGATAAATTATATATGTAAATAAATCATCGTAGATAAATTGTTGTTGACAAATTGAAGCAGAAATATTCGGCTGATGCCATAATTAAATGATACTTGTATCTTGATGAACATCATAAGAAATAAAATTGAAATAAGAGGAAAACATTTCAAATATTTTGGATCAAACTAAACGAAAATGAAGTCGAAAACGTCATGACCCGAAAATATGGCAACTGGCGTCATTGACTCTATGATTAATGGCTTTAATTTGACAATATTCAACGAATCTGTCAGTTTGTATATAAATCATTTTTCCAGGGGAATTATTGAAATAATTTACTGAGACAGTCTGAGATATTAAACACATTTATTTATTTACCCGAACTCTTCACTCGTGCAAGGTGTGACACAAGGTCAATTCTAAACGGAGTTTAACAGGTTTAAATGCATTTTTAATGATGAAGGCGCGTGGTGTAATGGTTGAGCCGTAGGAAATGGACTCGTTGACCCGAGTTCAAATCCTGAACAAAGCTAATACTCTTGGGAAAGGTATGCATCCAACTATTCTCCTCCGACTATGGGTAAATTATAGGGTAGACTGGGCTTTTTAACCTTGTTAAAATCACCAATTTAGGAGAAAGAAAACTCTGAATTCAAACCTGTTAAACACTGCTCGTGTTGGGGGATTAACATATATATGCAGAATTTATGTATATATATATTTATATATATATATATATATTTATATATATATATATGTGGGGTGGGTGTGTGTATGTGTGTGTGTGTATGTATATCTATATGTTTTATGAAAGCTTGGTTATCGTAATTTATTATTATTTTTTGTACTCTGTTGAATATATGTAGAAAACTTGACACAATTGATTGTAAATTCTGAATGAAGCCGAAGTTAAGAGAAGAATATTTCAAAATGAAAGCAAAATACCCCCCCCACACACACACACACGCACACACTTCAAAATGGTAACAGAATAAAAGGAAGCAATGATCTATAGATATATAAATACTCGTGTTCTTTAATAGTATGATCGTTATAATCTTGCAACACCCTTATGTTAAAAATGTTTCTAAATCGTCGAAGATGAATGTATATCCTGATAATATGGTGTTGCTTATCCGCCGAATTCTTTTTAATTATGAGTATCATCACCTCAGCTAAATAAATGGATCATCACGTTGTTATTGTAAAGAAAGAAAGAGAAGAAAAAAGACAAGCTACACAGAAAAATATAATAAGAAAGAAAGAGAGTAGGTAAAAGATAGACAGAGGGGGGGTGAGCGCGTTGAAGTTTTCAATGTAACATAATGAAAACATGAAATGAAGGAAAGAAAGAAAGAAAGAAAGAAAGAAAGAAAAAATAATAGTGATAGAGTTACATTTTTACATGAACTATTTTGCAATAACTCTTCAATAAATATCAAACGTTCAGCTGAATATCCACAGGCTCGGCTAGTATGTATATATATATATATATATATATATATATATATATATATATATATATATATATATATATAAGGCAAGAAGGAAGCGAGAACATTGCAAACGTTCAGAAGAAGTTTAATCCCAGTTCAAAATTGCTCTGTAAATAACGGGTCATGACATAAAAATAAAAAATAAAATAAAAAAAGATATAAGAATAAAATAAATCAGCTGTGTATAAGAGAGTAAGGGAAATAGAGAAAGAAAATAAAATCAGCTGCCAAAAGGGGAAACGAGGAATTGTTTATTAACTGGGGTTGAATAGTTTCTCTTTCTAATTGGGTAGAAATTGTTTCTTGCAAATTCTTTTAAATTGATCGGGCGAGGTTCTTGAAAGATAAAGAAAGAAAGAAAGAAAAGAAAGTAGCAGCAGCAGTGAGTTGATGGTGTGGCTGTTTATGGTCCTATGGAAAAGTATCGGTGGTTAGAAAAATAATGCTTTGTTGAGGAATATAAGTCATTAGACTCATGATAGTGTGATGCTACTACCCTACGAGTAGGGCAACCCATCGTGGGATAATAATTAGTAAGCAGATAAATAACTACTGAATATCGAGTTCGATCCTCTCTGGATGCCCCATACTTGTGACTTCGTGTCACATCCTACCTATAGCAAACTGGTTAAATGAATAACTACCAATCTACGCCTTAACAGGGGGTTATGCAATTAACCAGACATTTTCCTTTTTTTATACTTTTTACTATTAATCTCTATTTATAATCAGCTCCATTGAAACATCCTTTGATATTTGGAGATTAAAAATTGATAAGTGATTTCTTGATAGATCAGAAAATCTTACTTTAAAACATCGACTTTCTAATCTAGACAAAAACACAAAAAAATATTTTTCAAACTCAATTTTTCAAAACACATTTTTTTTTCTATTCATAGATAGGATCCATCCTGTTTTCTATTTAACCCATAGATGGGACCCTAACATGTACTACTAATCCGGGCCAGAGTGGACCTGGGAAGAATGGTGATGAAGGGGTACTCCACACTCCCCAAAGCTCCGGAATTGGAACACCACCATTAGATGCAGTTTAACGTCATACCCAAGAGAATAAGACCATCAGCCACCTCCTTTTAACACAAATATGATAAAAAGTTGGGGGTAGATAAATCTTTTGAGATAAATCTTAAATTTGATTATAAGGAAAAAAAATGGAATACACTGTGACTCTTAGATTTAAAATGATCAAAATTCCGTAAAAATGGCACTTCCTTGATTTTACTAATGTTAATATATGCAATAGGGTAAAGATTAGAAACACCAGCATAACAATGGCACCTTTAAGTACTTACCTTAAAATAGAAATAAACAAATAAAATCCCCAGCTTTATCAGTGATTGTAGTCTTAATGGTAGGATCACAAAAATAGAATTCGATAATTTTTAGTTTATGGTTGTTGAATTCTCTCTTTACTATTTCTCTGAGTGTTTTAGATGAGGCTTGAAGATTAGTATTAACTGCGTTATTCGGACTATGTTCCCAAAATTCACTCTCAATTGTCCAATTGGACACATGGCCTAGTGGATAAGGTAGTTAGGTTAAGACTTCTAAGTGACAGTCATCTCTGGATCCCGAGTTCAATCCTGAGTAGAGGCAGTTAGAAAAAATAATCAACACAACTCCTACCCGAGCTATGGTTAGCGGAATGAGAACAGGATACTCCCGTGGACTAAATAAAGGGATAGGTTCAAAGTTCTGTGATGGCTCCCGATTACGACAAGAAAGTGCCCGAGTTCGAAAAGTAGGTTCCCGAGTCCGAGAAGGTTCCCGAGTCCGAGAAGGTTCCCGAGTTCGACAAGAAATGCCTGAAGAAGGCCGGAGGGCATATAGGCCGAAACGTTGTACAAATAACAATGAAGATGGTGGACAATAGTCCGAATAACGCAGATAATACTAATTCTCTCTTTATTTTGAAATTTTCTTTTTGATGAGAATGAACAGTTGAATTTTGGATGATGTTTCTTCTTTCAATCAAATCCTCTTATCATCCTCATCGTACAAACTCAAATGGAATTGGATTCTCCTATTTCTACTGATATTCACACTTAATTGACATTGTCCAGTTTTGTCCGTTCCGGTCAATTGCAGACTGTCAACTGCTCAAATATCCAATTATATTGGTTAATTGACCGAAAATGTCAAGTGCCCTTTTGTTATAGATACTCATTGTCTAAATCATTTAAACACGTGTATACTTAATTAGATGTGGCCTGATCATGTACCTTTTCTTCATCGGATGACCTTTAACATTGAAGTCAACCTAATAAGGTTGAGTCACGCAACTGAACAGACTATAATTTTCCCAATTTGAAATTGGAAACAAATGAGAGAAATGAAGTAAGAAATTGTGTTCCAGCAAAATTTAAAGTGAGAAAACCAAATTCTCTTCAAAATCAACATTCGATATATTGTCTTTATAATTGACTTGAACAACAGCTTATAAAACCGGTGAAAAACACAAAACTATTTTCCAACAAAACACACCGCTACATACTTTTATACTTACTAAGTTTAACTTTGTGAAATACAAAAAGACATACAATTATGCTACATTTATCATATTAATGAAGAGAGTATGTCTGCCTGCCCAGAAAAAAGAGAGTTTGGTTTTCAGTCTTTTCTATTTAGGCTGGATATATATATATATATATGGGAGTAAATATGGAAACATTTCGGTCTCTTTAAACCTTCACCAGGATGTATCTTGGGGTGTATCTTCATCCCAAGACACATCCTGATAAAGGTTTAAAGAAACTGATATATTTAAACATCAATAAATTAATTCATCCTATTTTCGGAACATTTGTTTTTAAAAATGTCTTAATATATATATATATATATAGTTTTAGTATTAAAAGTAAATGTGTAAATGTCCTGCTTGTGTAACCTTTAAGATCAACGTATGTACTGACCAGAAAGGTAAAAAAAAAAAACGTCTATGATTACTAGTCGGGTTTATGGGAAAGAAATAATAATAATGCTGATATGTGAAAAATAAGCAACTATCTCAGCCACTAGTCAGGTCACCCTATTGATTTTTCTTCAATTTTATGCCACATTCCTTCGCTTAGAATCAGCTACAAAAATAGCATCACTTCATCCCGATCTTATGAAGGAATCTATTTTTTCGGATGACCGATTTCCAAAGATAAAAGATCTTTTCAAACTCGAAAGACTAAACCAACAACTGATTCCATTAACAACTCTTATGACCAACGAAATATTCGCCCGGTTACTTCACGAATAAAGTCAACAATGATCGAAGTTTAAATTAATGAAAATAGATAAAGTAAGAGAAATAAAAGCACTTCCTAAAATTGTTGATTCACTCACACAGTCCTGTGCCGAGGACAGTAAGTTTTTCTTGCTCACATTGTATGAGCATTGTAGTATTTAAAGCTAGGAATAGAAAGTCCTAAATGTAAAGAACCCAGCATACAGTGATGATTAACAATGTTGTCCGTGTGTTCGGTATCCAACTGGGTGCCCGTTATAATATATATATATATATATATATATATATCCAACTCGTCTGCCACAGGAAGGATACGACACAGGGTCAATTTTTTAAGCGAACTATTACAATCTAGTATAATACTCACAACAACAACTGCTTTTTGGGGGTGGGGTTGATCTTACTCCTCTACAAGGGATACAGTGTGGATATTCTACGCCTCAACGACATGGTGCCAATATTTTAAATGATGATTTTCAAGATTCGTATCTCTATTTTCTTCAAAACAACTTTATTTTATCATGAGGGTTTTGTAATATTTACGAATTAATCTAAACTCTGTAGATATTAAGATATATACCTGTAAGTAACACAATTGCTTCCCAATTTTTTTACAAATGGGTTAAAAAAATTCTAATTATGTAAGATCCAACACTTAAGACCACCAAGGGAATTAATATTTTACAGTTTTTCTATACAATAAAACTATAATGTAGTGAAAAAATAGTATTATAGCCAAAATTTCAATATTATCTGTGCTAAATTCCAAATAATATATTGAAACCATTTCAACCAATCGTAAATCGGGTATTTTTGCAAACTTGCATATTCCATTTTTTAAAATCATTTATTTGAAAGCCTTGAAATCGATTTCACAACGATTACCATTAGACAGAGAGTTCGATCTACTTTCTGTACCCCATCGTTAAAGCTGATCCCGTTAAAACAATCCAGCTTGAAGAATGAAGCAATTTTAAATCCAATTTGCATCTTAATAATAATAGTTTCGAATCTGCAAAGTTGCTCAACCCGATAATAATAAATCAATTTTTATATGTTTATCTGATTGTAGGAACAACCAAAAATAAAATCATATCAACATTGGAAAAGAAACGAAAAGAAAAAAAAATACTAATTGGTACCTAAAATAATGATACAGGGGGAATATTTTATTTTTTATTTAAAAAAATGCATTACATATTTTTATACCGAAATAAATCTTCCTTCTTTTCTTTTCTTTTCTTTTTCAAAATAAACGTTTCATAATTCAAATGTTATGATTATTTTATGCAGCAATTATATTTTCATTTCTCTTTTTCTTCATGAATATTTTCTTATCTTAATACAACACAATTTTCTTTCTAAATTGTGAGCATGAATGTTAAAAATGACTTAATGCTATATTTCTTCTAATTCAGGATTTGTAGAAATACAAGTTAACATATTTCAATTCTAGTTGTAAATTGCATAATTACATTCATTTGCAAATAATTATGCATAAATCATATCATACAAATTAACCTATTTCAATTCTAGTTGTAAATTGCATAATTATATTCATTTGCAAATAATTCTGTATAAATCCTATAAACGAGATATGTTAGGTAATTAATTGGTTACATTCAATGGACTTTAAATATTTTTATAATTCAGAATTATTGCAAATAATGTATCTTTGCAATGAATCTTTTATGAGGTGAATGTGAATTTCGTAAATGACCCGAAAATGATTGTAACAAAATCTAACTTAATATTGTGGCAGATAAAATATAAATGCTGAAAGGAATTATGAATTAAAAAAGCAAATAAAATATGAAACCCATAAAAGGAAGTCGAGTTGTCGATACGTTATCTTTTTATGTATTATGTTAGCAATTCGGAAAATATATTTGGTATGAGTATTAATTTTTGTGCGCGTAAAGTGTCAGTAAATGATCTTAGTATGCTTTTCTATTTGATTACTTACGATTCATTTGTGAATTCCTTTGAGGATAAAATTTAGTTATCACCGTGAAATACGGGACTGATATTTTTGGTTTAGTGGTTAGAATATCTATATTCTGGGTCTGTCTTCTTTGACTGCTGGATTGCTACCGATCAGGAAGGTGGATAACTGGTACTTAAAACCTTCAGAATTTGGTGGCAAAATCGGGAAAACTTATTTTCGGAAATTATGACGCGTGTTCAGTTTTTTTTTTTTTTTAAGATTTGATGAAACACTTAGTAATTGTTACAAATCTCTTACTACGAAATTCTCTTCAACTATAAATAATATTTACTGTATTTTCTGTTAACATTCCCGTGATTTTAAAATCCATATAGTTACAGAAGTGTTTTTTTATATAAATAAAGTGTTTCTATATTAATATCAACTGAAGCATTTAGGAAATGTAAAAGTATTTTAAACAGACAAAAAATGTTGTTTATAATTATTTAAGCTTAGTCAGCAAAACTGGATACAAAATTGATTTAAACAAAAAGTCTGATTTCATTGGATTTGCATCAGCGAATAACGTTTATATTTATATTCTATATATTGTGTTGGTTTTTATGATTTAATAACACAAGATGTAGCTTGCATCTTAGAAATCACTTTAAATAGATTTGAGGGGAAAATTAAATTAACTATTCTCCCATAAGGGAGACAGTTAATGATTACTTCTATTTGATTTGGAGGCATTTCCTTTATCACCTGAGAAAAATATAATCTTATATGTTCTGTTTTGTCCCCATTCTTTAAACAATTAAGATGTGTCTCTTATCTCTGTTCCTTAAACGGATTTGATCTCATCAGACGTTATCGATCGTATTGCCATTGAAATTGAAAACTCAGACATCTATGAACACTAAAGAACTCAAGTAAGACTTTTTACTGTTTCTGTACCTCTTTTCATATGCTGGTGTTCATGGAACATTTCATCTGTTGGGACACACTTGCGTATTCTTGATAATATTTCTTGAATATTTATCATGCTTTTATTAAATGTTCCTTTTTATGTACATGAGCATACCTTGTCTTTCCTTCCATCTATTCAGTGTTAGTATATCATTTGTTATACTAATGGATCTTGATGAGTGAGGACACAACTAAATATCCTCCCTAGCACCAAACTACCTAACACAGATATGTTTGTTTTACATTCAACATAGAAATATAACCACCAAAGTGACTTTTTATAATATCAATGTATATGGTAGAAGATTGAATATTCTTGTTAATACTTCTTGTATATTTATTATAAATATATTAAATGTTCGTATTTGTTTAAATGAGCTTATCTTGTCTTTTCATTCGTTTATCTTTCAGTTTTAGTGTATCATTGGATAGACTAAGCTAATGTTGAACCCTATTGAGTGAGAGCATGACTAAATATCATGACCCTACCACTAAATACTCTAATAATTATATTCTCACTCGTATAATAGAAGTGTAAGTGACCAGGCCAATCCTGACAATCGTTATATACTGAGATATTCGCTACTGCATTGTGCATGGCTTATTAATTAAGATAACCCCGCCCAAAGAGTGTTAGTAGTACCATATAACCCATCATTATCGGTCTGGGGTGAGTTATTATCATGATTCAGGACGGCAATTGTAAATTTCTTCGTATTGACTTTAAGGAAGGTGAATTACTTTGTCTTCCGTCTCTCCGTTGCGATTTCTAACGGAATTTATTGTGTACCTTTCAGATTAACCGCTTATCCTGGTTTGAGGCGATACTGTTTGATTGACTTCTTCGATTAACCTTTTCGGCACATCCCCAGAATTGACTCCCTAGCCTACTTTTAGGCCAGTATGTATGCATCTTGTTGATCCGACACTCGTGCCTCCAAGTTTAGGTTATATCAAAACAGAAAATTGAAACGTAATCACAACTCATTTACCGAAAACCGAGTCTGCCAAATGAAAATAAATGAATAATAATAATAATAATAATAATAATAATAATAATAATAATAGGGCTTGGAAAGTTTGGATATCAGAGGAAGGATTGAAACCATTCAGAACACTGCACTGCTGCAAATATGCCAGAATACTCAGAAGAGTCCTGGAGACCTGAGGAGACTTACTGTCACTCAGACTCCAGTGAAAGACCATCAGCTAACACTGATGAGAAAACTCAAAAGGAGTAAATAATAATCGACACACATAAACCTTAGAGACATCTGTGGATGACAAACAGACTTGGTAATATCAATAATAATCTCGGTAAGTTATCAATAATAACACTATACAGCCCTCAGTAAGGATCGAACTCGAGGAGTAGTAATGACTTACTAGGATACCTTGTTAAGCAAACATAAACTAGCGCGAAAAGAGTTACCAACTCTGTTTCAATCTCTGAGACAATCACCGAGACAATCGTACCTATTTTTATGTAAAAACTAAACTAATAAATATTTCCGTTTTAATAAGACAGAAACGTGTTTACTGTTTACGAACTTTGGATTTAAAACTCAATTTCATTTTGAAATTTTTTCCCTGTTTTTTTCTTCTGTTAGTGAACAGGTTGAATAGAGCAATCATGAAAGAAATCGATTATTAAGCAAACTATCTCATTTATCGATGCATGCAATTTGAACGAGAAGAAAAAGAAGAAAAAAATTAGCCTAAAAAAAAGTCCTTTGTGATTTTCTCTAGTCACTTGTTACGACGTTAAATCCCCGAGTAAAAGAAACGAAGATTTCTGAAACAGATAAATAAGTTCATTAATTCTTGAAAGAAAATAAATATTTATCTAAATGGAATTTTTGCTTTGAAGTTGATTTTTGTTTTGAAGATGAAACGTTTAATGCAAAGATTACAAAGTTTACCGTTAACAAAAACTGATAAGATTAGATTGTTTAAGAAAAATAGATTTTTGTTGAAATGATTTATTTATGATTATTATTTGACTTCTTGTGGGGGTTTCACACCAGTTTTAACAAGTGTCTGAGTGACAGAAAGTATCTTTAGGTCTCCAGGACTCTTCTGAGTATTCAAGTCGATCCCACCAACGCTGTAGTCTGTATATTATTATTATCATTATTTTCACTCCTTTTGAGTTCTTTACATCAGCATTAGCTGATGGTATTTCACTGGAGTCTAAGTGACAACACGTCTCCCCAGATCTCCAGGACTCTTCTGAGTAATCTAGCCGATCTTCTGCTCCAGAAAAGGCTCGTGAAAATCGTGTGACAAAAGCGAAGAAACTTCTAAGCAAAGTGAAACATCCTGATGAACCACAAACATTCTGGTTCTTTTCCGATGAGAAAAACTTTTGCCAAGATCAAAAGCACAACACGCAGAATAACAGATGGCTTGCATACAGTCCAAAGGACACTACTTGTGTCATGTAGACTAAAATTCCCCAAACTGTGATGGTTTTCGTATGTGTTTCCTCTAAGAGTAATGTGATGCCTCCGCATTTTTTCAGATGGGTTATTAGGTTGAATTCAGATGCCTACGTGGACTTGCTAAACACTGTAATCAAGCCCTGGATAACAAGGGTGGCCAATGGTAGGCCATATGTATAGCAGCAGAATTCGGCCCCTTGTCACACCTCTGTGAAAAGTCAAAAATGGTTGTCGGCGAATTTTTACGAGTACAACAGTCCCAATGTTTGGCCTTCGCACTCCCCAGATCTTAACTCCATGGATTATTATGTATGTGGCGCTGTTGAGAAAGACACCAATCACTGTGCCAGTACTACAAAAGCCCAGTTAATCAATAGAATTATGGTAGTTTTTGAGACTCTTCCCAGGAAAACTGTCACATCAGCTTGCTCCAGGTTCCGGAGCAGGATTGAGGCTGTGATCGACGCTAATGGCGGTTATTTTGAGTGAAACTTGTAGACAGTTGTGTAATTTCCGTGCCTTGAGAAAAGGAGAAACATAAACTAAGTGATTTTTTTTTAGATAAGGCTTGATAATTTGTATTGTATAGATTATTCGGACTATTGTCCTCATCTTTTTGTTATCAGTACAACGTTTCGGCCAATGTGCCCTCCGCCTAGGTATTTCTTCTCGAAACTCATCGTTAGTGGAATGAGAACAGTATACCCCCGTGAATTGAATAAAGTTTTGGATTCAAACTTCCGTGAAGGGCTCCGATTATGACAAGAAGGTTTCCGAGTTCGGAAAGAAGGTTCCAACGTTCAAAGAGAAGGTTTCCGAGTTCTTAAAGTTTTCTAAGAAATACCTGAAGAAGGTCGGAGAGCACATGGGCCAAAACGTTGTACAGATAACAATAAAGATTAGGACGATAGTCCGAATAATACAAATAAACTAAAAGCGTTGTATATATATATATATATATATATATATATATATATATATATATGTTGTGTTTATTTCATTTTCTTCTAATTATTCAATTATTGTTGTTGGTATTATTATTAGTGTTATTATTATTGTTATTATTGTCATTGTTTCCAGTATTATTATTATTGTTAATATTATTATTATTGTATAAATTGTTAATGTAATTATAGTGATTTTAGAACATTAGTGCTATTACCGAAGTTTATTTTGTTTAATTTTAGATTTCTGTGTTTAATATGCAGTGCTTCTAAAACCTTTAGTCTCTCTCTCTCTCTCTCTCTCTCTCTCTCTCTCTCTCTATATATATATATATATATATATATATATATATATATATTGAATAGATAATTGTCGTAAGTTAAAGCCAAAGAGTGAGAAAATATAACATGAGACTGAGTTAATCGTTGTGTGGAAGATTATGAAAAATTAGTAAAAAAAAAAAAATAATTAGATATTTACTTTATATTTTCTACATAAAAATATAATCTTCAAGTATCAAGAAAATAGTTGTGACCGTGTCCTGGAGTAAATGTCATTTTTGCGGCGGGGGTGGGGTTCATTTACCTGTGTCACTAATAATGACACTTATCGAACAGGGGAAATTCTCTTTTGCTTTTTGGTAAACTGTCAACGGGTCAGCTTGACATTGGAGATTTACACAAGAGACAAATGAAACGATTTATTTCATGTTACATCAACTACCGTCAATTTGCAAAACAAATTGCTGACTGGAACATACTACAACAGACAAGCTTTCAGGACATCTACCGATTTAGAATAAAAAGAAGTAGAATCAGCGTTTTGACAAAACAAGAAAATTCTTGTTTGATGTTCATGTTCATTCTGTTACCAAAAACCCTTGGTGGTGTTTTTTTATGACATCATATCTCTGTCCCGTACTGACCATATCAATCAGCAATGATTCTCCAAAAGAATGTGAATATATCTATAGATCCTCGATCAAGAAAAAAAGCACAACTAAACAATATCATTATTCAAGCCCTCAACACGAGCAGGATGTGACACAAGACCAGAGTTTAACTGGATTACATTCAGCGTTTTCATTCTGGTCTAGTTGCCTAACCAATGCTAAAGAGCTCAATCCGCCCTACTATCTACTCATAGCTGGGGGAAGAATAGTTGGATACATGACTTTCCCATGTGAAATGCAAACAGCCTTGTCCAGGATTTGAAATCGTTTCGGCAAATCCATTTCTTCTAACCATCGAACCACACATGTTCATAGAGGGCCGAGTTAGCTCAGTCGGTAGAGCGTTCGGCTAGTAACCACAAGGTTCCTAGTTCGATATCGGCCCCCGCCAACTCAGCGTATGAGTAGCACAGGGATCTGTGCGTAAAGTAAGGAGTTGATGGTAGTTGTGGCGCTCCACCTCAGATGTTAAAATAATCTCCTTGGACTAGCGCTAGTGACTCCCTCACTGTCTGGCTGATACCGACATTAGGCCACCCCGACGACTTTACTTTATATATATATATATATATATATATATATATATTGTCATATTTAATCCAGTAAATGCGAGTAAACCGTATATAATGGAAATGCTAGTAATGAACCCGATTCTTTCCCCATTTAAAATGCAGAGAATTTTTATGTTCAACTATCAAAATCTTGAATAAATTACAAGGAACATTTAACTGAAAACTCATCAGAAAAATATAAATCAAATTAAACCTGTTTTCCCATCATTACCCCAAAACCTAAATACCCATCTAATGATGGGTAATCAATGAAAGATACAAACGTAGGTAAATCATTTAGTTTCAAAATCACATGGGTGAGAAACCAACAGTTACCAAGTGCTGTTGACTTTATATCTTCGCCATCCTATCATATATATATATATATATATATCTTATTATAATGGAGATTGTGTGTTTTCTGTCTGTAACCGAAACTATATTACTACTCAAGTCACAATTTCCTTTGTTATTTACATCACATTCTCCATGATTTTATTTTTATCTAAACCTCAATTATTAATAAAATTGTCTTACATTATTAATACTGTTAACCATGTCTACATACTGAGAACATACAATTATATTTATATATACAACAAAATAGCGGTTTACAGTGTGAACGGGAAGGTTAATTTGCATATTAATATTAAAAAATCGAATTTAATAAATATGTGCTTAGTATTATTGATTTCTAACTCTTTGGTTTTATTTTAATGAATATAAGCAAAAATCTCTTCAATGAATCTTAAATGAAATCCATTAACAAGATAAAATAATTGTCATTTTATTCTTTACTTCCTCTTATAACTAAATACATAAATTAGAAAAAATAACAATGAAAGACGAGAGTGATGGAAGAGAAAGTTTCAGTTGTTCCATTTTTTATTATACTCTCTCTGTTTCAAATCTTTTATTATACTCCCTCTGTTTCAAATCTTTTTATCTGTATTCTTATTTAGTTTTATTAGCCTTTCTAATTTAATACATTATTTTATTACATTATAACTTAAATACTTGCACCCGGAGGGTGCATATATTTGCTAGTATATATAATGTACATTCTAGAAATAAATAGATATTCAGACAATATATTCAGTCATCAGTTGTGTAATAACGTCTTAACACTCCATACCAATAAACTTCAAATGTCTGGGATTTAGTCTGTGGTTTAAGGCTGAGATAACAATCAGTGCAATGAGACATTTCAATGCAGGCGTCATGACACAGTGATACACACACGCACCTCTTTCGTTCAATTCTCATCGTAAATGATACTCTCGTGATTCTCTTGCTAGTCAATATGCTCTGCATGAGGTTTGACAATTTCCCAAGTTAACACAGTGGCTGGGCCGGTTCAACATTTAAGAGACATTATGTGATAACAGAATACATTTCGCTATCTGTGCAATCGTCTTCATGTCAGAATACAGGTCTGTATTAAGATCCAATTCACAGAATATAGATATGGAGTCTATGCATAATACACGCCTTATTTTGGAGTTTGTATCAATTTGGAACCGATGTAATGTCCGATTTTAGAGGATATATTATAAATTTTAAAGAATGATCCCTATTGTATTATTTAATCATTAACAAAAACTCGAACGCCAGTGGATAATTTGCATATGTAGATTCCTTTGGCTGTAAGTCGACAGGCGTCTCCAACTTCGTCCTCTTTTATCCACCGGTTGAGGGCGGACTTTGATTTTTTGCACCGCTTGACTTGTGGTACCTAGAAAGGCGCAAATGTTTGAATATGGGGGGTGGAGAGGTGACTTCAAAAATAGAGAAGGGTAAAGAAAAACATGTACAAAACGGAAAAAAATATGCGACATTTTAAGCGACATCGTGAAATCGAATTAAACTTATAAATGCTACGTCTGTAAATTTCCTTGAATTTTGATGCAAAATATGAGACCTAAAATGATTCTGTCATCCCTTTAAAAATTGATAATTAATGATTGATAATAAAAATTGCACTCCAAAATCATTAAAAAATGTAAAAACTTGTAAAATTATTAAAACTTGTTTTATATTTGTATCATCATCTGAAGTCCCGGAACATTTTGACTTTTATCACTTGGTTTACTTGGTTGTAATTGATTAATTAATTTTAACGGCATGTCAATCTGTCTCAGGTTATCTTATGTCAAGAGATTAGGGAATTGCGTACATTGTACGTCTTCGTGTAATTTCTTATGTTTTTGCACAGATTTATGATATAAGAAGTTAATGGAGGGTAAAGAAGCAATTGTTCTCTAATTAAATAGATGTTTATTTAAATGATTTGTGTGAGGAATGAAATTATCATGATGGGAAAATAATTTCCTTCCTTTTGAATAGAGAATTTTTATGTTCAGCTATCAAAATCTTGAATAAATTACAAGGAACATTTAACTGAAAACTTATCAGAAAAATATAAATCAATTTAAACTTGTTTTCCCATCATTACCCCAAAACTTAATCACCCTTCTAATGATGAACTCGAAAAGAGTATTCAATGAAAGATACAAACGTACGTAAATCATTTAGTTTCAAAATCACATAGACGAGAAACCAACAGTTACCAAGTGCTGTTGACTTTATATATTCGCCATCTTAGTCTTTCGAGACTAAATTGCCAATGTATATATGTAGAATGTATATACATTATGTACATGCTAGAAAGAAATAGATATTCTGACAATATTTCCAGTCATCAGTTGTGTGATAACGTCTTTTAAACTGAAATCCCCACTTAAAAAAACGAGAAAACCACATTCCTTCATTCAATGCATCATCTTCATGAGTTTTCTGGTTTTGTTGATATTCTTACATTGGAACCTTTAATAAAACTCATAGAGTAAAATATGTCGAATGTATTCTTTAGTTGGGACAGAGATAACCAAGGGTGAATACCGAAGAAAATGGCGAACACTATTCTTATAATCTGAAAGAAAAAAGATAAGAATTACTCATTGTATCATTCATAAAAGATAATAAGAGACAATACATTAATAGATGATGTCTAAAATATCAATCTAGAATATCGAACATTCATTCCAGTCTGATACATTTATTGATCTGTAGAGTTGATCATTCATTGTAATCCATTTATATTAGTTGTACATTTAATCTTGACTCAATTGAAATACACAATCAGGATTATATAGCTTTATTTTAATTCAGAATATATATATATATATATATATATATATATATATATATATATATATATGTGTGTGTGTGTGTGTGTGTGTGTGTGTGTGTGTGTGTGTGTCTTTTTTATGTTGAAGTTGGGCGTTATTATGAAGCACTAAAAAATTGAAAAATAAAAAAATAAATGAAGGAACTCGATGTTGTGGAGTACAGGATTCACTTATTTTTTAATATTTATTCTCATACATTTTCGGGATCGTTAGATTCCCTTCCTCAGATGAATGTCCCTCCTGTTGAACGGATCCTTTATCTTTGTTGTTATTAAAAACGGCCGCGTCTGTAAAATATTTGTAATAACGGAGTATTCCGATATCAGCGTTTAGTTCCCTCACGTGAGTTCGTAGTTTTAAATCCATTTGATTTCAGCTTGTTTTCGAGATGGTGTTGTTGGAAATGCGTGGTCTATTAAAATACATTTGAGGTGTGTAAGGTTGTGTGGTGGAGGTATTATATATATATATATATATATATATATATATATATATATATATATATATATAAGTACACCTAGACATTAACAAATGCTAAGCAAAGAAAAAGACTCACCGGATGATGTAAAAATTAATTTCTGAAAGATATTGCCTGAGGGGTGAATAGGAGTTTTAAAAATTCCTTGTTAGAGGGCTTGTATCATTAGAAAGTAAAAATCATCAAATTTATTAAAGGAGTAAAAAAAATAAAATAATTTGAAATAAAAAATTCTCTTCCCCTCAAATAAAATGTTGTTTGCATCTATTAATTATCAATCAAATAATTATTTGGAATATTTTACTTATAGATTACTTATAAATTTTACACAAGATCGTTGATATTTATTTGTAAACTTTTTATCTAACCTCTTGTTACTTTTATAAAAGGACGAGAGTAAATAATAATTTTAAAAATTGATTACAGGGTTGTTTTTTATTCTGTGCATTAACGATTCTGGGTATTGTGACGTAAGCAGTGACGTTGTTTCAATTACAATTAATTGAATATGGACACGATGGTTAGGAAGTGCAGAATTAAGGGGGCTAAGACAGCGATATAACAAATACAAAGTGCTCAATACTAAGTAGAGCAAATTTATTATAAAATGGGTACAAGAGATAACCTAGTCGAGTTTCACCATAAGGATCTCTCTCTCTCTCTCTCTCTCTCTCTCTCTCTCTCTCTCTCTCTCACACAACACACACACACACACACACACGCAACCAGTTTCCACAGAGAGATGATAAATTGAAGTTTTTGCTGGTAAGCCCACGCTGATGTGTCCGTATGTAGGGGTCCATAGAAGAACATTTCGTATGAGTTCCTATTTACTTCTGCATTGTCCAGAATGTCTTGATTGTCTTACTTGAATAGTTTATGTGATAGGAGGTAAGTTGTCGTACAGCTGCTTTTTGTGGGATGCTACTTCCATGAGTTATTCAAGACAGAACGTAGCAACCTTTTGTAGTTCCCCATCTAGATTTTTTCTATTAGAATTTCGTTAAAGTGCAAGTGGTACAGCTACACAGTAGTACTGACGCTGCTACTGTTCGAAACAATTATCTCTTTATCTTATAAGAGATGATAGATTTCTTTATGATCAATAGCCGCCACACACACACATTCTTATCCCAAGGAAAGGCCGAGAGAGTAAACCCCGAAAACAAATCCGGAGCTGGAGTCCCTAAGTTGGGTGGTGCTGAATCTCAATACTTCCTGCGGCACCGTCGTTGCCAAACCGCATTGGTTCCTACCTTTCCTTTGGACCACAACGGCTGTGTGGAGAGGGAGGATCTGCTGCTAGGGCCACAGCTCATCCTCCATAAAAACCTGCCCAGGCTACGTAGTTTTCCACTACAAAATGGAGAGGACCGCCTCGCTGACAAGAAAACAAGGGAGTGACGGCGTACCAGCAAATATCTTGAAGGCATGGTGCATCACTGCTTCAACCACTACACTAGTAACTCTGCAGTTGCTGGGAACATGGACACATCACCCAGGACAAGCGGGACGCTACCACTGTTCCCTTATACAGGAACAAAGGAGATCGGAGCGACTTCAGCATAGCTTGACAAGTCTTGCGCGTGTTACACTGGCGCGTCTGCAGACATTGCATCTTGCACCCATCCAGGGAGACTGTGTGGCTTCCGAGCAACCAACCGCAGGAGGGGTGCCATGAGAGAGGATGCTACTCTGCACTGCACTGACGGACCTAGCGAAGGCATCCAACCTGGCCACCCGAAGTGTTCGCAGTCACTGCACCAGAGACTCCAGATATTCCTATACAAAAACTGTACCGCTCAACCACTCACGCAGTTGAAAAAAAAAGAAAAAAAAGTGGACTACGCCATCGTCTTTAGTAGATGGAAGGATGCCAACCATATATATATATATATTGAAGATAAGATGGGTGCAATATATCTAAGTAGACAGTGCTCAATATCATTAATGAAGCATTTATATTTAAGCTAAGATAGCGTGAACATGGAGTCAACACCTGGTTACAGACAGTTTCTCACCAAAGTGATCTACAGACCAAATAGGGAAATTGATTTAGAAATTTGGTCCTTTACTGAGTGTAGGGACGGATGAGGATAAGATTTTGATTGGTCACTTGTTTTACGTAGCATGAGGTTTACCCGGATATGGTTGTTTACTTGAGCTACTTGTTATATAATTGTTTCTTCCTAACATAAATTGCCTGGATAATTGTGTGTGTGGTGTGTGTGTGTGTGTTTGTGAGTGTGTGTGTTAGTGGAGAGGATGCGACAAAATACCGATGTATAATTACACAAAATTTCTATAAAATTAAATCATGTCCATAAAATCCTGGAATATTAGTAAACAAATGACTCAGTACAAAATCTGTGAGGCCAACAGAATAATAAAATAGAAATACATTTAAACAGCAACAGAAAAATATCCACAATGTGAAAACCATTGAATAAAATAGGAAGATACGAATTTTCATAAAGAATAAATAAATTTAGTTTTATTTTATTACACCTTGAAGAGGTTTCCTATTAATATAAACAGAAATACATATATATCATTTAATTTTTTAAATATATATTTTCCTTGAAAAATCCCGACGACAAAAATCGCAATATTAACTTATGTAAGTTAGTTTATGTAAATAATTAAGATGTTTATAATTGATTTATAAGGCCGGGTTAGCTCAGTCGGCAGAGCGTTCGGCTAGAAACCACAAGGTTCCTAATTCGATACCGGCCCTCGCCAACTCAGCGTATGAGTAGCACAGGGATATGTGTGGTAAAGTAAGGGGCGGATGGTAGGTATGGCGCTCCACCTCAGATGCAAATACAATCTCCTTGGTTTAGTGATAGTGAAAAGAGGATAGATTCCCTCGCTGATTGGCTGATACCAACTTTAGGCCACCTCGACGACTATACTTATAATTGATTTATTGACTTGTGATTATGTTGTAGGGAAAATTAATTGACTATTTTCCAATTTATTTTTTACTCTTCATTGTCTCATGGTAAACCTCCTTAATGGTCATAAATCGATCTAATTTCATATTTATCTACTTACATTCATTTTCTATTGATTTCTTGGAATGGCAAATAATTGCGACAAGGACGCGAAAATCACATTATGTATTTTTACAATATATGAATTATTGTATGAGAGACAAATGAAAATGATTTTTACTGCAGACTGAGAACAAAACTTTTATTCTAAGAAGAAAACAAAAAAGACTAATAGGACAATAATAGAGCATTAACAATATTTTGTGAAATTGAATATAAAATCGGACAGTTAAGATATTCTCTCCAGATTTCATAAAATTGCTTACATACATCACTTTCTTCAGTAGATGGTCTATTCTATTTTTATTGGAAACATTTATTTGTGATAAAATGATTTATGCATGTAAATTCATAGCTATTTATTCAATAAGCAATACTAATAATTTAAGGCTAGGCACGAGAAATGTAATCCACTGGGAATTGGGAAAGAGATTACAATCTAACCATTTTGATAAATGGTCTATGCACAAACCAGAATCTGGCCTAGAAAACGAGATTTGAGGATACAAACGAGTCACCCAATCTTGATCCGAAGACCACACCTAGTGTTAATTAACAAGAAAAAAGAAATTTGCATTAAGTAGATTTTGATGTATTAGAATGACATAGAATGAAAATGAAAGAAAAGGAAAACATACACAAATAATTTGATCTTCCCAGAGAGCTAAAGAAGCCGTGGAACATGAAGTGCACCAAGTATAATTAGTATCACACCAATTATACTTGGTGCACTTCGAACACAATATCTTGAGCTAATTTTCAACAAAACTTTGCATTTCAATATAATGAAACACGCTCCTTTCCGATTCAACGAATTCTTTGGACAGTTTTTGGACTTTTGCAATAATATATGAGTATACGTATTCTATGAATTATACAGACAGTATAATAGCTAAAGTCTCAGTATTGTGAAGGAGATACCAATTGGAATAATTCATGGAATAATAACAATGCTATTTCTCTGAATTTTTTTTTTAAGATGAGGCTTGATAATTAGTATTATTGGACACATGGCAGAGTGGCTAAAGGCATTGGTTTAAGACAGTTTTAAGTGACAGTTATCTCCAGGCTGCAGGTTCAATACTGGTCAGGGACAGCAGTAACATAGAATGATAATTAACACAGCTTAACACATGTACCCCAGCTATGGTTAGCAGAATGAGAACAGGATACTCCGTAGACTGAATAAAGGGATGGGTTCGAAGTTCCATGATGGCTACCAATTACGAAAGGAAAGTTCCTAGTCCGATAAGAAATACCTGAAGAGGGCCGGAAGTCACATTGGCTAAAACATTGTACAGATAACAATGAAGATGAGGACAATAATGAAAGAAAACGTTTTACATTAACCGTTTATGTTAATCTGTCTCTATTTCTTGTACTCATTCACCCCAACTAAGGAAAAAAATCTTACAGGCCATGATCGTTGACTTTGTTGATTGCAAATGGTACCCTCATTACACCCAGGATTTTTATTCTGCTCTTTGGGGGAAGAGATAACAAAATCCTCAGTTCTTCCGCATTCCTAATCCACGTTTTCATCTTTCCTCTAATGGCGATACGAATGGCACTTGAATCGATAACATCTCATATCCTGAAGACAAAAGTGTCAGTACAAATTTCATTTTGTCGTCGAAAATACAGCATTTTTAAGGCAGAAATACGGGTAATTGTTAAATAGGAAAACTGATTCGTGTGATATTAGTTAAAATATGAGGAAATGAAGCAATATGCATATTGTAATATACTTCAATATGTAAAAAGGATAATAAACTTGATTTAACTCTTTGTCACTTCGGTTTTTTTTCTTTCTTTCCTTTTTTCATCTTTACATTATGTTCGATTCAAACAGATTAGCATTATTGCTTCCTAGCGCTCACGCATCTCTCTATCTTTTCCCGACTCTCTCTCTCTCTCTCTCTCTCTCTCTCTCTCCTCTCTCTCTCTCTCCTCTCTCTCTCTCTCTTATTATATTTTTGTGTAGCATGTCCTTTTCTTCCCTTTTTATGTTCAAATCAAAATGTATTCAAAATGGCATAAATATTCCTTTAATCACTCTTTTCCTTAGATTTGTTGTTAAGGAAAATAGAATAATTTTAGGTTCTATTAATGGTCATCTCAAAAGAGTGTGTGTTGATATTATCAGAAAATTACATTATTCAAATAGTTGCATTTATTTGAGTTTCGAATGAAAAAGAATTTGCTTTGCAGTCAATTCACACTGAAATGACCGCTTTATGAGTAACTATGTGAATTAGTATCGAGTCTGAATAAAATCTAGATAGGGTATCCTTTCGGAATACCAGGTTATGTAATCTTATTAAACCGATACCGATTTCAATTCTGGGTGGGAAAATAGCAATACGAACAACTTACTACGCGTACAAATATTCTCAAAGTAAATTACAAGGCAATTATTTTAAAATCTCTTTTTGATTGTTGACATATCCAAACGAGGCAAAAGGTGTTAAAAGTAACTGGATAATTATTTCGAGTAGCCGGATAATTAGAATTATTTTTTCTTAAGAATAAAGAGAGAAGGTGAATTAGAACTTGAACTCTATTTTTATGGGGTGTAGGAGGGAGGGAGAGGGAACTCAATCTGAAAATCTGGCAATAATATTCCAAGAATTTAAAGCAGGTGTTGCTTTATTGGGAAAAATCACTCTTCTAACTGATTAAAAAAGCTGAAGGGATTTTATTGATTTCTATCCGACTGAATTATATACATATATATATATATATATATATATATATATATATGTGTGTGTGTGTGTGTGTGTGTGTGTGTGTGTGTGTGTGTGTGTGTGTGTATCTGTGAATGTGTTTGCGGGTGTCTGTGTGTTTCTGAGTGCCTACCTATGTCTATGTATGTGCGTGTCAATGAATGTGTGTGTGTGCGCGCGCGCGCATGTGTGTGTGTGTGTGTGTGTGTGTGTATGTGTGTTTGGCAATTTGTATTTACAGTATTCTAACTTATTGTATCCAGAAAAACAACAATTTTAGAACAACCTAATCTCTAAAGATAGATTTCTAAGATATTTTGCTGGGTGAACTAGTTAATTGTTCGGACATTTTATCAAGATATTTGGCAATTAACAAAGATGGTCGACCTAAGTTCATGTGTGTACAATTCCAAATCTTATGAAATTTATCAACCAGATTTATCAAGCAAACGCAATACTGTCGACTCGTTATCAACTGTTGACTTGGGAAATTTTTACATTAAAGTCATATATAAATACATATATCATTTGTATATCGACACAAATACACTATATACACGGGTCGACTGAAAAGCTCATAGGCTTACCAAAATACTCGGATGGAATGTGACTAAATGAGATTTATCCTTTCTTTGTAAAGCATAAAAATGTGAGGCCAAATCTGGAATGATACTAAGAAATTGTTGGATTGACACATACACACACATGCACACATAAACTCACACACAAATAATTTAGAGGAAGATATCACTAAACATACAACAGAATGGATAGATCCTAGACACAAGGTAAGAAGTAGTTCTAGAACCTAGCTTTAAGAAATCTTCTGAAGAAGGGATCTTTATACCGATATATATTAGGTAAATAAAGGTAGACGAACGACATCATAGTTACCTCATTTTTCTTTACACTTGCATTGTGATAGCCTTCAAAATCAATATATATATATATATATATATATATATATATATTGGTTTGTTGGTTGGTTTTGAAGGCTATCAAAATGCAAGGGTAAAGAAAAAAGAAGGTAACTCTGGTGGTGCTTGTTAACCTGTGATTTATTCTTAATTCTTAATATTTCGAGATAAAATCCCTTCTACAGAAGATATATATTGTAAATTAAAAAACAACACAATAACCACTACACTACAGACAAAACCCAAGGATAATCACACATTTCTCAAGTACAACAGCAACCATCCCCACAAACTAAAAAAAAATCCATAACCTACATCGAATGCATAAGAATAAAACATATATGTGCAAACCCACAAAAATACACACCCCACACAGCTAACTTAGCACGGAGATTTTTAAACAGTTTTTAAACCCCATAAAGCTAATAATTGTCCACCAGCTTCTCCTTTTCTTTCTCTTCTTCTTTCTCTTCCTCTTCTAATTTTTCTTTTTCCTCTTCTTTCACTTCCTCTTCTGCTCTCTCGACACTGTTACTGAAGAACAAAAATGCAGTCTGTCGTTCAGGCCAAAATAGGTCGCTTTTATAGTCAAATAAAAGTTGCAATGCACTATGGGTAGTCCCCCATATTTCCTCGCAACCTCTATAAAAAGTTCATTCTGCCCCCTCCAATTTCTTGACACTTCTTACTCAGAGTGGGCATAATGGCGTACCACATTCCTTCTTCCCCCAACCACATTCCTTTCCTTGCCAGGGACAGTTTCGCAGGCCAGGCATCTAGGTCGCTTTGAGTCAGGTAAGTTCGACTCGTTACTACAAAATGCGATCGATAAGGCATCTTCCCTAAATAGACATGAACTAAAATAAATAGACATCGTTATTTTACTTAAGTGAAATATATTCATTCGTATCAAATTAAGTGAATAAAAACAGGGGAAATACAAAAGAATTCCCAGTAAGAAACAAAAATAATGTCCGATTTTGAAATGGGGAGGTATTGTTTATCAAACAGCAACAACATTTGGAATTCTCTTTTCAAGTGCAATCCGGTTGATTCCACAAAGTTTATTAAGAAAGGAAAAGCAAAAAATCACAGCAGCTGAATGTGTCCAAATCAGCCATTTAAATGTAGTAATGCATCTTTATTCTATAAGTTCTTATGACAAAGTCACAACATGAGAAATATTTTGTCACAAGAGAACGTATCAGAATAATAATAATAGAGATTGTCTTCGTGTCTTTCTCTCCTTCGATCTGTGGGAGACATAATTAATATTGCTTGGAGAAAAATAAGAGAGCATATTTAGTTGAATAAGGAAGACCAAAGAGATAGACACGGTGAGATAGACACAAGCACATATACACCCACGTAAGCGTAAGCTTTTAATTGAAGCATATGCCGACATTCTACATTATTATTTGGATTTTCTTTACTTTTGTCCTAATCCTTGTTGTTATATACACAACATTTTGGCCGATGTACCTCTGACCTTCTTCAGGTGTTTCGTGTCAACCTCGGAACTAACACTGACCGGGCACAAGTGTTAAGATATGTTAAGTATTCTATTTTATAACTGGTCATGGGTGATAATAACATGGAATACTTAACAGCTTAACACTTGTATTCGGTTATGGTTAATGGAATGATAACAGTCTACCCAGAGGGATTAAATAAAGGGTTCTGTTCGAAAATCCGTGAAGGCAGCTTCATATTAAAAAAAAACAGACTGATTGAATATTAGATCAGATGAATTAAGAGTTTCTAAAAGTATCTAAATATGCCGTGTACTAAATACAAATCCCGTAAATTTTAATTTGGATAACAGAATATTTCTTACTTTAAAAAAAGAATAGGAGTTTCAGTGTTTTTCTTATTTTCGTTTTAACAGAAAAACTTTGTTGAGGAATTATCCATTCCAAATTTAAAAGAAAACATTGAGGAATTATTTGTTTTGATAAAATGATGATTCATATTTCAATGTTATGAATTAGTTTCATAGATGATTCCTTAACTTTAAGATTAAAAATTAATTCATAATCTCAATTTATGGGAAGCACTAAAAATCCGGAGAGAAAGAATTTAAATTGACAAGACTTAAATTTCGCTTAAATTAAAGATAAGTTCGACAAAACAGTTATTTTTTTGTAGACAAATATCTACTCCATATGATAAGATTAAAGTATAATTTGTAAATCTTTTATGATGAAAAGAAGACGTAGAATTGAACCCACGATCAATCGAATCGTCTTTGACTAGAAAGAGTGGTAAGGAATTTAGAAAAAATATCTTAGTTACACATTTCATTTGTTTCAATTTGTTATAAGTAATTATTTGGGACAAAAGAGGTAAATATAATACAAATTTTATAAATTAATATTCTATTGAATTGTTATACAAAATATCTTTGTATTGAAAAATGCCGAGAAATATGTCGATAATACATTGTTTGAAACGGTATCAAATTCTTTTTTTTTCAGTAATACACAAACATAAAACGCACACACAGACAGTGACACAGACAGA
>CM042144.1:112685350-112705350 GCA_023376005.1 Doryteuthis pealeii
AAATTTCTTCTATCAAATCATCCGAATTACTCACAAATTCAGTCGATCAATGAAGATTATTTCTGTATGCCATTGACACAAGTTAACTAATGTAGACGATTTCTATAAATAACATATTTGCCATCCCCATAAGAAGAATTAGTTAGTTTAACCTTGTGAATAAATTAATTAAACATTATTCACAGATCATGAATTTATTAACAATTTATTCTGACTACCAAACTTCATTTTACTATTTTCAATCTCCACAAGTAGATTCTTGTGAACCTTTATATTATTGTTAATTCTAATAATTATTTCGAAACAAATATCTCACAAAAATGATTTGTCTTGAAGCAAAGAAAAACAAAAGAAAAGCAAAAAAAAAAAGGAAGTTTTTTCGGATATTATGTTTAACACTGACCGTTTTCTATAAGGGTTCTATACGATATTTTGAAAATCAAACGGAGTTTAATATTTTCTCAGGCAAGAAAATCTATTTCAACGTAGTTTAACATGGTTGAAATATGTATGTCTATTAGCGATGTACTAGGAAAAATAAAAAACACCCACCGGGCGATGTAAAATAGATTTTTGAAACATATTGCCTGAAGGGTGGGAGTTATAAATTCAATGTCAGCGAGTTTGTACCCTAAGTAAGTAAAATTATCAAATTCATTAAAGGATTAAAAAATAAAACAATTTGAAATGTAAACTTTAAATATATTTTAAAATAAAACAAACTATATATAGATATATATAAAACCAGTCATGTATTTATTAAAACTTGTTTTAAAAAACAATGAGGACTGTCTAATGTTGCATGTTCAAATTTTGAGTATTTATTCTATGTTATGACGATTTTGGGTAATGTGACGTAGGCAGTGACATAGTTTTTGTTACAGACAAAAACCGGAAGCGAATCTGGCATTAAACAAAGTTAATGTTTAAAACATTTAGTTGATATTGATTAATGATCGGATGGAACAGTTGACGTAATATTTCACCAATATAACAATATATAATACTATTCCAACAGAAGAAAGAACTCGCTTCAAAGTTGTAAAAATGTAGAAGAATATCATTTTAAACATTACTTAACGGCGTAGGAGTATTGTAAATTATATTGTCTTCGTTTTATAAGGATGTTTACATTTATGGCATGAACCATAATTGCAAATATAAAAACTATTATATTTCATAAATCATGAAAAATATCAAGGTTTGTCGACGGCACGGATTCTACTCTGTCTCACTGTCTGTTCTTATTGATTATCGCACATAGCTACTTAATGTAGCTTTTTGCTGCTCGGCCAACACTGCTGTGTTCATGTCTAGAAGAACGTCGCCTATGAGTGCGTCCTTATTTTTTTAGCTGTGCCCATTATGTCTTGTTTGTCTTATTTGGATGAACTACAATATTGATGACTGGATATTGACTAGGATAGTCTAAAGAAAAGAGGTTTAATTTCTTTTTTAAGTTTCAGTAAGTGAGTGCTCATAGCAGTTCTAATTCTTTATGGTTAAACATTTTGGTAGCAGTTGGTTAAATCATGAATAAGGCTTCTTTTTTATGCAAATTCTTATTATATCAACTCGTATTAATCAGAAATACCTTGATTGTTTTGCCCCTCTCTCTCTTTCTCTCTCTCTCTTTCTCTCTATCTCTCTCTTTCTCTTTATCTCTCTCTCTTCTCTCTCTATCTCTCTCTTTCTCTCCCTCTCTCTCTCCCTCCCTCTCCTCTTTCTATCTCTCTCTCTCTCTCTCTCTCTCTTTCTCTCTCTCTCTCTCTCTCAAATGTAATGAGATCTCTCGTTAGTTGATAATGACAGTTCCATTTTTCGCACTCGTTTCAAAATGCAGACCCCATTGCTGTCAACTTTGAGGAGCACTTGTTTCTCTTTTGAAACAAAATGACGGGATGATCTTTGGCTTATCGATCAGCATATGCAGCTGACAATTTAACAATCATCGATGCTGTGTTGAGCTACATTCAGCCTTACACAATCAGCGGTGGCAAGTATTTAGTTCTGTATCGGTTCACAAGAGGTCTCTAATGGCTATCACTAGGAAACAGGTCATTTAAAGAATCTTCAGGATTTTATTCTGTAGTCTCACAGATTCCAACTGTGATGAGACTCGTCTCAATTCTTTCTTCATTCACCAATGCTTCCGTTCATTTTATAAATGTCTTTCAAACTGCAAAAGACTTTCCACATAATTACGGGTGCGGCATTCACAATCATAATGGGGAACTTTTGCTATTCTCAGACAAACGTCCTCACTTGTATCCATGTTCCAATTCTTTAAGGAAAGTACTAAAAACCCTTATCTTTAGATTTTAACCAAAATGTTTTATCCAAACGATTGTTGTCCCTCATATATATATATATATATATATATATATATATATATATATATATAAAGGGAAAAGTTGGCTTACCGGTGAAAATGGGCACGGTCGTTGGAGGTGCAAAATTCAGGGGTTAAGCCAGCGATATAACAAATAAAAAGTGCTCAATACAAAGTAGAGCACATTTATTAAAAATAGATACAAAAGAAACTACTCGAGTTTCACCATAAGGATCTTCAGGGTTAAATCCACTGAATTAATCGAGGTACCGATTAATTGCAGCCGATCATACGTGTGTTCACTGTATAAGATGTTATGTTATAAAGGACGCTTTGAAACAATATTTTAGTGGTATCCATCCTAATAATAAAAAAAAATCTCTCTAAATAATGGCTGATTGATTTAGTATGCATGAGACCTTTCAAGATTTCTTGCACGTAAACATTTCTCTAACAGATCAGTCGGAAAAATGGAGGCGTGTGGTGTAATGGTTATCATCGTAGGAAATAGACATAACGAGTTCAAATCCTGGATGAGCTGTTAGTTACATAGTAGGGCAGACTGGGCTATCTAACCTTGTGTCGGCAACCAGTATAGGAGAAGAAAGATTCTGAATTCAACCCCGTTAAATTCCACTTAAGAAATTGGCCTTGTGTCGCATCCTTCTTCTGCTGTCAGTTGGTATAATATATATATATATATATATATATATATATATTAATAAGTCATCCACAGACACGTGTTTCGGTGTTTCACGCCTCTTCAGTGTGGCTAGACACAACTATCTTTGGCTAGGGTCGAACTCAGACTGACCGTTTGGGAGTCTGATATCGTATCCCCTTGTCCACTGACAGCTGTAGCGGGGACTGGTGTTTTTAAACTATTAGTTACATAGGTTTGTTCATGTATTTTACGGTCACTGAGAGATCAAATTTCCGGGGAAACGATCATTGCTTATATGCTTAGTAGTAAGAGTTAATTTAAATTACCAATTAGAGAGCTCATACCAAATTTATGGGTCACTGAGAAAATAGGATGCAACAGAATGTTGCTTTACCTTCACTAAATTCTTACAACGAATTGAGACTTTATTTTCAAAGAAACTTTAACGCGACAGAACTGTTTCGTACCTTCTGTACCAGCCGAGATAAATGAATGTCCTCGCTAGACTTCAGATTTCTCTTATAGTTATTTCCTTTCTTTGTTCTAAAATAGAGATTGTACTTTGATGAGTTGAAGAAGTGCAGCGAGTATTTACAAACAACGTTTCGTAATTGTATGGCCATCTGTCTGTGTGCTTTTATGAATCTACACCGCCAGTCAGTTTACATTTGCTTTTCATCCAGCTGAGTATTCTACTTCAGTTTATTAGCTTATTGCATTTATTAATGAATAATTTAAATTCATAAATTTATTAAAACATTTGATCATCTATTCTACGTAAGCAGTTTACCCGGCAGAACGATTATCGACATCTGCTTGGCTAATAGACTTTCTCAGAACCACTACGCAGTTAAGATAGTTGTTATGACAAATGGTTACGAATTGAAGAGAAAAATCAGCAACATACAAGAAAAAAAGTCTGTATGTACATATACACGTACGCATAAATGGAGACTGTCTTATAAATTGAGATCGTTCAGTTCTTTTTTTGCTGACACTTTTTTTTTCTCTTATCCTTAAATTCTCTTCCTGGTCGAGGACGATAATAACATAAAATACTTAATATTGTTGAGTATCTGGCCGGCATCCTTCGTTCCAGATGTAATGAATAAGTAAGCAAGCCAGTAAGAATCCAGTGTTAACGTATTCCTTGTAAGTCCTTCGTCCGAGATAATCCAAGTATCAATGACATAAGCTCCGAATATGGTCTCTATTAATACAGCAGAAGCATCAGCAGCAGTGCCAGTGATTGGACAATAGAAATCCTTCTCAGGTCACGTGTTTATAGGCGAGTCTACAAATAAGAGTGACCATTTACCTGATGCCTTATATAAAAAAAATCCAACAAATATAACTTAACACTTCTATCCCGGTGGATTGAATAAAAGGTTTGGTTCGAAGTTCTATGAAAGCTCCCGATTAAAACAAGAAGGTTTTCCAAGATCGACATAAAGGCTCCCGAGTTCGAATAGAAGCTTCCCGAGTTCGACCAGAACCACCCGAAGAAGTTTGGATGGCACATCAGCCGAAACGTTGTGTATATAACAATAAAGATGGGGGCAATAGTCCGGAAAATCCAAATAATCCAAACTTTTTTTCCCTTACCTTTAAATTCTATTCATCTTTCTTTTTCTGTTCCCATTAATTTTTTTCGTTTTTCTTTTACTCTAACCTTAACTCTCTCTTTCTTTTTCACTTTCTTTTTCACTTTCTCTTCTTTTTCTTTTTCTTTTTCCCACACCTTTCTCCTTCTTTACTTCTCTTTCTTCTTTTACTCCTTTTTTTCCCTTTGCCTCTCTTCCAAACTCTTTTACTTTTAGATGGTGTTAGAATTCAGTTAAAATACGAGATTTAAAAGATGATTTTCAAGGGCAGCCATCTTCTCACCACTTGAAAATTGTCGTAACACACTTTTCTCATTTTCGTACATGTGCCACACAAATATAATCTTAGTAAATATTTACATACACGGGCATAGAGTTTGTTTTTTATTTACCAAGTTTATTTAGTCTGAAATGAAATCCCAGAATCTTCTAGCAATCGAAATTTATTATGTCATACAAGATTAAGCACATTGAATTTTGTTGTATATGTACGCAGGTGGATCAATAAGTTCGTATCCGGAATATTTAACCTGAATTTAGACCTATAGTTTTTACAACATAATGTTCAGTCTATGTGATTAATATTCAGCAAAGTAAAGAAGTAATTATGTTAAAACATAAATGTCGAGGATCAAGTGATGTTTAGCAGTTCTATCATGATGATGTACACCATTTATGTTTCGTACAGGATGTGTGATAAAAAATTACACTACAAAGTTAAAATGGCAATGGATGAGATTTTAAACCTGTTTGGGCTCTATTTATTGTAACCCACCAATATGACTTTTAAAAATTGAGTTTTAAAAAAAGTTGAATACACATTAAGAATGAATAAAAAAAAACGTTTTCGGTAAAAAAATACCCCGACAAAGTTTGACATGCCGTAAAATGCAACCAACTCAACTCCAGTTCAGCCCCCTCCTCGTATGAGGATATAATTTCATGTTTTCTTAGACAGATCTAATAGACTACACTCATTATATATCTTATTGTGTATTTTTGTCGTTGAAGCCGTAAGTTGCATTACCTTCAGCAAATTCTTCGAACAAATTGAAGCCTCGTTTTCAGAGAAACTTTGGCGAGATAACCTTTTCGAAACTTCAATATCAACAAAGAGAAATGAATATTCTCGTTAGATTTCAATTCTGTCTCTTTGTCATTTCCTTCCTTTGTCCGAAAATAAAGATTGCACTACGCTGAGTTGCAGCTTATTTAACAACACACTTAATATTTGTCTGTCAACGTCATTGGCTCTTATAACAATCTTATAATTATTGTAAGACGAAATTTGAAAATGAAATGCCACCCAGATAAATAATGATACACGTGACTAAATCGACTATGCTGATTCTGCCACTGTGTTTTAAAAATGCCCTAGCACGTAAATTTTATGAGATATGCACTTAATCATCATCATCATCATCATCATCATCATCAATTTCATCATCTTCATCATCATCGTTGTGAACGAGCCATGCGTACCTTGCATAGAGAGTGAATGCGCTGGTCCAGAACTATTTTATACACGGCTGTCCGTGAACATCGGTGTGATTACTAAGACTGCAATTAGTTCGCAACCATTACGCGAACCTTCTACCTCGACGTTTCATCACTCTGTTGTGAGTTACTCTATGTCTGGCGTACATTTAGTTTGAATGTACTAGTATACTGAATACTGATTCAGTATACAATCATTATCAAGAGATGCTGATAACACGAATTCCCTTGACTCTCTCTCTCTCTCTCTCTCTCTCTCTCTCTCTCTCTCTCTCTCTCTCTCTCTCTGTCTCGCCATCCGTCTCTATCGAGCATCACTATTGACAGGTCATCTACACGGCATCCAGTACCAACACATAGCTAATGAATATAAGTTTTTACTTGTCAATCGATACCAGTGTATCTATGTGTATGATTCCATAGGAGAACGTCATTTATGAGTTTTTCCTGCTTTCTCTCGCTGTGCCGTGAATGTCTTGTTCATATTATTTGGATGTTTTGTGAAATAAGAAATAAGTGGGTGAATAGCTGCTGTTTTGTGGGTTGAGCATTGTTATGAACAAGCAGAATTTACCTGTCATGTCTGGTATAAACTCGCCTTGATACCTTTTTCCTTCTCGGATATGTCCTGGTGGGGCTTCTCCTTAGGCTCATCGCTTACGACACTCGGAGAATAGAAGACTCGCATTTCAAGCGACATTCAATATTATATTCTTTGATATACTGCTAGCATATTGTTTACTAAATCAGGAACTGTATGTTTCTAAACGGTTATCGTTGCAGGAAATAAAGTCGACGAGTTGGGTTCGAATCTCAACGAGACTGTTTGCTTTTCACTTTATGTTTATGCATTTATGAAAGGAATGGATTCTCTTTTCTCTCGTCACCTATATATGAATTGTAAGGTGTTCGTGGTCTAATTGTTACCGTCGTAGGAAATGGACACGGTGGCAAGAGTTCAAATCCTGGTCGAGGCTGTTTGTATTTCACATAGCAGTAATACCATTGGGAAAGGTATGCATGCAACTATTATCTCTCCAGTTGTGTAGAGTAGACTGGGCTCTTCAACGTTGGTTAGTCAACCAGTCTAGGAGAAGCAAAACTCAGCATTCAAAATCTGCTAAACTTCGCTTAAGAAATTGACATTCGCTTAAGGGATTGATATATATATATATATATATATATATATATATATATATATATATATATATATAGTGTATTTTGGCAGCAATTTTTCTTTCAAACATGTTGGGTTAAACTCTACTGATGATTCTTGTCGGACGAGTTTTTGTTCGATCCTTTCTAACTGTCTGGCCATCTTTTTAATGTCAGGGTGGAACTATGGACCATCTTGAAAACAAAGTCTTTAATATTATTGAAAAAAACAGAATCTATGTTCGCTATGTTTATGAACTCCACGAACTACAAAGACATTTCAACAACACTCCCTACAAAACTTCACATATGAACCTAACACAACAATAAACTTCCATTCCCCGACGTTATGATAGACTCTAACAACAACATATTCGAACGCCGTATATTTGAAATTTTTTTTTCTTTTACACATACACACAATGCTTCAAAGATACTATTAAAAAAAACTTTATTTCACTATGCCGAGCAAGGCTATATTTATAGTAAAAATAAAAAGAATTTCGAACAAATTAACATCACGGAAATAATTTAACATCACGGAAGTAACCGAAAAAGAAAAAAAATTAAAAATATACGGCGTTCCTCAACTTCTTAAACAACAGATGATTACAATATCGCCGTGGGATAAGTATTATAAAAAAAACCTAGTACTTTCAATAACTCTGAGGATGGAATTTTACTTCCGAAAATATTTAGTTTTGTAAAAAAAACAAAAGTTAAATAAATATAATTTTCAACACATATTGCATTGTAAATTGCCTTCGAAAATCTTTATATTATATTATATATATATATATATATATATATATATATATATATATATATATATATATATATATATATATATATATATATATTTCCTTTCGCTTTTTTGCAATTGTAAATGTTAAACAATCTAAGTTACTTAGAATTCGCCAATATCACAATATTTGTATCATATGAAAGAAGTCACTCTTCTTACTAGCAGTGGTTGAATTAATCAACCAAGATCTATGATACTCGGATATTTCTGCGGAAATGTATTCTCCCTAATCATCATCATCATCACCATCATCATCAATGGTACCTTGCAAAGAAGCGCATCAATTTCCTGGATAAGATCTATAAAGCTAGTCAATACATTTCATATCAAAACGTATCTCAAAACACAGGAATATCTCATCCTTGCAATTTTTCAAATCTTTATTGAAATCATTACTGTCACTAAAAGATTCACACACACACATACACACACACACACACACACACACACACACACACACACACACACACATATATATATACATAGACACATATATATACATATGTATATGTATATATGAAACACTCTCTGGCGGCCTTTACGTATATACATATGTATGTATTTATCAGTTAAAATCCTCGTCCCAGACTGTATGTACTGATGGCCAAGAGGCTGGAAGTAGCCTGCAAGTGTCTAGACACGCTGAAGAGACGTGATACGTTGAAACACGGTGTCTGCGGATGATATATATATATATATATATATATATATATATATATATATATATATATATAATTTTCGTATTCTGCATTCTATGAATTCTAATGTTAGGATTGGGAGTTTATGCTAAAGCAATAGAATTTTTCAAATCTTTATTGAAATCATTACTATCACTAAAAGACACACACACAAACACACACGCACACACACACACATATATATATATATATATATATATATATATATATATATATATATATATATATGCGTGTTCTGTGTGTATGTGTGTGCGTGTGTCTGTGTCTGTGTCTGTGCGGGTGTGCATGGGTTGAGCGTGCATCTGTGGATATGATTACAACGTGTATTTAGGTTGACATGTTCAGCGGTACATCAACAAGTCCATCTCTTAATGATGAAAAAATATTTTATCCAACAAAACAAATATTTAGTTTCCAACACAACTTCCTTTGGTGTCAGTTTATTTAATTCAGTAATAAATATTGAGCTCATATTTCCACTTCCCCGCAGAAATACACGCCACTTTACACACACACACACACACATACATATATATATATATATATATATATATATATACATACACACACACACTCACACACACACACACACACACACACACACACATATATATATATATATATATAATATATATAAGAGTAAATATATGAAGACCAGATCAAGAGGATATTGTTAATGCAGGAATTTCTTTCCCTTCAATATTGCAGATTTCGTTTTGGGTCTCACCGATCAAGATAAAAAAAAATATAAATGACCGATGCTTTAAATCTAGAAATAAATTTCATGCCAGTCGACCCACATCAACTTTCATCCAGAAATAATAGTCAATCTAAATGAGATCTTTCGAAAGACACAATGGTTCCCCATATATAATGCTTTTAGATAAACGTTGCTGAAGATTGCTAGCTCGAATTAGGAAGACATAAAGATATAAAATTATTTACCCATTTCTTCTTTATTTTTTGTTATATTTCTTTACGTTTATTTTTATTGAATAAGTTCTATATTCTAAGATTTAATGTCACGCGCCAGTATAACGATTATCAGCACGAAACAAAGAAATTAACAAGTCGATTTCAACTGATAGATTTGCAAATGGTAAGAACTCACATTTTTGCAGTCTCACATGAAGGAATCATGAAAGAAATTGTCCCGTCGTTGGTGTGTCCATATGATTGGCGGAAATACCAAATTGTCGTTTGTCTTAAAATTGTATAAAAATAATTTACTTATATTTTCAAAATGGAAGAATCAATTTCCAAACTTAATCATCCTTCTTTGTAACTTTATTCTTTTGTCTTTTACTTTTTCATCACCAACGTCATTATATATGTAAAAAGAAAGTTGTCTTCGGGGTGGCCTCATGTCGGTATCAGCCGACAACAAGGGAGTGGAGCGCTAAACCCACCTTCAGCTCCTTGCTTTACCGTGCTACTGATACGCTTACTTGGCGAGAGCCGGTATCGAACCAGGAACTTTATGGTTCCTAGGCAGACGCTCTACAGTATCCTAGCCGATCTAGACTGTATGTTAATCTGAATAGTCTAGATTATTCTTCTGATTTATAGTACCCCAGTCTATTTCCAGGTTCTCTAACACCAACTGGTATTCTATTCACCTTCACGTTCAACAAACTTTTCAGCTCTCTGGCAACTAGTAGAAAAATCATCATCATCATCATCATCATCATCCCGTTACCAAATTATACTAATTCCCAATGGTTTATCAATAAATCCATAGTCTAACATGCAATTTATAGGTGAATAGATTTGGATATTTTAAGGTCTATTTTTTTCTTTTTCTTTTTCGTTTTCTTTTACTTTCCTTATTCTGTCTTTATTCAGATAAATCTTAATAACAATATTTTCTTTGTTAATGTGTGTATATATGTTAGTGTTTGTTTGTGAAAGATTAGGTTGACATATGTGTTAGTAAATTTATAGGTCTGTCGCTTATTACTGAAAAAGAATTATTTATTTTACACAACGAATATTTATTTTACAACACAGTTTCCTTGGTAATTTACTTAATTCACTAATACATAGTGTATACATCTATTCATTTACACGCACAAGAACACTAACACACACTCTCTTACAACACCTACACTCACACACATACACAAACGCACACACTCACCCCCATATATATATATATATGTGTGTGTGTGTGTGTGTGTGTGTGTGTGTGTGGTGCCTAAAGTGGTGTAATGGTCAGTAAGCTAGATTCGCAGACCATTGTTTGGGATTTCGATTTTCACTAGGCGCCCCATACTACTGGCCTTGTGCTAAATCTAAGCAGAGCTTAGTAAATAACTATATATATATATATATATATATATGTGTGTGTGTGTGTGTGTGTGTGTGTAGTATATTGAGAAAAATGAAAAAACACAAGTTTAAATGGGTTAAGTGGTGAGTTTATTGGCCGACACTGCAGTGTTCCGATCTATTAATTAGATCATCTCCAGGGCATTTGTTGATATATAGAAGGTGATAAGAATTTTTTTTATCACAGAATAACGAGAAAAGCGAATGGTAGTCCTTGATATTCATCTCGTTTAAAAAATTTTTTTGAGGTTTGAAAAAAGCGAAGCCGGTTTGAAAAAGCGAAGCCGGTTTGAAAAAAGCGAAGCCGGTTTGAAATGTGACGTCAAATATTCTATTTTACGGCGTGGGTATGGGACGGTGTAAGTGTGTGTATCGAAAGGTAACATTGTGCATTTTTAGGTGTGTGTGTGTGTGTGTGTGTGTGTGTGTGTGTAAATCTTTTGCGATAAACGACAGCGGAAATAAACCTCAAGGTTGTGTGTGTGTGTGTGTGTGTGTGTGTGTGTGTGTGTGTGTGTGTGTGTGTGTGTGTGTGCATGTTTGTATGTGTGTATTTGTAAGAGGTAGGGGATAGGTGTCATTGTGCGTCAAAATATTTTTTTATATTAAGAGAAGAGAAGGAAGTCGGCTGTGTGTGGGGGGGAATGAAAAATTTTTATAGTAAGATTTCTGTATTTAAAGTTTTGAATATTGTTGTTTTATTGTTGGAACTGATTATGTGACACACACACACACACACACACAACACACAATATATATATATATATATATATATATATATATATATATATATATATATATATATATATCAGCATGAGACCAAGAGAACATTGTTTATGCTGGGATTGATTTTCTTTCAGTCTTGTTGATTTGCTTTTGAGCCTCACCGATCAAGATAAGAAAGATACATGATTGATGCCATCATATTCCTCCATTTCTTCTTTCTTTCTTCCTTCCTTCCTTTCCTTATTTCTTTTAATTAGATTATTCAATACACTTGCATTTCTCTTCACCAGATTCTCGATTTAATTCGATGAATTCTTTGAAAAAGTTTTTTCGATTTCATCAAATTCTTGCAACCGCTGACCAGACAATTCGAAAGCAAAATAGTCTGAATATATTCGGCCATGATGTATACCAAACTAAATTAAGATCATCATTTTTTTTTTCTCAAAATTCCCCAAAGAGTATTCATGCATAAGTAATATAGATCAATGTAGACTTCAATGAAACTTTTAAGATTTCCTTAATCAAAAGAAGATGGCCGCCGTTGCTGGAAGCATTTCTATCAACCTTGTACTTTGCCGACTTGAATGAATGTAGGTCGCTAGTCATTTAAAGAAACTCTTTTTCAGGCCACAACTTAATGCTAGCAAAAAATCTCGCTGAATGACTTAATTAGTATAATGTGTATGTGTCACGTAGCCTGCCAAGAGACGATACTACCACTGAGCATGCTAAATGATGAATTATAAAATGTTTAGCAATTGAGAATAGTGATCATCTCAGACGAGTCAGCAATGGCCAACAGAAAAGATATTAAACCAATTAAACTGAAATGCAGCAGCAAAAGAATGTGAAATGAAATAACTAGGTCACGTCATCGTGGGTATCATACAAAGCCTCGTGTATATCACACAATTCAATTAAACTTTCGGGCTTATAGGCCCACGCATCAATCTCCTACTTCAGAAAATTAATAGAAAGGTTTTTCGCCTTAATAACGAGACTTGTAAAGTGCAGCGGCTAATCCATCGCATCTCACTGGTAATTGTACATGCTAACTTCTACTACTACTACTACTACTACTACTACTGCTACTACTACTAATGCTGCTGCTGCTGCTATTAATACTATTACTACTACTACTAATAATAATAATGATATTTTTTAAATAGCATCAGTTAACGCTGATGGGAAAAACTCAAAAGGAGTGAAACTAATAATTTCAATATAAGGACATTGCAAAAGAACAAAATTAACAATATAAAATGGAAAGAAAAATAACTTCAAGTAACAATCTGGAAAGATTGCACACGAGATGACAAGAAGATGGCTTAGAAAGCGAAACCTCAAAAAGAGAACCTGAATCTCTTTTCATAGCAACACAAAATAATACCATAAGAATCAATTATATCATATCGAAAATAGATAAGACACAACAAAATAGAAAGAGACGATATGAGTAATCACATGATAAGTGAATGCAACAAATAATCAGAAAAGGATTACAAGACAACGTGCGACTGGGTAGAGGTGGGCCACTGGGAATTGCGCAAGAGACTAAGAATTGAGAAAAATACCAATTGGGGTATATACAAAAACCAGAATCTGACCCAGAAAATGAGACTCATAACATTCTGTGGGATTTTAAGATACACACGGATCACTCGATCCCAATCAGAATGCCAGACATTGTGTTAATTAACAAGAAAAAAGATTTTGCTGTTCCGGTGGAATATAAATAAATTTAAAGATGAATAATTATTTGGATCATGACTGATAGAGGAGAAACTGTAGAACATGAAAGTGAAAGTGATACCAATTATAGTTTGCGAGTTCGGCAAAGTTTCCAAAGGCTTGGCAAACAGAGTGGAATGATTGGAGATCAGCGCACGTATCGAGACCATACATACCATACCATTTTTGAGATAGGATAGAATATTCAGTCCGGGAAACCCGAGAAGTTCTGTTTCACTCAAGTTTCAATGAAAGACCATCCACCTGCTCACGCTGGTGTGAAAAACTTGCAAGAGAAGTAATATAATAAATAATCAGTATTATTTTGGATTTTTCGGGCTGATGTGTCCTTCGGCTTTCTTCAGGGGTTTCTCGTTAAATTCAGGAATCATCTCTCCAAACTCGTGAACCTTCATGTCGTAATCGGGTGCAGTGGTAAACGGGGAAATAAAAAGATCGGTTATGAAATGAAAAGGGAAGTCGTCTACTCTTATGTGATGAAGTTAATATTATAGGAAATAAATTATGGAAAAGAAGACGTATCAAAGTATCAGCGCATATGTTTGGCTATAGTAACCTCTTAAGTAGAATAAGAATAAAAATGAATACAATATTGTAACAAATAATTTAAACGACTAGATTAAATTTTAAAATGGCAATATGAGTCAAGGTAAAATATCATACCGAAATATTAAGAGAAATATTCTTGGTAAAAAGAACATTAAGTTTATGAGCTCCACAAATTCATTCTGGATTGTCCAGTTGGACACATGGCGCAACGGATATAGGAGTTGATTTAATACAGTTCTACATGATGATCATCTGTAGGTTGCAGTTTCAATCCTGACAACGGGCAATAATAACATAGAAAGTTTAACACTTATACGCGGTTATGGTTGACGGATTGAGAACAATCTATCCTGGTGGATTGAATAAAGGGTTCAGTTAGAAGGTTCCTGTGTTCAACAGGAAACACCTGAAGAAAGCCAGAGGTTTCTTTGACCGAAACCATATGCATATAACAATAAACATGAAGGCAAACTGAATCATTAATCCTTATCTAAAAACATTCATATAAATAATCAGTGATTCGAAAGCAAAAATGTTAAAGTCGAAGAAACCTGTAAATTGGAAAAGAATATCTGTGTGTTTTGTACATTCAGTCGTTGATAAAGTATCAAAATAAATAAATGTTAAATATACTTGAATACTGTTCTACCTTTTCAACTCACTTTACTTCATTATTCAAAAGACGGTATTGAATTCTTCAGTTCTATAAAAAAAGAATTATGAAAATATATAATGACGTCAATAATTTCTCTCATATTTATTTCTTTTTAATTCATAATCATTAATAATTGATAATTTACATCTTGATAACGTGAGGAATATTTACCAGGTTGTTAGCCACTTGGCTCGGAAAATTTTAATAAAAAAGGAAAACAAATAACAAATGAAATATGCCAATATATATATATTTACCAACCTCTCCGCACGGGCAGGATGTGACACAAGGTCAATTTCTTAAGCGGAGTTCAACAGGTTTGAATTCGGAGTTTTCCTTCTCCTAGACCGGTTGCCTAACCAAGGTTAAAGAGCCCAGTCTGCCCTACTATATATCCATAGCTGGAGGGAGAGTAGGATTCATACTTTTCCCAAGGGTATTAGCGCTAAGTGAAAATGCAATTACTACATCCAGGAATTGAACTCGGGGCGACGAGTCCATTTCCTATTACTTTAACCATGACACCACGCGCTTCCATGCCAATATGCCAATATATAATGGGGCAAAATATGCTGTGGTATAAAATTAAAAACGAAAGGCAATAGAACTGATTTATTTTAAATTAATAAACACGAGATAAATGTATGTTTCTCAAAATCTATTTGATAGACGGATATCATGCCAAGAATTTCTTTTCAACTCATCTCTAAGTGTAACAGAGATTATGTAAAGGTGTCCATCTTTCATAAAAATAAAACAACCCTTCCCCCCTGGAAAGTCGGTGAAAATTTATTAAAAATTGTCTTTCTACGCCAGAATTATTAAATTCGTTAGTAAATAAAATTTGTAAAGCTAAAAGAGAAATCTTGTGCCTGTTTCTCTTTGAATATGAGGTAAGCAGACTATCTATCTATCTATCTATCTATCTATCTATCTATCTATCTATCTCAGTCTTTCTATCTATCTATCTATCTATCTGTCTGTCTATCTATCTATCTATCTATCTATCTGTCTGATCTATCTATCTATCTATCTATCTATCTATCTATCTATCTATCTATCTATCTATCTATCTATCTATCTCTGTCTGTTCGTCTATCTCATCTATCTATCTATCTATCTATCTATCTATCTATCTCAGTCTGTTCACATCTATCTATCTATCTATCTATCTATCTATCTGTCTGTCTGTCTGTCTGTCTATCTATCTATCTATCTATCTGTCTGTCTGTCTGTCTGTCATCTATCTATCTATCTATCTATCTATATATCTATCTCTCTTCTGTCTTTCATCTTTCCCTGCTATTAACTAGCTTTTCAATTGCTAACTGCGACGGATTTTATAACCTTGCGAGGTCAGTAGAGAACGGATAAATAACTATGGACTGTAAGTCTGTCTATTAACTGGCTCAATGTCTCGCATTCTTTCTTATCTTGAAAGCCATTGGCAGCGATTTCATTATTTGAAGTATATAAAGGTAGGCTTAAGAGAAACAGGACGCATGTCACAAAGAGGAAAATATTCTTCTATCCAAGTGGGTTATTCAAATGAACAATTAAATTGGGGAAGGGAATATGAAATAATATTCTAAACATGAATTCTTTGGCTTCTTGTATATTGAGGTCTCCTGAAAATGTTGTGTTACCCTGACAAGCACAGTGAAATAAGCTTATATGTTGTATAAGTGGAAACAGAAAGAATTGAAATAATTCTGAATGCACGCTTAGAATATGCTGACTGTACACTCTGAAAAGGATTGACATTCTCACCAAAGGAGTATCCTGGCTAAGACACTATAATGTATCTGATGGTGAAGTTCCTATTTCGGAGATATGGGTTGCAATGGAGTACTTCATCACTTAATATGGAGATTAAATCATAAGAATCAGTTGATAGTAATTGAATACTGAATAATAATTAAAGACTCAGAAATTTATAATTTTACATTAGTGTGGGACACAGAATGTGGTTAATTAACGCCTGGAGAAGATATCAGAAGATCTAAAACACGTGTCGCTAATGTAATATAAGTAATAATAAAATTTAAAAAAAAACATCCATTTTACGGACCTTCATTTTCATTATATATATATATATATATATATATAAAGGATATATTCCTTGTTTAGAATTTTAAACAAGGTATATGTATTTTTTTTATAATACTCTGTATTTGTAAAAATATATACGCAAGTCTTTATATGTACGTTTGAATTTTCAATTTTGGTTGGATCCTATCAAAGTAATACTTGATATCCTCTCTCTCTCTCTCTCTCTCTCTCTCTCTCTCTCTCTCTATATATATATATATATATATATATATATATATATATGGGAATTTTTGTAAACCTGGGTTTCATGTTATAGCGCATTCGTCAAATCGGCCAAGGGTGTTGGTTCGTTAGATTTTATGCCATGTCAACACTTATTGGGTTATTTTATGCCAAAGATGTCTTGTTTTATTCATTTCTTTTTAAACCCAATTTTCTAAAACATTTTTAACTCATTTGTTTCTATCTAATCTATTGATGGGATCCTAACAGGTACTACCACTCAGGGTCAGAAATTACACATAATAGCCAGGATTTGTTAATCCCGATGATCCTAATTTCTAATCATTGATAATCACTTAATTTCCAAGAGAAAAAAATAAATTAAATTGTCGATTTTGATACAATTATACGCAACTTTTTTCTAAGATAATGTTGCGTATCGCCTTCTTTGTTCGGCACTAAATCGTATATGTTATATACTGGCATCTTCAAACTCACGCTGTTAAGTCGGCGTACGTATCGTAGTGGGCATCGTCACTACCCTAGACGATATATGTAGTGGTCACTTAATGAAATCACAACACATGAGTATAGAGAAGGTTTGACTTTATTTCTTCTTCTCGGCTGTACGTGGTGGGCGGAGAGCGTTGACAATGAAATGACCGAGAGGTTAACAATGACTACCACCACTGCTGGGATCTGAGGCAAAGAGGGGTGGACGAACCTCACTGCCCGCTGACAGCGATGGTGCGAGACCGTGAGCGTCGGTCACTCCGTTCTCTTTGCCGTCCGCTGTCTCTCTGGGGTCTGTTCACTACAGACTGTTCTTTTATATATCTCAAACGCCAACGCATTTTCTTTGTTCGCTCCCACCAGGAAAAAGTCCCTTGTCATCTTTGTCGTTCCCCCTCTGTTTAATTCAACCGGAAATTTCTATTTCCGTTTGTACAATATACAACAATAAGATAATTCGCAATGCATTTCAGTTATACATGTAATATTTTTATTATTTCAGTAAAATCTGCAGGAATTCCTTACCACTGACTATCCCAATTCGCATAACTTTCAAAGTAAATCTAAACAAAACATCCGTAAAAGAGATTTCAATTTAAAATAATTCAAAGTAAATCTAAACAAAACATCCGTAAAAGAGATTTCAATTTAAAATAATCCTATAATTTAATACAAAATTATTTCTCTACCGCTTGAAATATTCAATCTTTAGTACCAAATATAGACTAAAACTATTTTTTTAAAAGTGGGGAAAATAACGGGGAAATCAGTTGCTAGTCATATAAAAATACAGTCAGCTTTGAAATACAATCTATATATTAATACTCGTATTCCTTAATAGTGCGACAGTTATCATCTTGCAACACCTTCTGGTTAAAAATGAGACCGTTCAAATCGTCCAAGATTAAATACAAAAATGTAAATCCTGATTATCTGATGTTACTTATCCACCGAATTCTTATTTTTTATGAGTATCATCACCTCAGCTAAATAATGGACCATTCCGTTTTTAAGAAAGAAAGAGAAGAAGAAAAAGTACATGCTACACAGAAAAGATATAATAAAAAACTGAGTTGGAAAGATAGAGAGAGGGTGTGAGCGCGCGGAAGCAATAACGCTAATCTGTTTGAATCAAACATAATGAAAAGATGAAAAGAAGGAAAGAAAAAAGTGAGAGAAAGTTAAATCAAGATTATTATACTTTTTAAATATTGAACTATTTCGCAATAGCTCTTAATTAAAAATACCAAACATTGCAATATTTAAATTATCTTATTGTGGTATACCCACAGGTCGTATTAGTAGTGATTATTCTTATATTTTCTACGCTTGGACTGTATGCCTATATCTAATCATTAAAATGTATGGAAATGTGAATGTATTTGTTGCATAGATCCGAAACCCGATATTCCCCCTTACATAATTACATGACTCCAAATATCACCCGAAGTCGGGACATAAAATACAGTGAATGTTTACTTTGCAAAAGTGTAAGACCTGTATCTGATGGTGAGGCTCTTGTTCTGGAGAACTGGAGTGTAGAGTATACGTTCATTACTATTACTTCAAGGTGTACTCTGACCCGGAGTGGTAGTACCTGTTAGGGTACTATCTATGGGTCAAATACATCTGTTTGTAAATTATTTCTAGTAAATAGAAATAATTGATATCATATAGCTGTGGTAAAAATTAAGAAACTACACAAAATGTATATATATATATATATATATATTATATATATATATATATATATATATATATATATACCAACTCCTCCGTACGAACAGGATACGACACAATGTCAGTTTCTTGAGCGGGGTTTAACAGGTTTGAATCCAAAGTTAAATAGGCCAGCCTGACCTTTACCCATAGCTGTAGAGAGTATTGGATTCATACCTTGCCCAAGGGTATTAGCGCTATGTGAAATGCAAACAGTTTCGTCCAGGATTTGAACTCGGGTCGATTCTTACGACTTTAGCCATTACACCATATGCCTCCATAATGTAAATATAAACGTACAATTAACACTATTCCCTGACGTTTTGGCTTAAAGTAACCCCAGATGGGATGACATACCGTTAAAATAAATTAATCAATCTGAATGGCCGCAGAAAGATGATATTAAAAAGAAATCAGTCTGCTTCAAATAAATTGAGAGCTTAGACAATTATTTTAGCCACACCTTAGGGTATTTGGAGTGTACTTCATCCGGGAATCCGAGCATCAGATAATTAATCGATGAATAGACTTTATTTAGCTCATTAATATTAACTTAATATTAATCCCCAATATTCAATTGGATACAAAGCAGATGATAAAATGATAACATCTATCACTTGAAATAGAGATATTATATAATTTTGCATTGAAAATGTTTTGATAATCAACATTCGAACTTTAAAATGTATTTAGTCTCTTTTTAGGAAAGCACTACTTTTACTG
>CM042144.1:112710350-112722850 GCA_023376005.1 Doryteuthis pealeii
TTTTTTTTTTCGTTCTATTTTGTTTCTTTTTTGTTTTTCTTCCCTGTTTTGTTTTTCTTCTCTCGCAGCCAGGAAAGAGGATGCCACTCTGCACTGCATTAACGGACCTAACGAAGGCATCCAGCCTGGCCACCCGAAGTGTTTGCAGACCCTGCACCAGAGACTCCAGATATTGCTATTCAAAGATTGTACCGCTCAACCACTTATGCAGTTGCAAAAAAAACGTATTTTTTTAGTAGACAGAAGGATGCCAACCATATATATATATATATATATATATATATATATATATATATATATATATATATATATATTGAACGAAATGTTCCATTAATTATAACAACTAATTGTCACGGATTGTTATAGAAAATTCTAATACAAAAGAACTTATGCTTTATTTCCCTTTTTTTTTTACTTTATCAATCTGGGTTCTTCCAATCTTCGGTACACTTTAAGTGGACTATATTTCTCAAAGGAAATGCAATTTATACTGAATTTACTTATATCAAAACACTTATAAAAGTCTTGTGAGGATATGATTTTTTAAAATGTTATCCTGTGTATTATATCAAAGATAACGCAAAGAAATTGATATAGAAATGGAACTCTACTTTCATTTTTGGGACAATCAACAGAGGCACCAGTAGACATGTTGAATCTTTTAGTTTCACTTTTCACCATTAATTTTGCAAAACATGAAACTAACACCTTCTTTAATGTTATAGCATTGTATCTAGTAGAAGAAAAATGAGAAAGGAGGTGAGTTAAATGATAAATAAATTCAGTTAACATTTGAAACTAAGAGAAAAAGAAAATCACACATCAAAGACATCCACGTGTCTATTGATTATAAATGACAACATTAAATATACAACCATCTATATAATGAAGATTTCTTAACGTTTAAATAATAAGATATTTCTGGAAAATCTCAAGAGAATATCGAAAGAATAAAACAAATATTTCCTATGGGAATTAGACGTGGATTTTCTTTTTCATGTGTTTTCTTACTTTTATCTTGGCAAAATAACTAATAAATAAATCACTATATTTTCATTTCGTTGTTTTTCTAGCACTTTCAGGTATTCTTTGAAATTGCATCTTGTACTTACGAAATAAATCATATAGATATTAAAAAAAAACTTGATACATATTTTGGCATAAGTTCATGTACATGTTTTTCCATACATGTAGATATTTTCAAAGCTTATGTTAGTTTGACACAAGGCCAAAATAAGGAGGTCTAAATCAAAGGTGACTGGAAAATTAGATTTGTTTAGGGTTGGGCACAGGGCTTCATCAAAAGGACACAGTGAGGGCAGAATATGTCAGTCCCTGCTATCCGAGTTGAAGTGGCACAAAATAAAATAGAGAAAAATATTCAGTTTCTGTTAAGAACGAATTGCTGGATATCTCGCCTTAGGACTGAAATTATCGAGATAGTTGCACAATCTTTTATTATTATGCATTGAGATTGACCCTGACAGTGAACCTCACAAATGTAGCCTTGTGTCGAACTTAGATAAACCAAAATACATAGAAAAACATATTTCAAAGTATCTGAGAATATGATATGTGAAAGAAAGTTTATCTGGTAGATATCTTTTACTTTTTCATGAGTCTGATCCTCACAGAGTGCTATCATTTGTGATAGACTAACTACGGACCGATGCAGTAGTTAATGAATATATCGACTGATGTATAATTTTGAAAAAATACAGTAGCACAGAACTATAATCAAAACGATTTCTTCCATTCATTTTATATATATATATATATATATATATATATATATTTCTACTATAATAAAATATCAATTTCCTTTATATACGTATTTTTGCCTGCAATACACTAAATCAATCAATGAAGATCATGTAAAACAAGTATTGATTTACTTCCCTTGAAATCAAAATTTACATAGACAAATTCATAGAAAGAGAGTTGTGTTTAGAAAGCTAACTTATCTGACTATTACCTCTGTAGAGATTTCGATTCTCTTGAGATGTTCAATATCTATGTCATAGTGAATTTGCATAATTATATGGAATTAAAACCTTAATTGAAAACTAATATTTCAAGAGTTGCATGCCATAATATTATAATAATAGTAAGATCTTAACAGATTTCACAGATGGCCTAATTTTTTTACTTTGGTTTGGTTTATTAGATTTTACGACATATCAACCCCTGTTGGGTTATTTTATGCTGAAGACATTTCATTCTATTTATGCTTGATGGGAGTTTAAAAAGATTTTCAACACATTTTTAAAACTAATTTTCTTCTTCTACTTAACCCATTTATGATACCATAACAGAGTGGAACTGGGAGTAATGGCAATGAAGTGTACTCCATATTCCCCAGGTCTTCAAAAATTGGAACTCCAACATCAGATAGAGTTTAACCTCATATCCAGGATACTAAGACCCTCAGCCGCCGCTTTCTAGCACATATATGATAAAAAGGGTTGGGGCTTGCCATAAGGGCATTGGGTCGGGAAACTCGTATAAGTGCTAGGGATTGACGTGACATGCTGATTGATCGGAGGGGCTCTCTCCGACTGTCCGTCTAGCGTAAGTAAGGGCCAAAGTGGAATGTTGCAAGCCATGGACTGCTTAGCCAGCAGGTTTCCATCCTTAAGCATCACGGATGACCAACAGGTGGAACCATTAGGGTCTTACTCTCTGCAGAGATTCAGACAGTGTATACTAAAGCCCCAGATAAATTATTTGGACACAGGTGCACTAGAATATTTACAAGTCATTAATTTAATAGATAAATATAACCAAAATAATTTCTTTGAATTCTTTAACACGCCTTCTAGAGATGTTTCTCATTTTTAGACTGACAGTTATTGATAACTATTTTACCCAGAGTTGATTTTTTATAAAAACACATCAGATATTAACAAAAAATACCTGAGAGAGAGAGAGAGAGAGAGAGAGAGAGAGAGGGGGGGTAGACAGACATAGAGAGAGACACAGAGAGAGAGAGGGTGAGAAAAAGAGAGTATTTTCAATGGGAAGATATATTAAATATAGAAGGAAGGAACGAATAAAAAAGTCATGCAAAGACCGACTAAAAACAGAAGTAGATAGAGAGAAAGAGATGAATGAAAAGGAAATACACCGAAGAAGAAGCGAGTAAATCTGTTTCGAGAATGATATCCCAGAAATATAAAATACATTTATCATTGTGTCTGTTTGTAGTCGAGTGTTTTATATTCGCGCAATAAATCAAATCTACTTCACCGAAAGAATAATTGCATAAAGTGACTGGAACGGTTCCAATAATGGCAAGAGTAAAGTTGGAAGCCAAAATTGGCACCGAACTTTTCTGACAATTCATTGAAGTAAAAGGTTAATCGGGTCAACAACATTAAGAATTTTAGGCACATTTTCAGTGAACTGATTATCAACTGGAAATCAATAGAAATGATTCAAAAGAAAAAAATATGAAAATGGTCAGAATTAACAACTGTAATATATGTGTATATTTATATTTATATATATATATATATATATATATATATATATATATATATATCTACGTGTATGTATACATGTGTTTGTGTTTATATATATATATATATATATATATGTGTGTGTGTGTGTGTGTGTGTGTGTGTACGTGTGTGTGTGTGTGTGTGTGTCAGAGTAGTGTGGAGATGGAGTCAACAGCTCTTGGTTACCGACAGTTTCTCGCCACTGCGATTATTCAAACCAAGTACTTGGTTTGGATAATTGCGTAGGAGAGTAAGTCTCTGTACCCTACCCAAGTGCCGTTGACTCTATGTCCACACTACCCTAACTTTGATATAAATGATCTAGCGGCAATATTGAACACTGTTTACTTATAAATATACCACCCATATTATTGTGAGACAACCTGTTCTGCGCTCTGCACCTTCAATGCACGATGTCTAGACCCCAAACGTTGTAATACTCTGCGCTGGCCAATTTGAGGGCATGAGTTAGAAACAGGCTCACAATGATTAAAGACAAACAAACAACTACAAGTGTTTGTAAACAAGACGTTGATGGAAGAAGGGTGTGTGTGAGACTTCACTGTCTATCCAACTGGCTGCTACTGACTATCCCTACCGGCGACCTTAACACCTCAACGGCCCGAGTTCTAACTGCCTTAGTGCTTGAGTTTAGCTGTATTTATGTCAAATTCCCCTTCCCCCACCATCTTCTCCGGACCACACAGATGGCCAGTACTTAAATCGAATCGCAGACTTCTAGTCGTCATTAACCCTTAAAATTAAAGTAATTAAATATTTTTCCAGACACTACGTCTTCAATACGTCGACCATTAATTTTTTCAAAAGAGATTTTCTCATAAAAATCCCTTTTGCTTTTAATACCTGGGTGCATAAGATATTATCACTAAGTGGCCTAACTTCATGGTGGTCGTACAAGTCTCTTAAACTTTACGGCCTAATCTTTGGATTCGTAAAAAGGTCAACCACCCACCCCTTTTACTTATGCCTGGCTTTAACCTATTCTCTTTCTTATTCATTTATTTATTCTGACCATGTATCACATTATCTATATATATATATATATATATATATATATATATATATATATATATATATATATGAGTGTGTGTGTATGTATTTACATATATGTGCATTATCTATGTATCCATAAGTACATGTATGTATATCTGTTTATGAATATAGTTTTCCTTTATCCTTATCCCACATATGTGTATATCTCTATGCGTGTATATGTATCTATATGTGTACGTTTTTATATTGATGCATTTGTATGAATATATCTATTGACTATGGGAAGCCACCTAGAACAATTAACCCTTTAAAGTCTACTTTTCCTAAACCAAATTTGCATTGGCAATTAATGAATAAATTAAAAACAAAACTCGTAATGTATAAGAAGAACTAACAATGTTGTTAGTCAATCACTTTTGGTGTTAAACTAGTGTCGATGATTACTTAGATTATCGTCTTTAATTTGTGAAGCGTCAATTACATTCCAGAATTGTTTCGTGCAATTGAATACGTATTTCTTATTAATGATATTAGCACCTTCCGGCCAATCTATTCTTCAGACTTCTGCAGGAGTAAAATCCTTATTGAAAGAAAGGGACCCCATAGACTCCAGTTTTATGCACATAAAGTTCAAATGTCGAAATGTCCAAACAAGCATTGGAATTTAATTTGAGTTCGGCACAAAGGCATTATAAAAAAAACATTTAAACAGATTAGGAGTTTGTTTGGACTCCCCAGAGGTTTGAACCTAAGTGCTTTGAACTTCCTGGTTTTACCTACATTTAGAAATTCACAACAATCTCATTCTCAATTTTGGTGACATTGAATAATTTTGCTTAATAAGACGCACTAAAAAAATTATGGTTGCTTCAATATTTCAGATGGGGAATGTATTTCTACCTTTAAAATCCTTCTTTTATCTGAGTTCAAATATCATCAACTGGTGCCGTTTTGAAATGGGCAACGATCTCAGCCGCAACCGAGGCAATATTCATCTTCTTATTTAATCTTGAAAACCCTTAGTAATATTTATTCAGAATTCAGGCTTTTTTTCTTATTTATTTATAATTTAAAATTTTCTAACTTTCATGAGATATTTTGTCATAAAAAATGCTCATATTCGATTACATTTCGAAGATATTTTTTATGTTTGATATTAACAATCATAAAAGATAAAACAACGAAAATATTTATCAACTGTCAGACTACATCATTGAGAGAAGAGGAAAATGTTGCTGGCAACGTAGAATTTCGACACTTAATTTGTAAAAAGTCTTCAAAAAGTGAAAGCAAAAAAGAAAGATTAATAATCGATATCCGGATATTCATAGAAAATATTTTAACACGAAATCAACATTAATCATTGATCAGGTAGAAAAGAAAAACAAAAATTCGACTAAAATAATAGACACTTTAATCTAATAAAATGATAAATATTTTTATCTAAATTTTTATCTAAATTTCATATCACTATTTATAAACTGAATCGCTCGCTAGTTGTGAAAAAATATTTTTTTTTTCTCTGCGAGTGTTTCAAACTGATTATACCATAAAAAAGAAATGGCAAAAATCAGTTTCTTAGACAAGAAGAACTCTTTAAATAAAATCAAAATTTCTAATACCATCACTCATTCGAAATCCAAACAGGAAAACTACAAATTGTAGAAAACGAACATTTTACAAAAAAAAAAAAACAGTTTCAGAAAATAAAATATGTAATCAAACATTTCCCCCTATTTATCAGAGACAGAATTCCTGTAATATTTATTTTAAAATAAATCGAATATGTCTTAAAGTGTTGCTGTATGACAGTATACGGAGGCTAGAAAAACAGGAGTCATTACTAATACATAAAAGCATTTATTTGTGAATAGCAATTAAAAATCACTACCTAACTCAATTAGATAGTGATTTTTAATTGCTATTCACCAAGTTAAGTTTTGCAAAAGAAAAAGGATTAATATAAAGGGCATCCAGTGAGGATCAACATTTCTATTCAATAATATTATTATGTTTAACTGGGTTTGCTTTCTATTAATCCATGAAGTGGAGATTTGTTTTTTCTAGTAATTAATAAACTAAGAAAATATCTGTAACCTTACTTATAGATCACTAAAATTCATAACGCCCAACATTAAGAAATCATATTTCTCGCAAATCGTCTCTGGTAAGTATTCAGCATCGGAATTGCTACAACTAATGTGACTTAAAAATGACTCCTCCAGAAACAAACAAACACCCTTAAAAAGAACCCCAAAAATCCCATTCCAGACTGTTCTATTATAAATTTCCCTCTCCCATTTTGAAGGGAATATTTTCTGTAGTTTTTCTATTCTTACTATTGTTACTATTGTATTGTTGCTTTGATTTTACTAATGTTATTACCCACTTCAAAAATGTCGATGTAAATGCTCGAAGGGACATTGAATGTGGAACATTAGGGAAATCATAGAAGTGTCTTTGAAGCTTACACATTTCTTTACTATATCGTAATATATATTATATATACTATACTGAAAAAAACTGAAAAAACACAGGTTCATAAAATAAGTGATGTTTATTCAGCCAACGCTGCAGTGTTTCAATCTGTTTAGTAGATCTTCAGGGCTTTTGTTAATTTAAGGAAAAATAGAATTTTATCACAGATAATAAGGAGACTGTGAGAGTCTTTTGTTGATCAGTCTGTTTAAAAATGTTTGAATGAAGAATTAGCGTTCTTAGGAATGTTTGAAAATTATGAAACGCTGTGATAAACAATTCTGAAGATGACATAGAACGTTCTCTTACGTTGTGTGCGCGCGCGCGCGCGTGTGTGTGTGTGTGTGTGTATGTGTGAGTGAGAGAGATAGTATATATTATACTATATCGTAATATATATGTTAAATTATAATGAAATTGTAGCAAACAAAGTTAAACTGTGTAAATAACTCAGTTTTTCCTCAGTGTTGACACGTATTTATCACTAGACCACAAGACATTGAATGCTTTCAGGGTAAGTAGACTCCTTCCGCTGAGAATATTAATGTCACACAATTTCTTATCTCAATTTAACCTTTTACCTTCCTCAGTTAAATTTAATATCAAGATGCCGGCTTATTGGCTTGATAATTTAATTTAAAATGCTAATTGAAATAACGTTAAATATATGTTGTTTGTTTTGTTTTGTTTTGTTTTACGGCATATCAACCACGGTGGGTCATTTAATGCCGGAAACATTTTGAAAGATTCGTAACGATAGTTTGAAAGACATTGTTTTAAACTCAATTTTTTGTAAACAAATTTTCTATTTAACCCAAAGATGGGACCCTGGGAGCAATGGTGATGAAGGAGTGCTTTACATTCCCCAGACCTCCAGAACTGAAACCTCACCATAAGTTAGAGTTTAACGTCATACCCAGGACGTGAAAACACTCAAGCAGTGCCTTCTAGCACCCATATATGATAAAAAGGGTTGGGATTTGCCATAAGGGCAATAGGGTTGGGATAATCATATAGGTGCTATGGCTTGACGTGAACAGCCAATTGTTTGGAGGGGCCCGTCTAGCCTAAGTAAGGGCCAAAGTAGAGTGTCGCATGTCATGGACTGCTCATCCACGAGGCCAGTAGGTGGTCCCATTGGAAGAGTCTGACCCCTCTGCAGAGGTGCAGTCGGTGTATTCTAACGCTTCATCCAACTGGGCTGAGATATATGTTGATTTTTCTAGAATTCAAAATAACTCCTATGCATCACAACGTCAAATAGACTCAATAGATTAATGTATATTTTCTGAGGAATCGAGACGTGCAAGACTTTATTCTCTGCTGGAATCAATTTAGTACAATTAATGCGAGACCATAACAATAAAATAGTCGAAGAAATCACCATTTAATTAAGGTGCTTGGTCAACATCGATATGCTATCCCAGCAGAAAATGTATATTTGTGTCGGGAACAATAAAATGAAACTGACAAAAAATATAAAGAATGTGATTTATGTTACCATAAAATGTGGGCGCCCCGTTGTTTATGCCCCGGCGTATCAGAAGAAATCAACGAAACTTGCAAATAGGTCGAAAGAAAACAGTGGGTTTCGTCTGCTTTATTTTAGATTTACAAGGTCAATAGCTCATATAAGTAATTTCACAGACATACATTAGGGGACAACATTGGTGTTTGTTTTTCTTTTTCTTTTCTCTTAATATTTGCTTTATTTATTTTTACACATACACACGGAAACACTCACACGCGTACACACACTCACTGATATATATATATATATATATATATATATATATATATATATATATATATATATATATATATGTGTGTGTGTGTGTGTGTGTGTGTGTGTTTGTGTGTGTGTGTGTGTGTGTGTGAGAGAGCGAGAGAGAGAGAGAGAGAGAGAGAGAGAGAGAGAGCCTTTTTAATCAATTTTCATTGCATGAAAATACGTGAAAAAATTATTGCACTATTCAAAAATACGATAAAAATGGATTTGATATAAATGACATAGGTGTTGAAATATTAGTTTAAATAAATGTTTAAAATTTTAAATTGGAAAATAGAAAAGCAGAAATAGCAGAAAGATACAACGAAACTGTTTTATTGTGGTGCGATGAAGTAAATAATTCTTACGAATCACTCAAGTAAATAGAAATAAATAAATAAATAAATAAATGGATAAATAGATAGATAAATAAAAAGATAAATAGATATGAGAAGAACAAATCGAAGATAGAATAAATTCGAAGGAAATAGAAATTGATAAAGAGAACATGAATTGACGCTGCGAAGAATAAATTATAGAACGTTATGGGGAAAGAAGAAGAAAAAGAAGAGAGAGAGGGGAGAGAGTAAGTGAGTGAGTGAGTGAGTGAGTGAGAGTAGTGTTCTATTATCCATCAAAATGTCGGATATATTGTATTACCATAACAACAGAACTTATTGTTATTTGAAAATGAAACAAGATTGCTTGCGCGCACATACACACACGTGTGAGTGGGCGTACACATACGTATATATGTATGTCAAAAGTCAAATTTTAATAATAAATTATTATTATTAAATCTAAATAATATTGTATACATTAGTAGACATTTCCCAGACGTAATGCGGAAACAACAACAATGACGCTTCTAACAAAATATCCCACTTTTCAGGCGCGATTTCAGACTTTAGATAACACCACACAGTGAAACTCGGCTATACCTCATAATATCACCCAATTTAGTTTTCTATGTCACACTGTGAATGTTACAGCGCCATCTTTACTTGGTCTTGGAAAGATTTCCGGTTTTCTATTTTTATTTTCTGATGCATTTTTATTATCAAGTTTAGAACGAAGTTAATCCTACAAGAAACCCCCAGACATCTTACCTCCATAGAAATTTTATATATTTTTCCATTTTTGTCTTCTTTCTTGCATTCTGCCCAAAGGTCTTTTTTTTCAGGTGACTTTTAAAGGTTTAGTGTATTTCTTTTCAGAAAAAAGCCATTTACTCAGTGACGTAGATTTTATTACTTTTTTTTAGTTGTCTTTCATCTGATTTCATTCTGAATCTCAAATCATTTTTATATTTAAGTAAACCAAGAATATGGAATACGTCTTGAGATTCTAAAGAATCTCAGATTTCCTTCTATGTCACTTATTTGACAGTAATAGAATAAAATAAAGATATTAAATAAAAGAAAAGAGAAATAAATAAAGATAAAGACGAGTCAAAAGTTATTATTGATAATGCTTCATAAAAAATCGGACAGTCTAAGATGTTGATCATTTTATATAATTATCTCACCAATTGAAGATGCCAGAATGTTAATCAGTTAAATCTTTCATTGCTTGAATAGCAGACACAATTTCCACATTAATTTAAACATTGAACTCTTTGGGCAGACTATTCTGACGTCACCAGAATTTGATAAAGAGGACGGAATTTAGAGAGAAAAAGTTGCCATTTTGACTTTGTCATTATCTATCTATTCAACTATGTGTCATTGTCCCTTAATTTCTTGGTGTGAAGACTTTTGATGTGGTAGTCACTAACAATGATTTAAGATTGGAACACGCAACCCATTTCTTGTTTGTTAGTGTGTTATGCTTCGGGCTAATCTTTGAGGGAACACAAATAGATTTGATGTTCCTTACTAATATTCCTGTGTTATTCATCTTTTACAAAGGCCTTTGTCGAATTGAGTTGATTTACAACTCGTTGTAACAATATTTCTGAATCAAGAGAGGAACAATAAGGTCATTCAGATCAGATTCTAGTTGCAGATTCTCGTTGAATAAATATAGAGATGTGAAAAGAAAGAATAATTTCCCGCTATTTTCTTGGCTTTATTATAAAAGTGTCTTTGTTCTCATTTCTTATTCATCGAAGTTTTGACGCACATTTAAACGTAGTTTCCTTAGATAATTTAATTCCCTTCCAAAATTCAACTCCAGATTAAAATAGGTGGACATTTTCTTGTCAAGAATTTTGTCGTTATTTCCAAACAAACTTGCTTGAAACTTATACATCTATACCTGTATGTATTTATCCTCCACCTCCGCACAAGTAGGATGTGACTCAGGGTCAATTCTTAAGTGTTTTTTAACGTGTTTAAATTCAGAATTTTCTTTCTCTTAAAATGGTTGCCAAAGTTTGCCCTATGATTTACTCATAGATAGAGGGAGAATATTTGTATTTGTACCTTTCCATTTGGGTATTAGTTTTATCTGAAATAGAAACAGCCTCCTTCATCCAAGGTTTAAACTTGGGTCACTATTCCATTATCTACAATGATAACCATTACAACACAATCATCTCCAACTTCGTTTGATTAAAAATGTTATAATGGTATAATAAACATTCATTTTATTCATTCATCGTAATACATAGTAAAAGGTTTTACAACTCTCTCGTACTAAACATTATTAGCATTCTTAATATGTTTGTTATGAATGGCTGTGTTTTATTCATTCAGTGTGGGAATCACTCAAGTGCTTACCAAGCAATTATCAATACATAATGCAAACTATTTTTCTAATCTTGAGAAGATAATCATCTCACTTGATGTCGATTAATGAATAAAAGTACTTGGTTGATCGGTTACTCCGTGTAAGAGATCATTAAAGTGCAATATAGAAGTTGGAAACATAGAAAGATCTCCTCTTCAAGTAATAAGATTTAATAGTAGGTTAAATAGTATAAGTGGCATGGGAATATTTGTGACTAGATTGCGTAAGAACAATCGATCTGTCAAATGCATATAAGAACACTTAGAATATGGTGATTATATTTGGTCAAATGGTCTCGAAGACTATCACTGTTCCATTCTGGGAAATCCATAGCGTATTTTAAGGAGTCAGGTTGCGGTATTCATTTCAATTTCAAGTAATATAAAACAGTTAATATTAGGGTATAACAAAAGTATTTGAACTTTCTTCAACTTTATTTTTGGAACAGTCTTTAAGGTTATACATATTTTATGTTTTGATACACCTGTATTTTATCATCTTTTGAGAATTTTCTTCGCATTTTTGTTTTAATTTATGATACAGGTGGCTGCGTAGAGAGTGTTTTTTATGGATATCAGTTCTACCAACTGGACATGATATGGCGAGAGAAACCACGAACGTAGTGGTTCGAAGCGTGCATAACTGTGTTTGGCATGCAGAATGAGATCAGAGGCGAGTGGGGAGATTGAACTCACGGCCTCCTGATCGTGAGTCGTGGCCTGATGCAGGTGAAGTACTAAACTGTCCAGAGTGGCCCGGATGTGAAGGATTGGCGCGTGTTGATTAATGTCGCACATGCAAGTCAGAGTAAGGAGCCCGGATGAACGCTGTAATTGTGTATTTAATGACCAGCCCTCACAAACCTGGCAAAAAAGCTTGCAGTACCATTTTGGCTGTTGCGACGAGTGGACGAGAGAAAAGATATTTTGATAGTGTTGGTGAGAAGAGTGCAGCATTGTTGGGAGAGATTGTTTCAGACTGAACACTTGGTCAGTTGGGAGAGT
>CM042144.1:112725350-112755714 GCA_023376005.1 Doryteuthis pealeii
TGATCTCTTAATATATAATCCGAAGAAGTAAGATTATTGGCCCTACCTTGGATTCAATGGACTTTCTTTTTCTTATTCGGACGAACCGCCTTGATATTTACTCAGCTTACCATAACAGACAAATCCGAATGTTATTAAACATCCGACGAGGATTTGTTAGATTGTGATTTACTAATCTTAGATGCAAGACAATTCTACATACGAAATCCTGTTTTTGTTTTTCATCATCTGTGCACGGACATCAACTTCGGACATTTGGGTCAAGAGAGAGCGTAGAAAATCTATCATTATTTCCACTCATAATGAATGTTTCCACTCATGCGTCGTCTTTTATAACATAAGGCAAATGATTTCATCTTAAGTCGAAGATAAAGTCACAAATATGGAATGTATGTTACATGTCACCAAATATAAATATGAATGTACAGAGGACGCGATTCCCTAACCACTATGCATGAAATAACTCTATACCGGTTTACATGCCGTTAAAATCAATCAATCAATCATGATTTTAAATTCAATTCATTTCATTAAATTTATTTAAATTTCAATTCTGCTATAGTTGTTCATTCACTAAATGTGTAGGACAAAAATGACCTAACATGTTAAATTTGAAATTGAAAATAAATTTAATGAAAACAATTATTTAAAACTATGATTGATTGATTGATTTTAACGGCATGTCAACCTGTTTAGAGTTATTTCATGGCTAAAGATTTGAGAATCGTGTCCACTGTACATTCATGATTATACTTTTTATAAAATTCTTTCTTAAGAATTGTTTTTGGCACTCAGTTCTATCAAATACGGATCATCAATGATTAGTAATTCCTGCAAACTTTATTGAAATAATAGAGCTAGTATATGTAGAATTGAAATGTATTGTTTATTATTGTCTTAATTCAGGGAATGTGAGTTATTTTTTACTCATGGAAATGCAATAAAAATGTGTGTTAAATGTCAGAAATTAGGGTCATCGCTATAGGTTAATATAGATAATTTATGGGCCTTTTATTATTATATAGAATTTAACTAAGGGGGGGGGTTAACTCATTCGGTGGAGCACCCGCCTAGAAATCGCAAGATTCCTAGTTCGAAACCGGTCCCCGCCAACTTAGCCCATGAGTAGCACATATTGGGTAATCTAATTTGTGCAGTAACATGGGGAGTTGACGGTAGGTGTGACACTCTACCTCAGCCAAAATAATCTTTCTGGTCTAGTGCAAGCAAAAAGGGAATAGACTCCCTCGCTGTTCGGTTGATACCGACACTAGGCCACTCCGCCATATTTACTTACTTATTTAACTAATGTCAACCGATTATCATTATTCAACTTTGTATTAATGTTGTGATGTTAGTTCAACAGTAAAAAAGAAGGCAAGTCGAGGTAGGGTAAAATGAAACAAGTGTATTTACAATAAGGTACAAGAACGGCTAGCTTGCCGCTAAACGGTAACAGCACAACCTTTTCACTCGGTGTCTCACTATTTATAGTGAGAACCGGTGTATATTCTCCACTGTAGGAACGGCCGGTACAACAATTAAGTTATTAACTTTAATATCTTTCAGGTCATACCAGTTTAGCATATTACAAGAATATTTAGTGACAAGGATTGCCACACGAATTTCTTTAAAGAGTCTTTCTACCTAATGTCCTCATCGTTACAAACATTTTTCAGTATTTTCTGAAATTATTTATTTGCGCTTATTTTAAATTTTATATTTCTTTCTTGTGACTTAAATTTGTGTAGCTAAAGTTTTTTATGAGAAGAAATAATTTCGCTATTGCACACATTCATAATTTACAAAAAAAATACTTTTATTGTTTTTTTTTATCGTAACTTTTCATTTCATTCATTCTGAGGATATTTCACTTAACTACAGAAAGAAAATTGCTTAAAAAACAAAACTCTTTACAACATATCATTAATTTTTACGAGTATTTTATTTCATCGCACGCTGGCATAATAATAATAATAATAATAATAATAATAATAATAATAATAATAATAATAATAATAATAATAATAAAATCACTTGATGAAAATGGAAGCTACAAATACTTAGAAATTTTAGAAGCGGACAATATCATGCAAGCAGAAATGAAAGGAAAAGTTAAAAAAGAATATCTCAGGAGAACCAGAAAACTTCTAGAAACCAAACTGAACAGTAGAAATCTGATCAAAGGAATCAATACCTGGGCTGTCCTCATTATAAGATACTCAGAACCATTCTTAAAATGGACAAAAGAAGAACTCAGACAGATTGACCAAAGGACGAGAGAATTAATGACCATGCACAAGGCTCTCCACCCTAGAGACGATAGAGATAGATTGTATGTGTCAAGAAAGGAAGGGGGAAGAGGTCTTGCCAACATAGAGGAATGCGTAGAAACCACAATCCAACAACTTGAAGACTACACAAGAAAGAGCAAAGACAAACTACTTATGGCGGCCAACAATAGTAGAAGCGATAGATGGACAAACAGAAAAACAACAAAGACTAAACGACAAAAATGGGAAGAAAAACAATTATTTGGACGCTTCAAACGACAAATAGAAGAGGTTGCACATGGAAAGACTTGCACTTGGTTAAGAAAGGGAAACCTTAAAAGAGAAAGTGAATCACTTATAATTGCTGCACAAAATAATGCCATAAGGACGAACTATATCAAAGCGAAAATTGATAAGACCCAACAGAATAGTAAATGTAGACTTTGCGGTAATAGAGACGAGACTGTAAACCATATACTCTGCGAATGTAGCAAACTAGCACAACGAGAATACAAAACTAGACACGACTGGGTTGGGAAGGTGATCCACTGGGAATTATGCAAAAAATTAAATTTTGACCATACAACAAAATAGTATATGCATAAACCAGAATCTGTTCTTGAGAACGAAACGCATAAAATTCTCTGGGACTTTGAAATAAAAACGGATCACCTTATCCCAGCAAGAAGACCAGATCTAGTGTTAATAAACAAAAAAGAAAGAACTTCTCAACTGGTGGATTTTGCAGTTCCAGCAGATCACAGGGTGAAGCTGAAGGAAAATGAAAAAATGGACAAAATATCTGGACCTTGCCAGAGAACTGAAGAAGTTATGGAATATGAAAGTGAAAGTGATACCAATTGTAGTTGGTGCAGTTGGAACAGTCCCAAAAGGATTAGAAAAGGGCTTGGAAAGTTTGGATATCAGAGGAAGGATTGAAACCATTCAGAACACTGCACTGCTGCAATCTGCCAGAATACTCAGAAGAGTCCTGGAGACCTGAGGAGACTTGCTGTCACTCAGACTCCAGTGAAAGACCATCAGCTAACACTGATGTGAAAACTCAAAAGGAGTAAATAATAATAATACAAAAAGCTATACGACATAATCCCACAAACAAGGATAATAGAATGTTTTAAAATATTTAAGGTATCAGGTCAAGTAGCATACTTCATCTAGTGAGCTATGGAAACTGGAGAGTAAAATTATCAGCAGGAGGACAAACCCTAGCAGGGGTAAAAATCCAAAGAGGCATGCTCCAAGGAGATTCATTATCCCCAATTGTTATAGCAATGATGTCACTAAATTATGTACTATGAAAAAAGTAAATGTGTTTACAAATTTGCAAAGTCGCAGGAATAGATAAACTCATTTAGAAGGGTGATATTAAGATATTTGCAAAAGAATGACAAATAATCAGACGCTCTCATATAAACTGTTAAAATATATAACCAAGATTTAGGAATAAAATTTCGATTTGAAAAATGGGTCTTGATTATAATGAAAAAAGAAAAAATACCAAAGAAAGTATCGGAACAATTAAGAGAAAAAGGAAACTATAAATGATTAAGAATATTAAAAGCTGATATCATCAAGGAAACACAGATGAAATAAACATTAAGAAATGATTACTTTATAAGAATAAGAAAACCCCCCGAAAATAAACTTCACATCTGAAATCTAATTTATTGAATATATACGTGCACAGTCGTCCTTCTAAGATATTCAAGACCATTCATAGAATGAACATGGGTGGAACTCATATGAACCATTTGATCAGGACATTGATGACAATGTATAAGACCGTAGACCAAAAGGAATACATAGACACTATATGTTAAGAAAAGAGATTGCGTGTGAAGGCAGGAGATTGAATGAATGCAAAAAAGAAAAGATGAAATCAGAGAATATACATCAATAGCAAAGAAAGATTGAGTTCAACAGCCAATAATATCAATTCCAACAGAAATAACTACAGGAAAATGAGAGAGAAAAAATCTAGAAATCTTCAAGCCACAAATAAAAAAAATTCTCATGTAAGAATCTGGAAATGCCTAAGAAGGGGAAACTTGAAAAGAGAAAGCAGATCATATGAACAAATTATGTGAAGGTATAGATTGATTATATACAAAATAGAAAGTGCGGGTTATGGCTGACACAGATGAATCATAATAAACGATTGCACTATGCGGACTAACGGTATATGAACACACCAGAATTTCCTAGAAAATAATAAATATAATTCTCTGTTACTCTGAGATACAAATGGACCATCTAATCGAAGCCAAGAAGACCAAACCTAGAAAATAACTTGTCATCTAATGAATTTTACCGTTCTATCAAACCTTAGATAAAAATAAAAGAATGTGAAAAGATAAACAAATACCTGAATCTTGCCAAAAAGCAGAAAAGATCTGTGAACAATGAATGTGACGGTTATACCAATCGTATTTGGAGCTCTTGGAACAGTTCCCAAGAACTTGAAAAAAGACTGGATGAAATGTAGATCAGAAAAAAAGAAACTACCACTCTTCTTGCTAAATAAGATACTTGGGAGAGTCCTGGAGATCTGAAGAAACTTGATGTACCCCAGACTCTAATTATTAAAAAAAGTACGGGCTAGCGCTAGTGTAAAATCTCAGAAGGAAATTAAACAATAGAAAATGTTAATCCAGAGCTTATCCTTTATAAATTTCAGCCCGCGTTGTTCCTCGTTGTCGTAGATTAACTCCCTGGGTAACTTGCAATAAAAAGCAACGATAAATTAAGATGCAAGAAAATACTACTCAAAATTATTGATTTACAATGTCTCATCTAAAAAAAAATAATAAAAATGAAACTTTTCTGTATAGATAAAGATTTAAAATAACCGAAAAAAATGATAGTCAATAAATATTAATTATCTTTTGAACTGTTCTGTATTTCAATTCTCCCTAATTTAAGAAGAATTACAATCTTTGAATGCGATAAAAAATAAAAATATAAAAATATAAATAAATAAATAAAATTAAAAAAAAAGATATTTCCAATTATGAACTTTGTGTCCCATATTTTTGTTTTATTTACCTGTGTTTGTTTATTATTTGCTATAAAAATATTCCCCCAACATCATCATTTAAAAAAAAGAATTGTAAAAATATTTCAGGAAAAGTTTTATTCATTAAATTTCTATATTATACTCATTTTTTAATATCAGAAATATTGGAAAGATGATTTCTGTTTTTGCTTTTGCATTTTTTTTAATTATTTTCATTTTTTTTCAATACATTTCTTTTCCATCGATTTTTTGCGATGTCCATTTTTAAATTCAATTTCGAAAATCAATCTCCTTAATGATTTGAATAACCGACGACAAACTGTTTATGCATTAAAACATTTCATCGCGTTCATGAACGGAAATAAGAAAGTAACGTTCTGAACAAAAGAGGATCTATGGGTTAGAAAGTTTAGAAGAAGACACATACATATATATATATTTTATATTTTTTCCCCAACGAATTTTTTCATTCAAAATAAAATTTCACTCTGATGAAGGTCGAATCTTCTCTGTGTGCGGAATATTTTCACACAGATGAACTGACCGAAACACATGTGTAAGTGATATTGATTAAATTCATCTTTTATTATCCATTCTATTCTTTCTTTTCTTTATTCATTCTTCCTTATATATATATATATATATATATATATATATATATATATATATATATATATATATATATATTATGTGTGAATGTGTGCGTCAGTGTGTGTGTGCACGCGTTTATGTGGGTTTCTGTGGGCTTGTTCGTGTTTGAGCTTAGATTACGTCACAAAACTCCAAATTCAAGTTTAGAAGGAAACGCATGCACATGTGTGTGTTTATATGTGTATGTGCATGTGTATGTATGTGAGTGCGTTCCCGCGTGTGTGTTCCAGTGTATGTGTGTGTGTGTATTCCAGTGTGTGTGTGTGTGTGTGTGTTGTTTGTGTGTTTATGTTTGTGTGTATGCATGATTAATAGAATAGTACAATAATACAACAGCCAAGATATGAGAATATATTCGCCCAGAGTTCAAATCTCGCCGGAAGCGAATTATTCATTCTGATTCCATTCTCTTTGCTCTAATGACAGGTTGTTATGTTCGGCTAGAACGTTGGAATCAAAAATGGAAGAAAAATAATCCACAATTAAAAATGTGTATCAGAATTTTTAAATAAATGTTCCAATTCTTCTGTAAGCATTTGGTTGATTTGTCGAAAGGTAGAAACCGCTTCGTAAATCTAAGAAAAATCGACGGTAATAAAATTTCCTTTATTTCCTGGTGGAGTGACTTTAAGATATTAATGAATTGCTCGGCTAGATACGGGAAATGCAAATATATCTGACACATGATCAAATGGATCAATATATTCAAATGACCATAACTTGTGGGTTGCATCCCGTTACATATTATAAAGAAAATGTTTACATATATAAGTCCTAATTGAGCAATGGATTTAGCGCGGCCATTTTATTCAAGTGTGTAGACGTTTTTTCAAATGGCATCACGCGTGTCAAATCTTTTTGAATTCTCATTTTGTTTTAATTTCGATTTTACACTTTCTTCTTTAACGGTCAGTGAGTGTATCCTCATGTAACACTCTGATAAAAAAAGAACACAAGTTAAAAACGGACAATACTTCCTATTCAGATCTTAAAGAAATTAAATAACAGAAATATTTCAATTTCAAAGCATGAAATCCTCATCAAGTTTTGTCTTTTAAAATATTTAATTCTGTTTTATTTTATGAAAAAAGAGAAAAATCTGATTTTGCAAAATCGACTTCAGGACATTGAAATTTGATTCTTAACTAAGCAGAAGATGAATTAGAGAAAAATAATGAAACTGTTTTTCTATTGATCATGATGTTAGTGATGATGATGATTATAATGATGTTGGTCGATACGACCATGATAAACAAAGTTGCAATGACAAATGAAAAAAGAAAGTTAAGTGCAACTGCAATTATTATAATACTTTTTTTTTCTTTTCTTTCAATGACGGAGAGATTGTAATGCTCAGAATTGTGTCTTTTTCAATATGGCAGCAAATATTGAAAGTGTGCAAAATCATTTTCAAATCTTCCGAATCCAATTATTCCATCATATTTCCGTTTCATTTATGAACTCAATTATCACTTCCTGTCAGATAATTGAAAATCACTGACTATTTTGATCGGCATTATGATTTGCACATTTCTATCATATTTGTTATGATTGCCGCTTCAATTTGATTGAATCTGTAAAATGATTCATTCGGTTATACAGTAGTGACAAGAGGAAAATAAAGAAAGGATTCAAAATATCCAGATTAAAATCGACACAAATAGAAGATTAAAATTTAAATTATTCAATAGTGATAAAGAATACATAAAATTCTATCACTATTACTCAATATGCAGTAAGTATTCCCATATTTCTTGTATAGAGAGGACAATGTGACTATATATATATATATATATATATATATATATATATATATATAGAGAGAGAGAGAGAGAGATGAGATGAGTCACCAGGTAAGTTGGTATTAGAAAGATTCTAAGTTGTCCCCTTCTTCTAACGGCGTAATGTTAGAATAGTTCAGGTCCAACTTGAGAGCTTGATGTTCAATATAATTGAACAGACCAATATAATTGGCCAAGAAAAATGCTTAAAGATCGGCCATTTTGCAGTTATAGATCTATTTCTACCCACAGATATCTGTGTATACCTATGACTTTCATCAGACTGCTATTTAGTTTATTTCCAAGTTATATTAGTTTTCTTACTTACAGGGGTTCACCGGGTGTTTGTTAATGTGCATCCACCCAAGGTAGACATTTTTCGCTATATCAAAGAAATCTTAGAAATGTATTCAACGTTTATTCGGCGGTTGATTGTTTGTGAAATCTACCAGTTTTAGTTCAACGTACAGAAAATCAGAATTCAGGAACTGAAAAAATAAAAATAGAAGAGTTCCACATTTCCTAAAGAAAATTTAAACTCTTGTCTTTCTATTTGTTTTTTTTGTTTTTTTTCTTGTTGTTTTCGTTTTGTTTTATGTTTCTTTTACTCGACATAGAATAAAAAATAATTTTTGATTTGATAAATAATGTTGAAAAATAGAACCAATGAAAAGAGTGATGAGGTTTTTTAACAAGCTTCAAAATATCAACGAAAACAGAAACATTTACTAAATTTAAAATTGGTTCACTTTTTGTATTGTTCGTACAGACTATAAATAATCTATATATTAATACTGGTGTTCCTAAGTCTTCGGTCCATTATCACCTTGCAACACCCTCTGGTTAAAGATGAGACCGTCCAAATTGTTCAAGATACAATGCAAAAATTTTAAATCCAGATTATATGGTGTCACTTATTCATAAATTACTTATTTGTCCCATTTTATTTTACCCAATTTTAAAATGAAACATTCCAAATGGCCTCACTTAAATGCCCAACGTAAAATTAAAATGAATTGAAAATAAAAAGGTCCGGGAATCAATGAACTTTTAGAAATTACAAATTGCTGCAAGGTTAGCAGCAAATGTTTTGCAATATTTTGGTAACGTGAGGGACAATTTGACAGCTTCAAATGGTTTTGCTGCAATCGCAAATGTGAAAAACACACTGAAATATGAGATGCTCATCTCGCATGATATTCCCCGAGTGCTACGTGTCGAATTTGTATCCATGGCTTGGAGTATGGCCTCAAAATCAACGATTTTATGTTTACCTGATTGTTGAGGTTTCTTGAGTCATCAAGTTAAACTATTAGAATCTTCTGTCCCATCACTTTTCGCACAAAAAATATTTTTTTGGTTATTTCTTCAGCGTTATGGCCCAGTTCAAACTCATAAAGTCTAAGTTCCCGAAAAGAACTACTACGTTGCATATTCATCCGTTTGATTTTCAAAACACAGCCTGTCAGCACACCAACTACCGTGATACTACCAACGACAGTGAGTACCTTATATGGCTTGAACTGCTTCGATTACGTGATATACACCCCACAAATTAGAACGGGCGAAAATACTGCAAAACATTAACCTCACACTATTATTACTATATATCAGTAATACAGTGAAAAGTGGGCCGTGAACAGTTTGTTTGTTTGCATTGGAACAGAAGGCACTTTTTGGTAGGTAAAGAAGTCAACTGGAGATAAAAAAAAATACTCTTTTTCATCAATGTAATAACTTGATAATTTTATTGTCTATCATAACATTTAAAAAACCTTTAATCAGCAATGAAATCTATGTAGGTAAATCGCTTGACGTATGCGACAATGAAACCAGCAACAGAAAAAAAAGAATCAAGTTAATTTGAAACAGATCTATTTGAGCCATAGATGTGTCTGAAGAGTGTCTAATATACTACTACTACGGGTCAGATTGGACTTAAGAGTAATGGCAATGAAAGAGGACTCCTAGAGATCCAGAACATCAGATGCAGTTTAGTGTCATATATAGGATCCCCACCTCCTTGAAGGAGGGGGGGGAAATCTTACCCTTCTGCAAGGGATACAGTTAACATATTCTAACTTCCATCAACAAGGTAAGATTTTTTTTTCTAAATTTATTTCTATTTTTAAATCAGAAACAAGACTATAATATAATACAACAAAAATGTATATTTAGAAGTTTTTTTTTTGTTTTAATTCCTCATTTGTTTTAAACTTACTTAGATGGTGAGAAATATTGGTGCAGTTTTCATAGCTAAAAACTTTATAAAAAAAACAGCCATGTCTATTGATTTTCCATAGAATTACAAACCAATCAAGATCAATCTGGTTGTCCACTAGCTCAAACGCTACCAAGGTTTGATTTTATCATTGTATTAAACAAATAATTATTTCAAAATAACCCAAAGTCTTAGCCATCTCTTCTTCAGGATATCTAATTCACTTCCTTGTTATAAAGTTTAATGTAAATCAATGAATAATATCACTAAGGACATAATATTCTTACAGGAAAACCCTAATTGGTTTAATATGAAAAGAACATGTGCCATTCGGATTGAGAACAATTGAAAAGCTCACTAATTAAAATAGAATGAAAGACAGATTTCTTCAAAGAAGCTTAGATAGATTAACATAAACATACTAAGCAATTTTAATCTATACATTTGTTTTATATTCTGAATATCTTGTAGGGTTAAGCTGTATTTAAAATATTCCTAACTTGCAAAACTTGCCAACAAAATTTTGATGGGAAAATAACGTCAAGTGGATCAGTGATTAAAATCCGGACTATCTTCGAAAAAAGAATGGATTTATAACATCGACACGCCATGTAATATCGATCTGTAACGAGTAACACGTCAGTTTTGTATTCGTGATTCTCTAGACAACTTTAATTTCCTCGGATTCAAATTACTTAATAAAAAGCAGCAAGACTTTCTGATTGGCATTCAGAAAATGCCAAGAAGAATTTGTTAGTATTTTTAGAACATATAATGCGTTATAAAATTGCATATCAGGATCTACTGAATGGGATTCATACAAATATATAATGGCAAAGATTCATGAGGAAATATTTCAACCATAGTGAGGTGAAGTGACGAAACTAACTGGCCTCTCGTTACTTGTAGCTTTAATTACCAAGAAGAAAGTGCATATCTACAAATGCATTATATATGTAATAGTTCTACTCCACTAATAAATCTATTTATTGTCTGACTAATAAGAGTTGCTTGTCTTCTGAATTTGTCCGAATACATACATATAACAGACAGACAGACACACACACAGAGACAGACGCATATATATATATATATATATATATATATATATATATATTATATATATATATATGCTTTTTATTTACTTAGCTACAGGCAGGCGACATGATGTTTATGAAAGTTGCTAAATTAAATTGCAAATTCATAAATTTATTAAGATTAATATAGTTTAGCGAAATGTCAAAAATATAGGAAATCTTTTCAGAATCTGATCCACTAAGAATAGGTCCGGCTTAGCAGTTTTCAAACGGTATATGTATATACGAGTTTTGTATATATATATATATTTATATATACACACTCGTGCGTATATGCATGTATAGATACACACATATATGTATACATATGTGTATTTGAAAGAGAGAGAGAGGAGAGACAGGGAGAGAGCAGGGATGGAACGAGAGAGATGAGAGCGAAGTGGAGAGAATTTTTATAATCAATTCCTGTAAAATATCGGCATAGTTCATCACGTGAAGATTTTTTCAAATGTCATTTCGTATAATGATATGTGAGCATGATTGTATTATTGTTTCCTTTTATATTTTCCCTGTCCCTGATGCCCCTATTTTAGCTGCACGAAAAAGGACTCTCACTGATCTTGCATACACTTCAATTTCAATTGGAACTCCTCAACGCGTGTTGATATTTAAATCCACAATTGCGTGAGTGAGTCCTGTACACATGTCAATTTGTCCATGCTTAGCATCTCCACCGCAGAGACAGGTAATATTTCCTTTCTCACTGTCGCTAATCAATAACATTCTCACCACATCACGGCAGCATCACAAATACAAATTCGACTCACAAGAAAATCGTGGGTATCGAATTCCGCGCGACAAGTTTTAATAACATCATGAATTTGTACAATTACAACCGAGGAAAACGAACTTTTCTTTCTCCACCAAAAATGACGGGGTTTTTGGTGCATGCCAAAACCATTTCAAGAGAAATACGAGATGGAAATTTATTAGATAATACCGGAAACTAATAAATCATTGAATTATATTCGAAACGAGATTTAAGGCGTTGCAATCAAAAATCTAGAATAAAAACAATCAGTCTTGTTATGTTGCTTAGAAGAGCAAATAAATATAAACATATTTCAGATAGATTAAATCAATCAAACAATTCCATATTCTCGATTATTGATATTTTACATTTTCATACTGCCGTCCTCATGTTTTTAATGTTGCATCATAACGGTTTGTTTGATGTGCCACCGGACCGTCTTACTCGGAAGCCCAACTTGAAACTTTTATCAAATCCGTGGGGTAGATAGTTTCATTTCTGTAAACCATGACCAGTAAATATTAAGGCAATGCTAAATATAAATCATTACTCTGGTTTTAGATTCAATCTTATCACGAACAGAATAATATAGAATAATTAAGAAAAAAGTGGACAAGTGTTCCCTGTGTGATAAGGATCCCACCAAATCCGGATTCCCTTGCTAGCTCAGGGGAAACATATACATTTTTTTTTTGGGTGGGGGTGTCATAAATGATCTTAATTTTGCATTTAATGACCATGAAAGATTTGTAAAGAAGAAAGATTTTTTGAGAAATGTTTTTCTGTAGAGTCCAAAACGTGCGTAATTAATGCAAAAATACATTCAAAGGTTGGATGCTCAATTATGTTTACATAATTGAAGGGACGTAATGTCGGTTTAAACAGTTAGTGTAGAAATAGATAAATTTCACAACGACGTATAATTGAATTCAAACCTGGGAGTTAGTAACCACAATTTGACCTCCACTTTTACGATTGCGATGCAAGTGTGAGAATAGATTAACAGAGTGTTTAGCGAGCGTCCGATGTTAAAGACGAAGTTTAGAAGACTACAACACGTGGTTTTAAATCCAGAAATAATAATGAATTTACGGTTTGCACACTTAAAATGCACGATGCCTTACTCAAATTCTCTCGGGGATAAACTTTCTGAGTTCGGTAAATTATTTCAATTTTTGAATGTCTCACTTTCCTCTTTGGAAATGTTCGCTTTCTAAATTTGAGTAAAATCTGTAAAAAATGAACTTTACAATAAAATTCATAAAAGTGTTCACATGTCATCATTTTTCCACCATTATATATATTTACCAACCCCTCCCGCACGAGGCAGGATGTGACACAGGTCAATTCTTAGCGAGTTTAAAAGGTTTGAATATCAGAGTTTTCTTCTCTGCCTGTTTACCTAACCCAAGGTTAAGAGCCTAGACTGTTACTATTTACCATAGCTGGAGGAGAGTAGGATTCATACCTTTCCCAAGGTATTAGCACTAAGCAATTTACCACATCCAGGATTTGAACTCGGGGCGACGAGCCATTTCCATGACTTAACCATTACCCCACGGTGCTTCCTTTTTTTTCCACCATATAGAATCTAAAATGTTCCCTTAAAATTTATCTCCTAACAAAAAATAATTTCTTTTTTATGAACATGTAATCGTTACTTTCAGTCGGTAGAGAAATGATTGGGAATTGCAATGTTCTCGGTTTGATAGGTTTCTCCGCCAACTCAACGTAACATAGCTGGGTAATTGATCTGCTACAGTAAAGTGGGATAGAATTCCTTATGGTCCGCTGAATACCGATAATTGGTCAACTTACGTACAAAGTTTAATGCAATCACACACACACGCACACCACACACACACACACACACACACACACACATATACATAATATACTATATATATATATATATACCACCCTCCGCACAGAATACTGGCACACAGGTAATTTTTTTAAGAAGATTTTAACAGGTTTTAATTCAGAGTTTTCCTTCTCCTAGACTGGTTAACCTATCCATGGTAAACGAGCCCAGTCAGCTCCATAATTACCCATAGTTGGAGGGAGTGTAGTTGGTGCATAACTTTCTTAAGAGTATTAACCTACATTAAATGCAAACAGCCTCGTCCAGTATTTGAACTGTGCAAATTCACATATAAGCACCACAGTGAGGATCAATGTTAGGCAAATGCTATAAGATCTACATAGGACTAGTCGCCAACATTTAAACTAAGTTTAACCATTATATGGTTTGTTACAAGTAATTTAGTTAGTTTTAGTTTAGTTATGTCCAGCTAACTAAATGGGAAACACGGGGCTGGTATCGAAATTTAGTACTCATTTTCTCGCTACTAAGCTAAAAATCTGGCCCAATGATACAAGTGTCTGGACACTCAATAAAAATGAAATCATTATTGTCTCCGAGTTTCAATCTTTAACTATTATCCACGATGATGGCCAATATTTTTCGTGTTTAAGCAGCTTAAATTATCATTAACAAACTTGCTTGAATTCTGTTGGGACAAAATTAATGACGTGTTAAAAATATTCCATATCTTATTTTTTTTGAGGGGTGGGTATGAATTACGGGACTAGATTTCAATATAAGCTGCTTTTTTTTTTCTGAATCTGTGGAGCTACATTTGAGTTTAGCTGAAACAAATTCAATGTCTTAAAATAATAATTCAATGATTTTATTGCATGAGATAAAATAGATGAAGTAAATGGACTCACTTTTTACCATAACCTAGATGTATCATAGTTTTAAAAAAAATGCATATATCAATATGTAAAATATCATGTGAGTATAATCTATATCAAGATGAGTAATATATAATACATGTATTCCACAATTATATAAATGTGTACGTATATATATATATATATATATATATATAATATATATATATATATATAATAATATATATATTATAATTCTATAAATTATGGAAAGAGATTAAAGAAGAAACAAATTTGCCGATTTCTTCTCGCCTTGCTTTTTTTAATTTTTTTATCTCTTTCAATATTTATTAGAATTTATATATATATATATATTATTATATAATATATATTTATATATATTATATAATATATATACGTAACATTTTATTATATATGTGTGTGAATACATGTATGTATATATTACTCATCTTATTAGAATATACTCACTGTATATTTACATATTGTATACTGCATTTTTTTTAAAAACTATGATACATCTATGGTTATGTTAAACAAGTGCAGTCCATTACTTCTCCATTTTATTCTCATGCAGGATAAATCATTTGAATTATTTATTTTAAAGACATTTGATTTGTTTCAGCTAAAACTCAAATGTAGCTTCCCACAGATTCAGAAAAAAAAAAAAGCAGGCTTTATATTGGGAATCTAGTCCCGTAAATTCATACCCCCACCCCTAAAAAAATAAGATGATTGGAAATATTTAACAACGTCATTTAATTTGTCCCACAGAATTTCAAGTGCAGAGTTGTTAATTGATAATTTAAGCTGCTTTAAAACACGAAAACTATGGCTCATCATCGTGGATAATAGTTAACGATTGAAAACTCGGAGACAATAATGATTTCAATTTTTATTGAGTGTCAGCACTTAGTATCATTGGGCCAGATTTATTAAGCTTAGTAGCGAGAAAATGAAGTACTAATTTCGATACCAGCCCCGTGTTTCATATTAGTTAGTGGACAATAAACTAAACAAAACTAACTAATACTATGTACAAACATATAAATGGTTTAAACTAGGTTAAATTAGTGCGCGATACTAGTCTAGTAGACTATTTAGCATTTTGCCCTAACATGATCCTCACTGTGTTGGCCTATATGTGAATTTGCCAAGTTCAAATACTGGACGAGGCTGTTTGCATTTAATGTAGGTCTTAATACTCTTTAAGAAAGTTATGCACCCACTACACTCCCTCAAGCTCATGGGTATTAGTTGGAGCTTACTGGGCTCGTTACCATGGATAGGTAACCAGTCTAGGAGAAGGAAAACTCTGATTAAAACTGTTAAAATCTTCTTAAAAAATTGCCTTGTGTCATTATTCTGCTCATGCGGGAGGGTGGTATATATATATATAATATAATATATATATATGTGGTGTGTGTGTGTGGATGTGTGTGTGTGTGCGTGTTTGTGTGTGGATTTGCATTAAACTTTGACGTAAAGTTTGCCAATTATTGTATCAGCAGGACAATAAGGAATTCTACCCCACTTTACTGTACAGTCAATGTTACAGCTATGTTACGTTGAGTGGCGGAAGACCGGTATCAAATCGAGAACTTGCAATTCCCAATCATTTACTCTACCGACTAAAGATAACGATTACATGTTCATTAAAAAAAGATTATTTTTTTTAGGAGATAAATTTAGGGGAAACATTTTAGGATTCTAATGGTGGAAAAAGGAAGCACGTGCGTTGTAATGGTTAAGTCAGGAAATGGACTCGTGCCCCGAGTTCAAATCCCAGGATGTGGTAATTGCTTAGTCTAAACCTTGGAAAGGTATGAATCCTACTCTCCCTCCAGCTACTGGGTAAATAGTAGAACAGTCTAGGTCCTTTTAAACCTTGTTAGGTAACCAGGTAGGAGAAGGAACTCTGAATTCAAACCTTTATAAACTCACGCTTAAGAAATTGACCTTGTTCACATCCTGAAAATTCGTGCGGAGGGTTGGTTAAATATATATATGTGGAAAAAATGATGACAATGTGACACTTTTTATGATTTTATTGTAAAGTTTCATATTTTATACAGATTTTACTCAAATTTAGAAAGCGGAACATTTTCCAAGAGGGAAAGTGAGACATTCAAAATGAAATCAATTTACCGACTCAGAAAGTTTATCCCGGAGATTTTGAGTAAGGAAACGTGCATTTAAGTGTTGCAAACCGTAATTCATTATATTCGGATTTTAATAACACGTGTTGTGAGTCTTCTAACTTCGTGCTTACATCGTACCGTCTTCGCTAAAGCACTCTGTATCTATTCTCACACTTGCAACGCAATCGGGAAGTGGAGGTCAAATTGTGGTTTACTAACTGCCAGGTTTGAATTCAATTAATATCGTTTCGTTGTGAATTTAAATCTATTTTTCTACACTAACTGTTTAAAACCGACATTACGCCCTTCAATTATGTAACATATGAGCATCCCAACCTTTGAAATGTATTTTTGATTAATTACAGCACGTTTGGAACTCTACAACAAACATTTCTCAAAAAATTTCATTTCTTCTTTACAAATCTTTCTATGTCATTAAATGCAAATTAAAGACATTTTCATGAGCCACCCCCACCCAAAAAAAAAAAATGTATATGTTTCCCCTGAGCTAGCAAGGATCCGGGAATTTGGTGGGATCTTATCACACAGGGAACACTTGTCCACTTTTTCTTAATGATTCTATATTATTCTTGTCGTGAATAGCGATGAATCTAAAAACCAGAGTATGATAATATTTAAGCATTAGGCTTAATATTTGTACTTGGTCATGGTTTACAGAATGAAAACTATCTACCCACTGGATTTTTAAAAGTTCAGTTGGGCTTCCGAGTAAGACGGTCGGTGGCACATCAAACAAACGTTATGTATGCAACATTTAAAATGAGGACGCAGTATGAAAAATTAAATAATACAAATATCGAGATTGGATGTTGATGGATTTAATCTTATCTGATAAATATGTTTTTATATTTTATTTTCTCTTCTAAGCAACATAACAAGACTGATATTTTTTATTCAGATATCTTTTATTGCAACGCCTAAATCTCGTTTCGAATATAATTCAATGATTATTTAGTTCGGTTATTAATAAACTTTCCATCTCGTAATTTCTCTTTGAAATGGTTTGGCATCACAAACCCCGTCCATTTTTGGGTGGAGAAAAGAAAAGTTTCGTTCTTCCTCGGTTGTATTTACAAATCATTGAGTTATTAAACTTGTCGCGCGGAATTCGAAACCACGATTGTTCTTGTTGAGTCGAATTTGGTATTGTGGAGATGCTGCTGATTTGTTGGGTTGCAAATGTTATTGATTAGCGGACAGTGAGAAAGGAAATATTATTCCGTCTCTGCGGTGGAGATGCTAAGCAGTGGACAAATTGACATGTGTACAGGGACTCACCACGCAATGTGGATTTAAATATCAACACGCGTTGAGGGAGTTTCAATTGAAATTGAAAGTGTATCAAGATCGTTGAGAGTCCTTTTCGTGCAGCATAAATAGGGGCATCAGGGAAGGGAAAATATAAAAGGAACAATAATACAATCTGCTCACATATCATTATACGAAATGACATTTGAAAAAATCTTCACGTGATGAACTAATGCGATTTACAGGATATTGATTATAAAAATTCCTCTCACTCTCTCTCCACTCCTGCTCGTTTCCATCCCTCTCTCTCCCTTGTCTCTCTCTCTCTCTCTCTTTCAAATACCATATGTATACTATATTGTGTATTCATATACTCATATTACGCACGAGTGATGTAAATAATATATTATATATATACAAAACACTGGATATATAATACATTGTCATTACCGTTTGAATTTAACTGCTAAGCCGACTATTCTAGTTGGATTCAGATTCTGAAAAATTGTCCTATATTTTTGACATTTTCGCTAAACTATATTAATCTTAATAAATTATGAATTTGCAATTGTAATAGCAACATTTTCATAAACATCATTCGCCTGCCTGTAGCAAGTAAATTAAAAAAGGCATATATAAATATATATATATATAATATTATACTAATATATATATAATGCGTCATGTCTGTGTGTGTGCTGGTCTGTCTGTTATGTATGTATGTTATCGGACAATTCAGAAGACAAGCCACTCTATTATTATCAGACAATAAATATTCTTATTAGTGCGAGAAACTATTCTATATAATTGCATTTGAGATATCGCACTTTCTCTTGGTATTTAAAGCTACAAGTAACGAGAGGCCAGTTGTTTCGTCACTGCACCTCACTTATGGTTGAATATTATCCTCATGAATCTTTTGCATTAGTATATTTATGAACCCATTCAGTAGATCCTGATATGCAATTTATTATAACGCATTATATGTTTCTTAAAATACTAACAAATTCTTCTTGGCATTTTCTGAATGCCAATCAGAAAGTCTTGCTGCTTTTTATTAAGTAATTTGAATCCGAGGAAATTAAAGTTGTCTAGAGAATCACGAATACAAAACTGACGTGTTACTCGTTACAGATCGATATTACATGGCGTGTCGATGTTATAAATCCATTCTTTTTCGAAGATAGTCCGGATTTTAATCACTGATACTTGGACGTTATTTCCATCAAAATTTTGTTGGCAAGTTTTACAAGTTGGGAATATTTTAAATACAGTTAACCCTACAAGATATTCAGATTATAAACAAATGTATAGATTAAAATTGCTTAGTATGTTTATGTTAATCTATCTAAGCTTCTTTGAAGAAACTTGTCTTTCATTCTATTTTTAATTAGTGAGCTTTTCAATTGTTCTCAATCCGAATGGCACTGTTCTTTTCATATTAAACCAATTAGGGTTTTCCTCTAAGAATATTATGTCCTTAGTGATATTATTCATGATTTACATTAAACTTTATAACAAGGAAGTGAATTAGATATCCTCAAAGAAGAGATGGCTAAGAACTTGGGTTATTTTGAAATAATTATTTGTTTATTTACAATGATAAAATCAAACCTTGGTAGCGTTGAGCTAGTGGAACAACCAAGATTGATCTTGATTGGTTTGTAATTTCTATGGAAAATCAATAGACATGGCTTTTTTTAATAAAGTTTTTAGCTATGAAAACTGCAACCAATATTTCTCACCATCTAAGAGTTTAAAACCAAATGAGGAATTTAAAAACAAAAAAAAACTTCTAAATATTACATTTTTGTTGTATTATATTATAGTCTTGTTTCGATTTAAAAATAGAAATAAATTTAGAAAAAAAATCTTACCTTGTTTGATGGAAGTTAGAATATGTTACTGTATCCCTTGCAGAGGGTAAGATTCCCCCCCCTCCTTCAAGGAGGTGGGGATCCTATATATGACACTAAACTGCATCTGATGTTCGGATCTCTAGGAGTCCTTTTCATTGCCATTACCTCTTAAGTCCAATCTGACCGTAGTATTAGTAGTATAGTACCTCTTCAGCCACATCTATGGGTCAAATAGATCTGTTTCTAAATTAACTTGATCTTTTTTCTGTTGGGCTGGTTTTCATTGTCGATACGTCAAGCGATTACCTACATAGATTTCATTGCTGATTAAAGGTTTTTTAAATGTTATGAATAGACAAATAAAAATTATCAAGTTATTACATTGATGAAAAAAGAGTATTTTTTTTTTATCTCCAGTTGACTTCTTTACCTACCAAAAAGTGTCTCTGTTCCAATGCAAACAAACAAACTGTTCACGGCCCACTTTTCACTGTATTACTGATATATAGTAATAATAGTGTGAGGGTTAATGTTTGCAGTTTTTCGCCCGTTCTAATTTGTGGGGTGTATATCACGTAATCGAAGCAGTTCAAGCCATATAGGTACTCACTGTCGTTGGTAGTATCACGGTAGTTGGTGTGCTGACAGGCTGTGTTTTGAAAATCAAACGGATGAATATGCAACGTAGTAGTTCTTTTCGGGAACTTAGACTTTATGAGTTCGAAACTGGGCCTAACGCTGAAGAAATAACCAAAAAAATATTTTTTGAGCGAAAAGTGATGGGACAGAAGATTCTAATAGTTTACTTGATGAATCAAGAAACCTCAACAATCAGGTAAACATAAAATCGTTGATTTGAGGCCATACTCCAAGCCATGATACAAATTCGACACGTAGCACTCGGGGAATATCATGCGAGATGAGCATTCATATTTCAGTGTGTTTTTCACCTTTGCGATTGCAGCAAAACCATTTGAAGCTGTCAATTGTCCCTCACGTTACCAAATATTGCAAAACATTTGACTCACTCAAGCATTTGTAACCTTGCAGCAATTTTTAATTTCTAAAAGTTCATTGATTCCCGGACCTTTATTTTCAATTCATTTTAAATTTTACGTTGGGCATTTAAGTGAGGCCATTTGGAATTTTCATTTTAAAAATTGGGTAAAAATAAAATGGGACCAAATAGTAATTTATGAATAAGTGACACCATATAATCTGGATTTCAATTTTTTGCATTGTATCTTGAACAATTTTGGGAACGGTCTCATCTTTAACCAGAGGGAATGTTCAAGGTGAAATGGACCGAAAGACTTAGGAACACCAGTATTAATATATAGATTATTTATAGTCTGTACGAAACCAATACAAAAAGTGAACCAATTTTAAATTTAGTAAATGTTTTGTTTTCGATATATTTTGAAGCTTGTCAAAAACCTTCATCACTCTTTTCATTGGTCTATTTTTTCAACATTATTTATCAAATCAAAATTATTTTTTTTATTCTATGTCGAGGAAAAGAAACATAAAACAAAACGAAAACAACAAGAAAAAAACAAAAAAACAAATAGAAAGACAAGAGTTTAAATTTTCCTTTAGGAATGTGAACTCTTCTATTTTATTTTGTTCAGTTCCTGATTTTCTGTACGTTGTTACTAAAACTGGTAGATTTCACAAACAATCAACCGCCGAATAAACGATTGAATACAATTTCTAAGATTTCTTTGATATAGCGAAAAACGTCTACCTTGGGTGGATGCACATTAACGAACACCCGGTGAACCCCTGCAAAGTAAGAAAACTAATATAACTTGGAAATAAACTAAATAGCAGTCTGATGAAAGTCATAGGTATCACAAGATAATCTGGGGTAGATAGATCTATAACTGCAAAATGGCCGATCTTTAAGCATTTTTCTTGGCCAATATATTGGTCTGTTCAATTATAATTGAACATCAAGCTCTCAAGTTTGGACCTGAACTATTCTAAACTTACGCCGTTAGAAGAAGGGGACAACTTAGAATCTTTCTAATACCAACTTACCTGGTGACTCATCTCACTCTCTCCTCTCTTCTCTCTCTCTCTCTCTCTCTATATATATATATATATATATATATATATATATATATAGTCACATTGTCCTCTCTATACAAGATAATATGGAATACTTACTGGCATATTGAGTAATAGTGATAGAATTTTATGTAATTCTTTATCACTATTGAATAATTTAAATTTTTAATCTTCTATTTGTGTCGATTTTAATCTGGATATTTTGATCCTTTCTTTATTTTCCTCTTGTCACTACTGTATAACCGAATGAATCATTTTAACAGATTCATCAAATTGAAGCGGCAATCATAAAAATATGATAGAAATGTGCAAATCATATGCGATCAAAATAGTCAGTGATTTTCAATTATCTGACAGGAAGGATAATTGAGTTTCAATAAATGAAACGGAAAATATGATGGAATAATTGGATTCGGAAGATTTGAAAAAATGATTTTGCACACTTTCAATATTTGCTGCCATATTTGAAAAAGACACAATTCTGAGCATTACAATCTCTCCATCATTGAAAGAAAAGAAAAAAAAAAGTATTATAATAATTGCAGTTGCACTTAACTTTCTTTTTTCATTTGTCATTGCAAACTTTGTTTTTATCATGGTCGTATCGACCAACATCATTATAAACATCATCATCACTAACATCATGATCAATAGAAAAACAGTTTCATTATTTTCTCTAATTCATCTTCTGCTTAGTTAAGAATCAAATTTCAATGTCCTGAAGTCGATTTTTGCCAAAATCAGATTTTTCTCTTTTTTCATAAAATAAAAACAGAATTAAATATTTTTAAAAGACCAAAACTTGATGAGGATTTCATGTTTGAAATTGAAATATTTCTCTTATTTAATTTCTTTAAGATCTGAATAGGAAGTATTGTCCGTTTTAACTTGTGTTTCTTTTAATCAGAGTGTTACATGAGGCATACACTCACTGACCCGTTTAAAGAAGAAAGTGTAAAATCGAAATTAAAACAAAAGAGAAATTCAAAAAGATTGACACGCGTGATGCATTTTGAAAAAAACGTCTTCACACTTGAATAAAATGGCCCGCCTAAAATCCATTGCTCAATTAGGATTATATATGTAAACATTTTCTTTTATAATATGTAACGGGATGCAACCCACAAGTTATGGTCATTTGAATATATTGATCCATTTGATCATGTGTCAGATATATTTGCATTTCCCCGTGTTTCTAGCCGAGGGCAAATTCATTAATATCTTAAAGTCACTCACCAGGAAATAAGGAAATTTTATTACCGTCGATTTTTCTTAGATTTACGAAGCGGTTTCTACCTTTCGACAAATCAACCATAATGCTTACAGAAAGAATTGGAACATTTATTTAAAAATTCTGATACAATTTAATTGTGGATTATTTTTCTTCCATTTTTTGATTCCAACGTTTCTAGACCGAACATAACAACCTGTCATTAGAGCAAAGAGAATGTAATCAGAATGAATAATTCGCTTCCGGCGAGATTTGAACTCTGGGCGAATATATTCTCATATCCTTGGCTGTTGTATTATTGTACTATTCTATTAATCATGCATACCACAAACATAAACACATACAAACACACACACACACACACACACACACTGGAATACACACACACACATACACTGGAACACACACGCGGAACGTACTCACATACCATACACATGCACATACACATATAAACACACACATTGCATGCGTTTCCTTCTAAACTTGAATTTGGAGTTTTGTGACGTAATCTAAGCTCAAACACGAACAAGCCCACAGAAACCCACATAAACGCCGTGCACACACACACTTGACGCACACATTCACACATACATATATATTATATATATATATATATATATATATATATATATATATATATATATATATAAGGAAGAATGAATAAAGAAAAGAAAGAATAGAATGGATAATAAAAGATGAATTTAATCAATATCACTTACACATGTGTTTCGGTCAGTTCATCTGTGTGAAAAATATTCCGCACACAGAGAAGATTCGACCTCATCAGAGTGAAATTTTTATTTTGAATGAAAAAATTCGTTGGGGAAAAAATATAAAATATATATATATGTATTGTCTTCTTCTAAACTTTCCTAACCCATAGATCCTCTTTTGTTCAGAACGTTACTTTCTTATTTCCGTTCATGAACGCGATGAAATGTTTTAATGCATAAACAGTTTTGTCGTCGGTTATTCAAATCATTAAGGAGATTGATTTTTCGAAATTGGAATTTAAAAATGGACATCGCAAAAAAAATCGATGGAAAAGAAATGTATCGAAAAAAAATGAAAATAATTTTAAAAAAAATGCAAAAGCAAAAACAGAAATCATCTTTCCAATATTTCTGATATTAAAAAATGAGTATAATATAGAAAAATTTAATGAATAAAACTTTCCTGAAATATTTTTACATTTCTTTTTTTTAAATGATGATGATTGGGGGAATATTTTTATAGCAAATAATAAAACAAACACAGGTAAATAAAACAAAAATATGGGACAACAAAAGTCATAATTGGAAATATCTTTTTTTTTTAAATTTATATTTATTTATATTTTTTATATTTTTATTTTTATCGCATTCAAAGATTGTAATTCTTCTTAAATTAGGGAGAATTGAAATACAGAACAGTTCAAAAGATATTAATATTTATTGACTATCATTTTTTTCGGTTATTTTAAATCTTTATCTATACAGAAAAGTTTCATTTTTATTATTTTTTTTTAGATGAGACATTGTAAATCAATAATTTTTGAGTAGTATTTTCTTGCAATCTTAATTTATCGTTGCTTTTTATTGCAAAGTTACCCAGGGAGTTAATCTACGACAACGAGGAACAACGCGGGCTTGAAATTTATAAAGGATAAGCTCTGGATTAACATTTCTATTGTTTAATTTCCTTCTGAGATTTTACACTAGCGCTAGCTCGTACTTTTTTTAATTAATTAGAGTCTGGGGTACATCAAGTTTCTTCAGATCTCCAGGACTCTCCCAAGTATCTTATTTAGCAAGAAGAGTGGTAGTTTCTTTTTTCTGATCTACATTTCATTCCAGTCTTTTTTTCAAGTTCTTGGGGACTGTTCCAAGAGCTCCAAATACGATTTGGTATAACCGTCACATTCATTGTTCACAGATCTTTTTTCTGCTTTTGGCAAATTAGTATTGTTTATCTTTTCACATTCTTTTATTTTTACTAAGTTTGATAGAACGGTAAAATTCATTAGATGACAAGTTATTTCTAGGTTTGGTCTTCTTGGCTTCGATTAGATGGCCTATTTTGTATCTCAGAGTAACAGAATTATATTTTTATTTTCTTAGGAAATTCTGGTGTGTTCATATCCGTTAGCCGCATAGTGCAATCGTTTATTATGATTCATCTGTGTCAGCCATAACCCGCACATTTCTATTTGTAATATAATCAATCTATACCTTCACATAATGTTCATATGATCTGCTTTCTCTTTTCAAGTTTCCCTTCTTAGGCATTTCCAGATTCTTACATGGGAATTTTTATTTGTGGCATGAAGATTCTAGATTTTTTCTTCTCTCATTTTCCTGTAGTTTTTCTGTTGGAATTGATATTATTGGCTGTTGAACTCAATCTTTCTTTGCTATGATGTATATTCTCTGATTTCATCTTTTCTTTTTTGCATTCATTCAATCTCCTGCCTTCACACGCAATCTCTTTCTTAACATATAGTGTCTCTGTATTCCTTTTGGTCTACGGTCTTATACATTGCATTCAATGTCCTGATCAAATTGTCATATGAGTTCTACCCATGTTCATTCTATGAATGGTCTTGAATATCTTAGAAGGACGACTATGCAGGTATATATTCAATAAATTAGATTTCAGATGTGAAGTTTATTTTCGGGGGGTTTTCCTTATTTTTTATTCTTATAAAGTAATCATTTCTTAATGTTATTTCATCTGTGTTTCCTTGATGTTATCAGCTTTTAATATTCTTAATCATTTATTAGTTTCCTTTTCTCCTTAATTGTTCCGATACTTTCTTGGTATTTTTTCTTTCATTATAATCAAGACCATTTTTCAAATCGAAATTTTATTCAAATCTTGGTTATATATTAACAGTTTATATGAGAGCGTCTGATTATTTGTCATTCTTTTACAAATATCTTAATATCACCCTTCTAAATGAGTTTATCTATTCCTGCGACTTTGCAAATTTTGTAAACACATTTACTTTTTCATAGTACATAATTTACAGTGACATCATTGCTATAACAATTGGGGATAATGAATCTTCCTTGGAGCATGCCTCTTTGGATTTTTACCCCTGCTAGGGTTTGTCCCTCCTGCTGATAATTTTACTCTCCAGTTTCCATAGCTCACTAGATGAAGTATGCTACTTGACCTGATACCTTAAATATTTTAAAACATTCTATTATCCTTTTTTGTGTGATTATGTCGTATAACTTTTTGTAGTCTATTCATGTCATCTACATTTTCTGCTTTGTTTTTACCTCTTTTAGAATGTGTTAGTCTATATAAATAGGTCATCTGCTCTTCTTTCAAGCCTTTCAAGCCTTTCAAGCGAGTATTATTATTATTATTATTTACTCCTTTTGAGTTTTCACATCAGCATTAGCTGATGGTCTTTCACTGGAGTCTGAGTGACAGCAAGTCTCCTCAGGTCTCCAGGACTCTTCTGAGTATTCTTGGCAGATTGCAGCAGTGCAGTGTTCTGAATGGGTTTCAATCCTTTCTCTGATTATCCAAACTTTCCAAGCCCTTTTCTAATCCTTTTGGGACTGTTCCAAGTGCACCAACTACAATTGGTTATCACTTTCACATTCATATTCCATAACTTTTTCAGTTCTCTGGCAAGCGTCCAGATATTTGTCCATTTTTTTCATTTTTCTTTAGCTTCACCCTGTGATCCTGCTGGAACTGAAAATCCACCAGTTGAGAAGTTCTTTTTTTTATCAACACTAGATTGGTCCTCTTGCTGGGATAAGGTGATCCGTTTTTATTCAAAGTCCCAGAGAATTTTATGCGTTTCGTTCTCAAGAACAGATTCTGGTTTATGCATATACCATTTTTTGTATGGTCAAAATTTAATTTTGCATAATTCCAGTGGATCACCTTCCAACCCAGTCGTGTCTAGTTGTATTCTCGCTGTGCTAGTTTGCCTACATTCGCAGAGTATATGGTTTACAGTCTCGTCTCTATTACCGCAAAGTCTACATTACTATTTTGTTGGGTCTTATCAATTTTCGCTTTGATATAGTTCGTCCTTTGGCATTATTTTGTGCAGCATTATAAGTGATCTCACTTTCTCTTTTGACGGTTTCCTTTTCTTAACCAAAGTCCAAGTCTTTCCATGTGCTAACCTCTTCTATTTGTCGTTTGAGCGTCCAAATAATTGTTTTTCTTCCCATTTTTTGGTCGTTTAGTCTTGTTGTTTTTCTGTTTGTCCATCTATCGCTATCTACTATTGTTGGCCGCCATAAGTAGTTTGTCTTTGCTCTTCTTGTGTAGTCTTCAAGTTGTTGGGATTGTGGTTTCTACGCATTTCTCTATGTTGGCAAGACCTCTTCCCCCTTCCTTTCTTGAACAACATACCAATCTATCTCTATGTCTCTAGGGTGGAAGAGCCTTGTGCAATGGTCATTAATTTTTCTCGTCTTTGGTCAATCTGTCTGAGTTTCTTCTTTTGTCCATTTTAAGAATGGTTCTGGAGTATCCTTATAATGAGACAGCCCAGGTATTATTCCTTTGATCAGATTTCTACTGTTAAGTATTTGGTTTCTAGAAGTTTTCTGGTTCTCCTGAGATATTCTTTTTAAACTTTTCCTTTCATTTCTGCTTGCATGATATTGTCCGCTTCTAAAATTTCTAAGTATTTGAGCTTCCATTTCATAGTGATTTATTATTATTATTATTATTATTATTATTATATTATTATTAATTATTATTATTATTATTATTATTATGCCAGCGGCGATGAAATAAAATATCGTAAAAATTAATGATATGTTGTAAAGAGTTTTTTTTTTTAACAATTTTCTTTCTGTAGTTAAGTGAATATCTCAGAATGAATAAAATGAAAAGTACGATAAAAAAAAAAAAACAATAAAAGTATTTTTTTTGTAAATTATGAATGTGTGCAATAGCGAAATTATTTCTTCTCATAAAAAACTTTAGCTACACCAATTTAAGTCACAAGAAAGAAATTATAAATTTAAATAAGCGCAATAAATAATTCAGAAAAATACTGAAAAATGCTTTGTAACGATGAGGACATTAGGTAGAAAGACTCTTTAAAGAAATTCGTGTGGCAATCCTGTCACTAAATATTCTTGTAATATGCTAAACTGGTATGACCTGAAAGATATTAAGTTAATAACTTAATTGTTGTACCGGCCGTTCTACAGTTGGAGAATATACACCGGTTCTCACTATAAATAGTTGAGACCACCGAGTGGAAAAGGTTGTGCTGTTACCGTTTAGCGGCAAGCTAGCCGTTCTTGTACCTTATTGTAAATACACTTGTCTCATTTTACCTACCTCGACTTGCTTCTTTTTTACTGTTGAATAACATCACAACATTAATACAAAGTTGAATAATGATAATCGGTTGCATTAGTTAAATAAGTAAGTAAATATGCGGAGTGGCCTAGTGTCGGTATCAACCGAACAGCGAGGGAGTCTATTCCCTTTTTGCTTGACACTAGACCAGAAAGATTATATTTTGGCTGAGAGGTAGAGTGTCACACCTACCGTCAACTCCATGTTACTGCACAAATTAGATTACCCAATATGTGCTACTCATGGCAGGTTGCGGGACCGGTTTCGAACTAGGAAACTTGCGATTTCTAGGGGTGTTGCTCCACCGAATGAGTTAACCCCCCCTTAGTTAAATTCTATATAATAATAAAAGGCCCATAAATTATCTATATAAAACCTATAGCGATGACCCTAATTTCTGACATTTATCTATATTAACCTATAGCGATGACCCTAATTTCTGACATTTAACACACATTTTTTATTGCATTTCCATGAGTAAAAAATAACTCACATTCCCTGAATTAAGACAATATAAACAATACATTTCAATTCTACATATACTAGCTCATTATTTCAATAAAGTTGCAGGATATACTAATCATGATGATCCGTATTTATAGAACTGAGTGCCAAAAAAATTCTTAAGAAAGAATTTTTATAAAAGTATAATCAGAATGTACAGTGGACACGATTCTCAAATCTTTAGCCATGAAATAACTCTAAACAGGTTGACATTTGCCGTTAAAATCAATCAATCATCATAGTTTTAAATAATTGTTTCATTAAATTTATTTTCAATTTCAAATTTAACATGTTAGGTCCATTTTTGTCCTACAGCATTTAGTGACATGAACAACTATAGCAGAATTGACAATTTAAATAATTTAATGAAATGAATTGAATTTTAAAATCATGATGATTGATTGATTTTACGGATGTAAACGGTATAAGTTAATTTCATGCATAGTGCGTTAGGGAATCGGCCTCTGTTACATTCATATTTATTATTTGGTGACATGTAACATACATTCCAATTTGTGACTTTTATTCTTCGACTTAAGATGAAATCATTTGCCTTATGTTATAAAAGACCGACGCATGAGTGGAAACATTCATATGAGTGGAAATAATGATAGATTTTTCTACGCTCTCTCTTGACCCAAAATGTCCGAAGCTTGATTGGTCCGTGCACAGATGATTGAAAAACAAAAACAGGATGTCGTATGTAGAATTGTCTTGCATCTAAGATTCGTAATCACCAATCTTAACAAATCTCGTCGTGTTTAATAACATTTCGGATTTGTCTGTTATGGTAAGCTGAGTAAATATCAAGGCCGGTTCGTTCCGAATAGAAAAAGACAAGTCCATTGAATTCCAAGGTGGGCCAATAATCTTACTTCTTCGGTATTATTAAGAGATCAATTGATGGATGAATCAGGTATCGATCTATAGTGAAGTTCGAATGTTATATTTTATCAATGCCACTTGAAAAATCTTCCAGCCAACATTGACTGTACAATATACTATCAGAGATATCAAATCTCACTCATATCTCATGACCTCCTGTTGTTCAACAACTGAATGAAACAAACTGAAATGATTCTTTTTGCTGAACAGTTCCACGCTGATCAAAAGATTCTTGTAAACAATGGATTGTCCCCAAAATAATGTAGCACTCGTTGAAACTCGTTTTCTATTAACTATTTCATTCTATTGTTTTTGACTTGCTAAATAGATTAGGTACAAGAGAAATAATACACGTCTTAAAGAATTTTGAGAGTTAAATCTAAAAAAAAAAAAAAAACTAGCAAATTACTTTACTATAAATAAAAAGTCTACTTGGGGCAATAGCAGAATGGTCATATTATGATGATGCATCAAGTGTCCCAAAATAATGTATACCTCTTTTTAAAGAGTGTACACATTATTCTGGCGACACCTGTAGGTTGTTGGTTGATCTCTCTTTT
>CM042144.1:112755814-112803314 GCA_023376005.1 Doryteuthis pealeii
AAAAAAAAGAGAGAGATGTGCGTGTGCGTGTGTGGTGTGTGTGTTTGTGTGTCTGATGTTTTTTGTGTGTGTAAATAAGGAAATGGAATGAACCCTGAACGGATATTTGGGAATAGGAAAAAAAAAAAAAAATAACCTTGTAAGAAAATATATAACTTGGTATGGAATGAAATTTAATTATAGTCCATTTGTCGACGCGTGTTTCGGTCAAAGATTCGTTACACTCAGTAATTCCTATTTAGAAGTATTTCAAATATAAAGATAACAAAAAATAATAATATAAAACACCATTTTGAAGAATGCCAAACAAAAGGTCACAATCAGTTACATACATTCGCTCAAAGTAGGATTTGACAGGATCAATTCCTTGAGTGGAGTTTAACTGGTTTGAATAACAGGAATCATTCAGAATTACAATTGTTTAACCATACGAACTGGGAGGCCCATTAATTCCTTCATGGTACTTGATCGCCTTTAATGTTTTGGTGGGCCTGTTTCATTTCAGTGAGATTTGGAAAACTCGGGCGTCATGCGGCACCGCCCCGGGGTACGCACCCATTTCAGTCATATCCTACTAACGATTATTGGAATTACGCCTCGAGGATAGATGTAAAACACCACATCATATCCCCCTAGGATAGGGCACAAACCTTCCGAACCGAATATACAATTGATCCCATATGTTTTTTTTAATATCCTCCTTCCCATGGGCTTAATTTGATGGTATCACCTGGCAAAACTAAACTTTTAAGTCAGGGGGCCTGGGAGATGAAAATAACAATTACAACAGTTCAGTTGTTTGGGAGCCCCCTGGGAGTGTGGAGTATCCCCTTTCATCCGGCCATTAACATCCACACACCAGGGGTCCTCTTGATCCGGAGGTGGTTAGTTTATACGTTAGGTGGTCCTATATTTATGGGTTTATAGAACATTGAACAGTGAGTTTTCATTTGAAAGAAATTGAATTAGACGTGTCTAATACCATTAGGGAAGAATAAATGACAAAATTCCGGGGGTCTTCGGCCATATACCAACAAGGTTGACCATGGCTAAAGTTTATCCACCAACTTCACAAACCTACAGGGGGTTGTCCCAGAATATTGTTGTACACTCCTTTAGAGTGGTTATACATTATTTTTGGGACACTTTGAATAACGGAACCTTCAATATCCATTATTGTACCATTCTGCCGCTTATTGGCAAGTAGACCTTTTATCCCTCTTTAAAAGGTTTTAATTTTTGGCTATGCGGTTTTTTTTTTTTTTTTTTTAGATTTTTTACTTTCTCAAATTTTTTTAAAACGGTGTATATCTGTCTCCTTGTACCAATCTATTTTTACAAAGTTCATACAGGTAGATGAATAAGTTATAGGATTCAAACGAGTTGCATACAATTTATTTGGACACTCCCATTGTTTACCAAAGAATCTTTTTTGAATATCATCCACGGTGGAACTGGTCAGCCCAAACAGGAAAAAATCATCATGTTTGACAAATTTTTCAATTCCAAGTTGTTTTGAACACAGTTCCATGAGATTATGATGAGATTTTTTGATATCCTACCTGATAAGTAATTATTTGTTACAGTCTCATTGTTTTTTGGGCGTGGAGAGATTTTTCAAGTGCCCCTCCTATTAATAGGGATAAATGATCAACAATCGAACTTTCACCCTATAGATCGTAAACCCTGATCTTCTTTCCCATTCAAATTGATCTCTTCAACATTTTATATAATCCGAAGAAGTAAGATTATTGCCCTACCTTGGATTCAATGACTTTTCTTTTCTTATTTCGGACGAAAAAGCTTGATATTTACTCAGCTTACCATAACAGGACAAATCCGAATGTTATTAAACTCGACGAGGATTTGTTAGATTGTGATTTCCCTAACTGATGAAGACAATTCCTACAATACGAAATCCTGTTTTTGTTTTTCATCATCTGTGCACGGACAATCAACTTCGGACATTTGGGTGTCAAGAGAGGGTGAAAACTCTATCATTATTCCACTCATAGATGAATGTTTCCCTCATGCGTCCGTCTTTATAACATAAGCAAATGATTTCAATCTTAAGTCGAAGATCAAGTCACAAATATGGGAAGTATTTACATGTCACTCAAATATAAATATGAATTGTAGCAGAGGACGCGATTCCTAACCACTAATGGCATGAAATAACTTATAACCCGGTTTTACATGCCGTTAAAAATCAATCAAATCAATTCATGTTTAATCATATTCATTTCATAAATTTATATTTAAATTTCAATTCTGCTATAGTTTTGTTCATTCACTAAAGTGTTTAGTTGTTTTACAAAAAATGACCTACATGTTAAATTTGGAAATTAAAATAAATTTAATGAACAATTATTTAAACTATGTGATTAATGATTTTAAACGGCATGTCAACCTGTTTAGAGTTATTTCATGGCTAAAGCATTTGAGAACGTGTCACTGTATCATTCATGATTAACTTTTATAAAAATTCTTCTAAGAATTGTTTTTTGGCACTCAGTTCTATCAAATACGGAATTCATCACCATGCATTAGTAATTCCTGCAAACTTATTGAAATAATGAGCTAGTATAATGTAGAATTGAATGTATGTTTATTATTGTCTTAATTCAGGGAATGTGAGTTATTTTTTACTCATGGAAATGCAATAAAAATGTGTGTTAAATGTCAGAAAAATTAAAGGGTCATCGCTATAGGTTAATATAGAATAATTTATGGGCCTTTTATTATTATATTAGATTTAACTAAGGGGGGGGGGGTAACTCATTCGTGGAGCACCGCCTAGAAATCGAAGATTCTGTTCGATAATCCGGTCCCTCGCCAACTTAGGCCCATGAGTAGCACATATTTGGGGTAACTAATTTTGTGCATTAACATGGGAGTTGACGGTAGGTGTGACACTCTACCTCAGCCAAAATAACTTTCTGGTCTAGTGCAAGCAAAAAGGGAAAGACCCCCTCGCTGTTTCGTTGATACGACTAGGCCTATCTCCGCATATTTACTTACTTATTTAACTATTCAACCGATATCATTATTCAACTTTTATTCAATGTTGTGATGTTAAGTTCAACGTAAAAAAGAAGGCAAGTCGAGGTAGGGTAAAATGAAACAAGTGTAATTTACAATAAGGTACATAGACGGCTAGCTTGCGCTAAAACGTAACAGCACAACCTTTCAACTTCGGTGTCTCACTATTTATAGTGAGAACCGGTGGTATAATTTCTCCAACTGTAGGAACGGCGCCGGTACAACATTAAGTTATTAATTTAATATCTTCAGGTCAATATCCAGTTTAGCATATTAAAGAATATTTAGTGACAGGATTGCCACACGATTGTCTTTAAAGATCTTCTACCTAATGTCCTCATCGTTTAAACATTTCAGTTTTTCTGAAATTAATTATTTGCGCTTATTTAAATTTTATATTTCTTCTTTCCTTGTGACTTTAAATTTGTGTAGCTAAACGTTTTTTATGAGAAGAAATAATTTCGCTATTGTCACAACCATTCATAATTTTACAAAAAATACTTTTAATTGTTTTTTTTTATCGTAACTTTCATTTCTTCATTCTGAGGATATTCTCACTTAACCAAGAAGAAAATTGCTTTAAAAAAAACTCTTAAAAACATATCATTAAATTTTTAGAAGTATTTTATTTCACGCACGCTGCAATAATAATAATAATAATAATAATAATATAATAATATAATAATAATAATAATAATAAATCACTTGATGAAAATGGAAGCTACAAAATATTTAGAAATTTTAGAAAGCGGACAATATCATGCAAGCTAGAATGAAAGGAAAAGTTTAAAAGAATATCTCAGGAGAACAAGAATACTTCTAGAAACCAAACTGAACAGTAGAATCTGATCAAAAGGAACAATACCTGGGCTGTCCTCATTATAAGATACTCAGAACCATTCTTAAAAGGACAAAAGAAAGAACTTCGACAGATTGACTCAAGGACGAGAGAATAATGACCATGCACAAGGCTCTCCACCCTAGAGACGATAGAGATAGATTGTATGGTCAAAAACGGAAGGGGAAGAAGGTCTTGCACAATAGAGAATGCGTAAAACCACAATCCTAACACTTAGAAGAGCTACACAAGAAAGAGCAAAGACAAACCTTAGCGGCCAACAATAGTAGAAGCGATAGATGGACAAACAGAAACAACAAGACAAACGACAAAAATGGAAGAAAAACAATTAATTTGGACGCTTCAAACGACAAATAGAAAGCGGTTGCCACATTGGAAAGACTTGCACTTGGTTAAGAAAGGGAAACCTTAAAGAGAAAAGTGAATCACTATATTGCTGTTCTTCTAAATTTTTATTAATTTGCTTATAACTTAGGAACGAACTATATCAGCGAAAATTGATAGGACCCAACAATGTTTATATATATTGTATGTATCTGCTGGTATTTAGAGACGACAGACGTAACCATTATTCCTGTCGTAATGTATGCTAAACTTATCTATCAACGAGAAGTACAAAACTAGACACGACTGGGTTGTGAAAGGTGAATCACTGGATTATGCTAATTATAATAATTTTGATATCTTCTATATTCTATTTATTTATTATATATATGTATTATCTAACAAGAATCTGTTCTGAGAACGAAACGCATAAAATTCCTGGGACTTTTGAAAAACGGATCAGCCTTACCCAGATATGACAGATCTAGTGTTAATAAACAAAAAGAAAGAATTCTCAACTGGTGGATTTGCAGTTCCTTATTGCATGATTTATCTAGGGTGTAAGCTGTATCGGAATATATGAACAATGGACAACTATTGGACTGCTCTAGAGTATTATCTTTGAAGAAGTATGGGAAATATGAAAAGTGAAAGTGTCACCAATTGGTAAGTTGGTGCAGTTGAACGTCCCAAAAGGAATTAGAAAAGGGATTTGGAAGTTGGAATATCAGAGGAAGGATTGGGAAAACCATTCAGCAAACACTGCATCTGGCGCAATGCCAGAATACTCAGAAGAGTTCCTGGAGACCTGAGGAGACTTGCTGTCCTCGCAGACTCCCGGGAAAGACCATCAGCTAACACTTGATGTGAAAACTCAAAGGAGTAAATAATAATAACAAAAGCTATACGCCATAATCCCACACAAACAAGGATAATAGAATTGTTTTAAAATATTAAGGTAAGGTCAAGTAGATACTTCATTCCTAGTGAGCTATGGAAACTGGAGAGTAAAATTATCCAGCAGGAAGGACAAACCCTAGCAGGGGTAAAAATCAAGAGGCATGCTCCAGGAGATCATTATCCCAATTTTATACCGCAATGAATGGTCAGCTATTATGTACTAATGAAAATAAATGTGTTTTACAATTTGCAAAGTCGCAGGAATAGATAAACTCATTTAGAACGGGTGAATTAAGATTTTGCAAAAGAATGACAAATAATTCAGACGCTCTCATATAAACTGTTAAATATATAACCAAGATTTGGAATAAAATTCGATTTGAAAAATGGGTCCTTGATTTAAATGAAAAAAGAAAAAATACCAAAAGAAAGTATGGACAATTAAGAGAAAAGGAAACTATAAATGATTAAGAATTATTATAAGCTGATATCACAGGAAACACAGATGAAATTTTTAACATTAGCAAATGATTTATTTATAAGAATAAGAAAACCCCCGAAAATTAACTTCACATCTTGAAAATCTAATTTATTGAATATATACGTGCACAGTCGTCCTTCTAAGTATTTCAAGACCTAATTCCATAGACCATGAACATGGGTGGGAACTAAGACCCATTTGATCAAGGACATGATGAAATGTAAAGACCGAAGACTCAAAAAAGAAAACATTAGACACTATATGTAAGAAAGAGGATTGCGTGGTGAAGGCAAGGAGATTGAATGAAGCAAAAAAGAAAAGATGAAATCAGAGAATATACATCAATAGCAAGAAGTTGAGTTCAACACCATAATATCAATCCACAGAAATAAATAAGGAAAATGAGAGGAAAAAATTAGAAATCTTCAAGCCAAAATAAAAAATAAAATTTCATGTAAGGAATCTGGAAATGCCTAAGAAGGGGAACTTGAAAATAGAAAGCAGATCATGAACAAATTAGTGAAGGTATAAGATTGATTATATACAAAATAGAAAGTGCGGGTTATGGCTGACACAGATAATCATAATAAACGATTGCACTATGCGGACTAACGGTATAATGAACACACAGAATTCCTAGAAAAAATAAATAATCCTGTTACTCTGAGATACAAATGGACCATCTAAAATCGAAGCCAAGAAGACAAAACCTAGAAAATAACTTGTCATCTAATGGAATTTTACCGTTCTAATCAAACCTTAGATAAAAATAAAAGAATGTGAAAAAGATAAACAGAATACCTGAATCTTGCCGAAAAGCAGAAAAAGATCTGTGAACAATGAATGTGACGGTTATACCAATCGTATTTGGAGCTCTTGGAACAGTTCCAAGAATTGAAAAAGACTGGATGAAATGTAGATCAGAAAAAAAGAAACTACCACTCTTCTTGCTAAATAAGATACTTGGGAGAGTCCTGGAGATCTGAAGAAACTTGATGTACCCCAGACTCTATTATTAAAAAAAAGTACGGGCTAGCGCTAGTGTAAAATCTCAGAAGGAAATTAAACAATAGAAAATGTTAATCCAGAGCTTATCCTTTATAAATTTCAGCCCGCGTTGTTCCTCGTTGTCGTAGATTAACTCCCTGGGTAACTTGCAATAAAAAGCAACGATAAATTAAGATGCAAGAAATACTACTCAAATTTTGATTTACAATGTCTCATCTAAAAAAAAATAATAAAAATGAAACTTTTCTGTATAGATAAAGATTTAAAATAACCGAAAAAATGATAGTCAATAAATATTAATTATCTTTTGAACTGTTCTGTATTTCAATTCTCCCTAATTTAAGAAGAATTACAATTTTGAATGCGATAAAATAAAAATATAAAAATATAAATAAATAAATAAAATTAAAAAAAAAGATATTTCCAATTATGAACTTTGTGTCCCATATTTTTGTTTTATTTACCTGTGTTTGTTTATTATTTGCTATAAAATATTCCCCCAACATCATCATTTAAAAAAAAAAATGTAAAAATATTTCAGGAAAAGTTTTATTCATTAAATTTCTATATTATACTCATTTTTTTAATATCAAAATATTGGAAAGGATGATTCTGTTTTTGCTTTTGCATTTTTTTTTTTTTATTTTCATTTTTTTTCAATACATTTCTTTTCCATCGATTTTTTGCGATGTCCATTTTTAAATTCAATTTCGAAAATCAATCTCCTTAATGATTTGAATAACCGACGACAAACTGTTTATGCATCTTAAAACATTTCATCGCGTTCATGAACGGAAATAAGAAAGTAACGTTCTGAACAAAAGAGGATCTATGGGTTAGAAAGTTTAGAAGAAGACACATACATATATATATTTTATATTTTTTCCCCAAGAATTTTTTCATTCAAAATAAAATTTCACTCTGATGAAGGTCGAAATCTTCTCTGTGTGCGGAATATTTCACACAGATGAACTGACCGAAACACATGTGTAAGTGATATTGATTAAATTCCATCTTTATTATCCATTCTATTCTTTCTTTTCTTTATTCATTCTTCCTTATATATATATATATATATATATATTATATATATATATATATATATATATATATATAGGTATGTGTGAATGTGTGCGTCAGTGTGTGTGTGCACGCGTTTATGTGGGTTTTCTGTGGCTTGTTCGTGTTTGAGCTTAGATTACGTCACAAAACTCCAAATTCAGTTTAGAAGGAAACGCATGCACATGTGTGTGTTTATATGTGTATGTGCATGTGTATGTATGTGAGTGCGTCCCGCGTGTGTGTTCCAGTGTATGTGTGTGTGTGTATTCCAGGTGTGTGTGTGTGTGTGTGTTTGTGTGTGTTTATGTTTGTGTGTATGCATGATTAATAGAATAGTACAATAATACAACAGCCAAGATATGAGAATATATTCGCCCAGAGTTCAAAATCTCGCCGGAAGCGAATTATTCATTCTGATTCCATTCTCTTTGCTCTAAATGACAGGTTGTTATGTTCGGCTAGAACGTTGGAATCAAAAATGGAAGAAAAATAATCCACAATTAAAAATGTGTATCAGAATTTTTAAATAAATGTTCCAATTCTTCTGTAAGCATTTGGTTGATTTGTCGAAAGGTAGAAACCGCTTCGTAAATCTAAGAAAAATCGACGGTAATAAAATTTCCTTTATTTCCTGGTGGAGTGACTTTAAGATATTAATGAATTGCTCGGCTAGATACGGGAATGCAAATATATCTGACACATGATCAAATGGAATCAATATATTCAAATGACCATAACTTGTGGGGTTGCATCCCGTTACATATTATAAAGAAAATGTTTACATATATAAGTCTAATTGAGCAATGGATTTAGCGCGGCCATTTTATTCAAGTGTGTAGACGTTTTTTCAAATGGCATCACGCGTGTCAAATCTTTTTGAAATTCTCATTTTGTTTTAATTTCGAATTTTACACTTTCTTCTTAACGGTCAGTGAGTGTATCCTCATGTAACACTCTGAAAAAAAAGAACACAAGTTAAAAACGGACAATACTTCCTATTCAGATCTTAAAGAAATTAAATAACAGAAAAATATTTCAATTTCAAAGCATGAAATCCTCATCAAGTTTTGTCTTTTAAAATATTTAATTCTGTTTTATTTTATGAAAAAAGAGAAAAATCTGATTTTGCAAAATCGACTTCAGGACATTGAAATTTGATTCTTAACTAAGCAGAAGATGAATTAGAGAAAAATAATGAAACTGTTTTTCTATTGATCATGATGTTAGTGATATGATGATTATAATGATGTTGGTCGATACGACCATGATAAACAAAGTTGCAATGACAAATGAAAAAAGAAAGTTAAGTGCAACTGCAATTATTATAATACTTTTTTTTTCTTTTCTTTCAATGACGGAGAGATTGTAATGCTCAGAATTGTGTCTTTTTCAATATGGCAGCAAATATTGAAAGTGTGCAAAAATCATTTCAAATCTTCCGAATCCAATTATTCCATCATCCTTTCCGTTTCATTTATGAACTCAATTATCACTTCCTGTCAGATAATTGAAAATCACTGACTATTTTGATCGGCATTTGATTTGCACATTTCTATCAATATTGTTATGATTGCCGCTTCAATTTGATTGAATCTGTAAAATGATTCATTCGGTTATACAGTAGTGACAAGAGGAAAATAAAGAAAGGATTCAAAATATCCAGATTAAAATCGACACAAATAGAAGATTAAAATTAAATTATTCAATAGTGATAAGAATACATAAAATTCTATCACTATTACTCAATATCAGTAAGTATTCCATATTTTCTTGTATAGAGAGGACAATGTGACTATTATATATATATATATATATATAATATATATATATATATAGAGAGAGAGAGAGAGAAGATGAGTCACCAGGTAAGTTGGTATTAGAAAGATTCTAAGTGTCCCCTTCTTCTAAACGGCGTAATGTTAGAATAGTTTCAGGTCCAACTTGAGAGCTTGATGTTCAATATAATTGAACAGACCAATATAAATTGGCCAAGAAAAATGCTTAAAGATCGGCCATTTTGCAGTTATAGATCTATTTCTACCACGATATCTGTGTATACTATGACTTTCATCAGACTGCTATTTAGTTTATTTCCAAGTTTATTAGTTTTTCTTACTTACAGGGTTCACCGGGTGTTTGTTAATGTGCATCCACCCAAGGTAGACATTTTCGCTATATCAAAGAAATCTTAGAAATGTATTCAACGTTTATTCGGCGGTTGATTGTTTGTGAAATCTACCAGTTTTAGTTCAACGTACAGAAAATCAAATTCAGGAACTGAAAAAAAATAAAAATAGAAGAGTTCCACATTTCCTAAAGGAAAATTTAAACTCTTGTCTTTCTATTTGTTTTTTTGTTTTTTTCTTGTTGTTTTCGTTTTGTTTTATGTTTCTTTTACTCGACATAGAATAAAAAAATAATTTTTGATTTGATAAATAATGTTGAAAAAATAGAACCAATGAAAAGAGTGATGAGGTTTTTAACAAGCTTCAAAATATCAACGAAAACAGAAACATTTACTAAATTTAAAATTGGTTCACTTTTTTTGTATTGGTTCGTACAGACTATAAATAATCTATATATTAATACTGGTGTTCCTAAGTCTTCGGTCCATTATCACCTTGCAACACCCTCTGGTTAAAGATGAGACCGTCCAAATTGTTCAAGATACAATGCAAAAATTTAAATCCAGATTATATGGTGTCACTTATTCATAAATTACTTATTTGTCCCATTTTATTTTACCCAATGTTTAAAATGAAACATTCCAAATGGCCTCACTTAAATGCCCAACGTAAAATTAAAATGAATTGAAAATAAAAAGGTCCGGGAATCAATGAACTTTTAGAAATTACAAATTGCTGCAAGGTTAGCAAATGTTTTGCAATATTTTGGTAACGTGAGGGACAATTTGACAGCTTCAAATGGTTTTGCTGCAATCGCAAATGTGAAAAACACACTGAAATATGAGATGCTCATCTCGCATGATATTCCCCGAGTGCTACGTGTCGAATTTGTATCCATGGCTTGGAGTATGGCCTCAAAATCAACGATTTTATGTTTACCTGATTGTTGAGGTTTCTTGAGTCATCAAGTTAAACTATTAGAATCTTCTGTCCCATCACTTTTCGCCAAAAATATTTTTTGTTATTTCTTCAGCGTTATGGCCCAGTTCAACTCATAAAGTCTAAGTTCCCGAAAAGAACTACTACGTTGCATATTTCATCCGTTTGATTTTTCAAAAACACAGCCTGTCAGCACACCAACTACCGTGATACTACCAACGACAGTGAGTACCTTATATGGCTTGAACTGCTTCGATTACGTGATATACACCCCACAAATTAGAACGGGCGAAAATACTGCAAAACATTAACCTCACACTATTATTACTATATATCAGTAATACAGTGAAAAGTGGGCCGTGAACAGTTGTTTGTTTGCATTGGAACAGAAGGCACTTTTTGGTAGGTAAAGAAGTCAACTGGAAGATAAAAAAAATACTCTTTTTCATCAATGTAATAACTTGATAATTTTATTGTCTATCATAACATTTAAAAACCTTTAATCAGCAATGAAATCTAATGTAGGTAAATCGCTTGACGTATGCGACAATGAAACCAGCAACAGAAAAAAAGAATCAAGTTAATTGGAAACAGATCTATTTGAGCCATAGATGTGTCTGAAGATGTGTCTAATACTACTACTACGGGTCAGATTGGACTTAAGAGTAATGGCAATGAAAGAGGACTCCTAGAGATCCAGAACATCAGATGCAGTTTAGTGTCATATATAGGATCCCCACCTCCTTGAAGGAGGGGGGAAAATCTTACCCTTCTGCAAGGGATACAGTTAACATATTCTAACTTCCATCAACAGGTAAGATTTTTTTTCTAAATTTATTTCTATTTTTAAATCAGAAACAACGATAATATAATACACAAAAATGTATATTTAGAAGTTTTTTTTGTTTTAATTCTCATTTGTTTTAAACTTACTTAGATGGTGAGAAATATTGGTGCAGTTTTCATAGCTAAAAACTTTATAAGAAAAACAGCCATGTCTATTGATTTTCCATAGGAATTACAAACCAATCAAGATCAATCTGGTTGTCCACTAGCTCAAACGCTACCAAGGTTTGATTTTATCATTGTATTAAACAAATAATTATTTCAAAATAACCCAAAGTCTTAGCCATCTCTTCTTCAGGATATCTAATTCACTTCCTTGTTATAAAGTTTAATGTAAATCAATGAATAATATCACTAAGGACATAATATTCTTACAGGAAAACCCTAATTGGTTTAATATGAAAAGAACATGTGCCATTCGGATTGAGAACAATTGAAAAGCTCACTAATTAAAATAGAATGAAAGACAGATTTCTTCAAAGAAGCTTAGATAGATTAACATAAACATACTAAGCAATTTTAATCTATACATTTGTTTATAATTCTGAATATCTTGTAGGGTTAAGCTGTATTTAAAATATTCCCAACTTGCAAAACTTGCCAACAAAATTTTGATGGGAAATAACGTCCAAGTGATCAGTGATTAAAAATCCGGACTATCTTCGAAAAAGAATGGATTTATAACATCGACACGCCATGTAATATCGATCTGTAACGAGTAACACGTCAGTTTTGTATTCGTGATTCTCTAGACAACTTTAATTTCCTCGGATTCAAATTACTTAATAAAAAGCAGCAAGACTTTCTGATTGGCATTCAGAAAATGCCAAGAAGAATTTGTTAGTATTTTTAGAACATATAATGCGTTATAAAATTGCATATCAGGATCTACTGAATGGGATTCATACAAATATATAATGGCAAAGATTCATGAGGAAAATATTCAACCATAGTGAGGTGAAGTGACGAAACTAACTGGCCTCTCGTTACTTGTAGCTTTAATTACCAAGAAGAAAGTGCATATCTACAAATGCATTATATATGTAATAGTTCTACTCCACTAATAAAATCTATTTATTGTCTGACTAATAAGAGTGCTTGTCTTCTGAATTTGTCCGAATACATACATACATAACAGACAGACAGACACACACACAGAGACAGACGCATATATATATATATATATATATATATATATATATATATAATATATATATATATGCTTTTTATTTACTTAGCTACAGGCAGGCGACATGATGTTTATGAAAGTTGCTATTACAAAATTGCAAATTCATAATTTATTAAGATTAATATAGTTTAGCGAAATGTCAAAAATATAGGACATCTTTTCAGAATCTGATCCACTAAGAATAGTCGGCTTAGCAGTTAATTCAAACGGTATATACGAGTTTTTGTATATATATATATTTTATATATACATACACTCGTGGGTATATGCATGTATAGATACACACATATATGTATACATATGTGTATTTGAAAGAGAGAGAGAGAGAGACAGGGAGAGAGAGGGATAGAACGAGAGAGAGTGAGAGAGAGTGGAGAGAGAGAGAATTTTTATAATCAATTCCTGTAATATCGGCATTAGTTCATCACGTGAAGATTTTTTCAAATGTCATTTCGTATAATGATATGTGAGCATGATTGTATTATTGTTCCTTTTATATTTTCCCTGTCCCTGATGCCCCTATTTAGCTGCACGAAAAGGACTCTCAACTGATCTTGCATACACTTTCAATTTCAATTGGAACTCCCTCAACGCGTGTTGATATTTAAATCCACAATTGCGTGAGTGAGTCCCTGTACACATGTCAATTTGTCCACTGCTTAGCATCTCCACCGCAGAGACAGGAATAATATTTCCTTTCTCACTGTCGCTAATCAATAACATTCTCAACCACATCACGCAGCATCCACAAATACAAATTCGACTCACAAGAAAATCGTGGGTATCGAATTCCGCGCGACAAGTTTTAATAACATCAGGATTTGTACAATTACAACCGAGGAAAACGAACTTTTCTTTTCTCCACCAAAAATGAGACGGGGTTTTGTGCATGCCAAAAACCATTTCAAGAGAAATACGAGATGGAAGTTTATTAATAATACCGGAAACTAATAAATCATTGAATTATATTCGAAACGAGATTTAGGCGTTGCAATAAAAATATCTAAAATAAAAAAATCAGTCTTGTTATGTTGCTTAGAAGAGCAAATAAATATAAACATATTTATCAGATAGATTAAATCCAATCAAACATCCATATCTCGATATTTGTATTATTTACATTTTTCATACTGCCGTCCTCATTTTTAATGTTGCATACATAACGGTTTGTTTGATGTGCCCACCGACCGTCTTACTCGGAAGCCCAACTGAAACTTTTATCAAATCCAGTGGGGTAGATAGTTTTCATTCTGTAAACCATGACCAAGTACAAATATTAAGCAATGCTAAATATTAAATCATACTCTGGTTTTAGATTCAATCCTTATTCACGAACAAGAATAATATAGAATAATTAAGAAAAAGTGGACAAGTGTTCCCTGTGTGATAAGGATCCCACCAAATTCCCGGATTCCCTTGCTAGCTCAGGGGAAACATATACATTTTTTTTTTTGGGGGGGGGTGCTCATAAAATGTCTTTAATTTTGCATTTAATGACCATGAAAGATTTGTAAAGAAGAAAGAATTTTTGAGAAATGTTTTGTCTGTAGAGTTCCAAACGTGCTGTAATTAATGCAAAAATACATTTCAAAGGTTGGATGCTCATATGTTACATAATTGAAGGGCGTAATGTCGGTTTTAAACAGTTAGTGTAGAAAATAGATTTAAATTCACAACGAAACGATATTAATTGAATTCAAACCTGGCAGTTAGTAACCACAATTTGACCTCCACTTCCGATTGCGATTGCAAGTGTGAGAATAGATACAGAGTGTTTAGCGAGACGTCACGATGTAAAGACGAAGTTAGAAGACTCACAACACGTGGTTATTAAATCCAGAAATAAAATAATGAATTACGGTTATGCAACACTTAAATGCACGATTTCCTTACTCAAATTCTCTCGGGATAAACTTTCTGAGTCGGTAAATTATTTCAATTTTGAATGTCTCACTTTCCCTCTTGGAAAATGTTCCGCTTTCTAAATTTGAGTAAATCTGTATGAAAATGAAACTTTACAATAAAATCATAAAAGTGTCACATGTCATCATTTTTCCACCATATATATATTTACCAACCCCTCCGCACGAGCAGGATGTGACACAAGGTCAATTTCTTAAGCGGAGTTTAAAAGGTTTGAATTCAGAGTTTTCCTTCTCCTAGCCTGGTTACCTAACCAAGGTTAAAGAGCCTAGACTGTTCTACTATTTACCCATAGCTGGAGGGAGAGTAGGATTCATACCTTTCCCAAGGGTATTAGCACTAAGCAATTACCACATCCAGGATTTGAACTCGGGGCGACGAGTCCATTTCCCATGACTTTAACCATTACACCACGTGCTTCCTTTTTTTCCACCATATAGAATCTAAAATGTTCCTAAATTTATCTCCTAACAAAAAATAATTCTTTTTTATGAACATGTAATCGTTACTTTAGTCGGTAGAGTAAATGATTGGGAATTGCAATGTTCTCGGTTTGATACCGGTCTCCGCCAACTCAACGTAACATAGCTTGGGTAAATTGATCTGTACAGTAAAGTGGGGATAGAATTCCTTATTGTCCGGCTGATACCGATAATTGGTCAACTTTACGTACAAAGTTTAATGCAAATCCACACACACACGCACACACACACACACACACACACACACACACACACATATATATATATATATATATATATATATACCAACCCCTCCGCATGAGCAGAATATGACACAAGGTCAATTTTTTAAGAAGATTTTAACAGGTTTTAATTCAGAGTTTTCCTTCTCCTAGACTGGTTACCTATCCATGGTAAACGAGCCCAGTCAGCTCCACTAATTACCCATAGCTTAAGGGAGTGTAGTTGGGTGCATAACTTTCTTAAGAGTATTAGACCTACATTAAATGCAAACAGCCTCGTCCAGTATTTGAACTTGTGCAAATTCACATATATGGCACACAGTGAGGATCAATGTTAGGGCAAAATGCTAATAGTCTACTAGACTAGTTCGCCAACTATTTAACTAGTTTAACCATTTATATGTTTGTTACAAGTATTTAGTTAGTTTTGTTTAGTTATTGTCCAGCTAACTAATATGGAAACACGGGGCTGGTATCGAAATTAGTACTCATTTTCTCGCTACTAAGCTTAATAATCTGACCCAATGATACAAGTGTCTGACACTCAATAAAATTGAAATCATTATTGTCTCCGAGTTTCAATCTTTAACTATTATCCACGATGATGAGCCAATATTTTCGTGTTTAAGCAGCTTAAATTATCATTAACAACTCTGCACTTGAAATTCTGTGGGACAAAATTAATGACGTTGTTAAAAATATTCCAATCATCTTATTTTTTTTGAGGGGTGGGGGTATGAATTTACGGGACTAGATTCCAATATAAGCTGCTTTTTTTTTCTGAATCTGTGGAGCTACATTTGAGTTTAGCTGAAACAAATCAATGTCTTTAAAATAATAATTCAATGATTTATCTGCATGAGATAAAATAGGATGAAGTAATGGACTCACTTGTTTACATAACCATAGATTTATTCATAGTTTTAAAAAAAATGCATATATCAATATGTAAATATACATGTGAGTATAATCTATATCAAGATGAGTAATATATACATACATGTATTCACACATATATATATATATATATATATATATATATATATATATATATATATATAATATATATATATATATATATATATATATCTATAAATTATTGGAAAGAGATAAAGAAGAACGAAATGCCGATTTCTCTCGCCTTGTTTTTTTTAATTTTTTTATAAAGACACGTGCTCTCTATGAAATATATCTTCAGATATATGTATTTATACAGTATTGTATATATATATATATATATATATATATATATATATATATATATTATATATATATATATATATAACTTATGAAATATATGTAAAACCTTTAATATTTTATCCCAAGGCGATATGGAAGGAATTGATGATTTCAATTGCTACGAAAAATATATCTCTGCATAATATGTATATTTTCATATATATCAAATATTATTTATATCCTCTAGTATAATATATATATATATATATATATATATATATATATATATATATATATACATTTGTGTGTGTGTGTGTTGTGTGTTTGTTTGTATGTGTGTTGTGTGTTTGTGTGTGTATGATGCATACATATATATATGTGTGTCCCTTCCTGAACGTGAGCGGGTATATGCGTCTGTGTTTTAATAATCTATTCAAAAGAGATAATTTACCGGTAAATATATTCATATACATTTGAATTTATATAACAATTTGTGTTAATCAATAGTGCGTGTAAGTTAAGATATTGTCAAGAAACCATGTTTCTAATAAAAGCTGAGATGCGTTCTTTTTATTTCTTAAATGAATACATGGTGCTCTATAAATTTCATACACTTATTCTTTTAAGATGATCATATAATCAGTTATTTAAATTGACAAATGAAGCAAAGAATTATATATATATATATATACGTGGATTACCAGTTTAGTTGGCATTAGGATGATTGCAAGTTGGACCTTTTTTCCAACAACGGAATGTTCCAAGTTAAGAGCTCGATGTTCCATATTATTGAAAAGAGCAATATAATTGGTAAGGAATAACTCTTAAAATCGGCGATTTTGCGGTTATATATCTATTTCTACCCACAGGTATCTGTGTATTCTTATGATTCTTGTCAATAAATTTCGTGGTCAGAAGAAAATCATAGGTAAACACATATACTTGCAGGTAGAAATTGATCTATAACCACAAAATAGGCGTTTTTAAGCCTTTCTCTTTACTAATTATATATATATATATATATATATATATATATATATATATATATATATATATATTATATGTGTGTGTGTGTGTGTGTGTGTGTGTGTGTGTGTGTGAAGAAATTAAAGGATGATACGGCACTCAATTAAATTATGTATTTTTCCACTTATGGTTTACATCTCTCTGTTACTGAACTCTATCAACGATACTCTCTACATATAGTGAACATTTCATCGGAATAAGATCCGGGGACAAAAGACTCAATTTTGAGAAACATTATTCTTTATTGATAAAGGAATGAAAGATTTATTTCTTAATAACATATTATGTAACATCCTCAAATATATGATCTACCGAGATTGAAGTGACGAAAATATCAATGAAGCCTGCATAACACGTTGGTCTGGCTGGAAATGGACCATTCAACAAGCCGAGTCTTAATTTAGAACAGATATTGTCAAACTGTTTTCATTGGGTGACGAGGCTTTGGGGCGTCTCGTTTCCAACAGTGAACTTAGGCAAACCACAACGAGAAATGAGCTATGGTTTAAACAGAAATTAGAATTCTAGTGGGTACAAGATCAAAAGCTGTGCAATAGAATAGACTGGGATTCTGGACAATTTGGTAAATTCCAAAAAATAATAATTACTTAGTCCGATCTTTGAAAGTTGTGCCCGTTTCGTGTATCTTCACTGTTGGTGGCAGTTTATGAGACTCTCCCTTCACTAGTAGCATTTTACAGTTAGGGCATATGAGATGATCCATTATGTAGTTTGTGTGACAAAGAAGAAACAATGACACGTGTTTCTATTGGAATGTAAGAGTCCACTGACCCAAAGTAGTTACAGAGAGCGCCGTGATAAAATGTTGCTAATATTAACCAACATCCTGGAACGAGAACTTAGAAAAAAGATCAGAACGATTCCGCTGATTTTAATTCTTATTGAATGTCATACACTTTGTTCTCTGTTAAAGAAAGTGTAAAGTCCCGGAAGAAAATATCAAAGTTTCTTCTACTTGAAACAAGTAGTGAAATGGAGATGAATTATTCTAGAAAAGCAACTCCAGCTTCTGGAAATTGGGCTCTCTGCCATATTGAGACCAGATGTAGTTACCTGTGCGAAAGAGGTGAAGAAAATCATCATAGTGTAAAAAAGGAAGAAGGCTGCGAAGAGGCTGAGAAGAGCAAAAACAGCAAATACCAGCAGCTGGTTAACGATTGCATAGACAAAGTATGGCATAAAAAGGTTTTTCCCGATGGGAGTGTCGGGCATTCCCGGTACAGACAATATGGAACCTGTAAACCAGACCGGAAGGGAGAGGCCAGATAAGAAATAAAACTGCACAAAGGTTGTAGGTAGAGACCAGGCAAGAAGAAAGACTACTCAATGTTTGGTGGGAAGCAACTGAAATAGCCACACCCCGTTGTTTATTGAACAAACGAGAAGATACGACCTCGAAAAGAGGCAGTGATTTGGCCACTACTGCCGGCCTACCAACCAGACAGTGCTGTGGTCTAGAGTATAATTACTCGGTGAGGGTTGGACACCGCCTGAAGACATATTGCCCGGAAGGGCTACCATCCCCACCACCACACAAAAAACTGGCCATAACTAGTTTAGTTGTACCGGCATCTATTAAGGGATGGAAGTTAATTAAAAATGTAGTGAGTTAGTGTTAGTGTTAGTGTTGTGTGTGTGTGTGTGTGCGTGTGTGCTTGCTTGTGTGCTAATGGAGATATGTTTTAATAAATAAACTGCATTTTGATATGAAGATTAGATATAGTCATTTTTATTTCAAGATCAATAAACAGAAAAAATACATTTTAGTTTGATGCAAACGATTTAAACATTTATTTTTAGCAAAACTTTCTGATAATATAAATTAAAAGAGTCATTATTTAATTCAAACATTTTCTTTTTCCCTTTTAGGTTACAGCTAAATTGTGTTTTAGATCATAAAAGAACGATTCCGGTATTTATCTTGCTTCCTAAATTTCTTTAGATCTTGAAATTGTTTATGACACTGACCCTCACGTTAACCATGAAGAATTCTTCTCACATTGTGTTTTATAGAGCAAAGCAAATAATTATCGAAAGGTGACAACCACTTGCAGAATAAATTCTAATAATTTACGTTTATCTCTAGTTCCATTATCAGTATTCGGGAAAAATAATTGTCTTCAAACCCTTCAGAAAGTGATTTTCATTAAAAACAAACTCCTAAATAAGTTATTAAGTTTGAAAATCGAGACTTAAAATGTTTTCAACAAATAACAGAAACGTTTATGACGTCTTCTGCGTGACGTCAAAAAAGGGCACCACATTTATAACGCTGTGATAACTACGAGGGTAAAAAGTTCAGAGTCTAAAAAGTTCATATGATGACATCATATCTGCTGTTAATGACTTTTTCCATTGGGACCCAAGCACTGCAACACCGATGGAAGAAGTGTGTGGACTTCAAGAAGTACTGTTGAAAAATAAATCTTATTTGATAACATTCTACGAGAATATAATTGTCAGCCGTATTTAAAAATTGAAAGCAAAATCAATGAAATGATTTCTTTAATAATGTACAGATGTATATATATATATATATATATATATAATATATATATGTGTGTGTGTGTGTGTGTGTGTGTGTGTCTGTCTGTCTGTCTGTATCTGTGTGTGTCTGTGTCGGTGTGTGTCTGTATCTCTGTGTGTCTGTGTGTCTGTGTCTGTGTGGACAATGACCGACCGGGACCTCTAGTATTGGCACTAAAACCGGTGTGAGAGAAGGAAAAGCTCTCAGTTCAAAATCTTGAAAATCTGTCGCACACTGGGGAATCATTCTTCTATTATCAGCTTATCAAAACTCTGGTTGGTTTTACACATGCCTCCAACAATTTAAAAACATCATATGTATTGGTATTCCAATGGTTTACACACACACACACACACACACACACACACACACACACATATATATATATATATATATATATATATATATATATATATATATATAAAGGAAAAGTTGACTTACCGGTGAATTTGGTCACGATGGTTAGTAAGTGTAGAAATCAGAGGGTAAGTCAGCGATATAACAAATACAAAGTGCTCAATACTAAGTAGAACAAATTTATTATAAAATGGATAGAAGAGATAACCTACTCGAGTTTCACGATAAGGATCTTCAGGGTTAAATCCACTGAAGTTCCTTATGGTGAAACTCGAGTAGGTTATCTCTTGTACCCATTTTATAATATATATATATATATATTATATATATATATATATATATATATAAGTGTTAAGAGAAAAGTGTAGCAATCAAATTTTTTGATACTTCCAGAAATCTACTGATGATTATATTTAGGCCAGAATACAAGACCCAGTTATCGTGTTATCGTAAAGAGAAAACATCTGCCGTTTCTATCGATGAAAGAGTTAAATGTGAAAGAGATGTCAGTAAATGTCTGGAATTTATGAAAACATTGTGAATCCATTTTATCATCGTTTTCCTTAGTAGACGATTGAAAGAACACCAAATTGATTTTCAAACAGAAGAAGAAATTCACATAAATCATGTAAATATTTTTTTGTACGTTCAGGAAAATCCTGAACACGAAAATTGAAAATAAGAAAAAGAAAAAGAAAAAGAGGAAGACTTATTCTGTATCATAACTCGAAAACAACTGGTATTCATTCTGTGTTGTTTAAGCAAAAGTTTCAAGCAAAAACACGTTTTCAAACTACATAAAGTCCTTAGTTGAAAAAGAAGAACACCGGGTATTTTGCACATACTAAATATCTTTTCTATTAATACCCATTTACATCTATATGTTTTTTTCCGTGTGTCTATTGAACTCTTTTTTTCCTGAAATTACTTTTATTCGTGGTCTCTGTATCATTCTCAGCAACCCGAACTCTACTCGAACATCTTTAGATAATAACCAGGTAACTCTACTTCTGACAGTATCTCCTCTTGTCCATAGATTCAGACTCACACAATAATAAGTGAATTATTTTGGTAACCCTTCATAAATTCCCTTTATGAAACATGGGCCGTACAGCGTGAATATACAGATTACACAACTCTACACAAACACAGTATTTGTGACCCATTTTCTCCTCATAAGATTAAATACAGATATACCAATAATAAAGAGATTTCGAGAAGTAAAGAATACAAAAAATAACTAGTCATTAAGAGTTTTTAGTGAACGTAGAAGAAAAAGGCGAGTGGCCTTGATATTTGATTTTGCACTTGAATAATTACGCATTTTCTCTTGGAGACAGGGGATCAGTGATCGTAACCAAGGGGAAGGCAGGATTTTTAAATTCTGACACACAAATCAGACAAGTTCTCTTGGAAAATCTGTACTACAAAATATTCCTACTATGATTTTTCCGAACTAATCTCAGCTTATAACTAGCAACAGAGATTAAAAAAAAAAGAATTTAAACAAATTAACAAAAGGAGAAAAATATTTTAAAAAAGGAAGGAAATGATCTCGATATTGAGGAAAAGAAACGGATTTTATTTCCTGTGCTTTGTTTTGTTTACTTTTGCTTAAGTTTTAATATTTTAAGGGTTTTTCTTTTAGATTTTTAGCAATCTTTTTATAGAAGGGGGGGGGGATAAATGGGGCGAAATAGACCTTCGAGTCAACAAGCTGCCGCCAAGGGGGAACCAAAAACAAGCGAGTTCTCAGTCTTCTCACAAGTCAGACCCTCTGTTGGTCAACACATTCTTCGTCTAGCAGCTAAAAAAATCCGTCGTCGTAGTCGAAATAATCTTTAGCAGTTCAAAATCACATTTCCTTACTGAAAAGCGCTTCGTCGTTGACTGCTTCTGCTGCTGCTGACTGCTGACTGCTCAGCGCTTGACTCACTTGTTATTTTATGAACATATTAGCCAAACCCCCGGGCACGTCAGTCAAACCTCGCGTCCTTCCAGTTCCTACATCGCATCTGTTTTCGCATGCGGGAGGACGGGTTCGATCCCAGCAGGCAAGACAATGTCTTGCTCCCTCTCCTTTCTCGTTCTCCGTCACACTTTTTTTTTTTTTTTTTTTTTTTCTAGTCATTATTTCCTCCGTTTTTTTATCTAAATTTTATGCCGAACAAATTGAAATAATGAGCGTCGAAAAACAACTAAGAGAAATCAACTGGTAATTAAACTCGTCTCTTATTACGTGACGTTTCATTGTTAACTCGATATAGTCATACGACTTCTGATCACACAATATAACATTAAATTATCAAGACATTTCTGGTAGTTGGTTTATAGCCGAATCAGTTGCACATTGCACATTAATCACATTGATCGGCCTTTGATCTCATAAAAAGGCAATTTTTCGAATTCTCATATATAAGCCAAACAGGCAGCTAAGTTTTCTTCACTTGGTAAGTTTAGGCAACACAATATTTCTTCCTTGTTTTGATCATGTGCTGTATTAACCCTTTCAGGTATTAATCAATAGAACGGGAAATCCTAAGAATTTGAAGAAGTTAGAAATACAAGGATTTGTAATCAGTGGACGATAATCATAATTTATTACCCAGCTCTTCCAATACAAGTAGAATAGGACAAGGGGGTCAATTCTTAAGCGGAGTTTAGCAGGTGTTCATTCAGCGTTTTCTTTCCCCTAGAACAGTTGCTATAGCGATGTTAAAGAGCCCTGCCTACCCTACTATTATCCCATAGTAGAAGAGAGAATCGTTGGACCCATACCTCTCCTAAGGATATTATCATATAATTCTGTCTCTCGCCGTTTAGGTATTTCTATCAAGTTTCTTACAACTTCTATCAAGTTTTCATTTTCTTTCGATATTCAATTATATGTTCTGTTATTTTTAGAACTGATGTTTTAAAGAAAACAAATTATAAGAGAGAAAGTAAAAAAGGAGTAGCAAATAAATGATACAATTAAAAGAGTGGATAGAGAGTCTGCGTGTTGGTTGTGATAGTTGTGTATTTCAACCTGTTGTCTCAATGGTTGTAATACGTAATCAGGTAAATTTCAGAATAGGAAATGTTAATTATTAAAACAAACATTACCTCTCTCCCCCACCCCACACACACACACTTACGAAAAGGACATAAAACAATATTTTATCCTTATTTACCGCCGATTTGTCATGTGATGTATTAAGTAAAATTAAGAAAGATCACCAAGAAGAAGAAGAAGAAGAAGAAGAAGAAGAAGAAGAAGAAGAAGAAGAAGAAGAAGAAGAAGAAGAAGACAAAAATGACATTGACTGCTTTGTTCCCCGGCAATATAAAAGGGGTGAGAAAACTAGACAAAAAAACTGGTAATTAAATAAGAGTAGTTAAAGAATATGTAAAAGAAAGAAAGAAAACAAGAAAAAAAGAAAGAAAGGAAAAAGAAAGAAAAAAGAAAGAAAAAAGAAAGAAAGAAAGAAAAAAAGAAAGAAAGAAAAAAGAAAGAAAGAAAAAAAGAAAGAAAGAACAAAAGAAAGAAAGAACAAAAGAAAGAAAGAAAGAAAGAAAGTTGTAAGTTTCCATTGGTTTACAAAGAATTGACACCAAACAGACAATAACAGTTTACTTCTAGCAAATATCTCCACGGCCGCTGTCAAATTTTGAGGAGAATTAATGTCAGTTTTATAAACTAAAAGAAACTATTTTCTTGATTTATTTATGACAGAAAAAATCGCCCGAGGAACAATTTATGTGAATAAGAAATATTTTCTTGGAAAGTTTATTTAGCTTAATAATAAAGCAGGAGGAAGATGCATGGAATACGTGATGCTCTAGGTATATTACATAAGAATCATTTACTCATGATTTTCTTCAGTAAAAATGCAGGAAATAGACACACAATTTTTATTCTCCCAGGTTTATTCTGACCGGGTGATAGTGCCTGCTACGATCCCATCTAGGGGTTAAATAGGTGAGTTTAAAGATTATTCGTATTCAATAAGGCCGTATGCAATAACATATTAAGAACAACAACAAAGATATAAATATGAATGTACAATGAACATGATTCCCTAACCTCTCGGCATAAAATAACCTGGACTGGTTGACATATCGTTAAAATCAATGTTAAGCCTTTAAAGATGACTATTGCATTTTGTTCTAAGACAACTACTGATGGTTAATTATTAAAATATATTACGTGCATTATCTATTATTATTTATTTAATTGGTAAGGACTCTTCTCACATATTCTCCTATGAAAATATCGCCATTTCGTCCTGTATTTTGTCAGGTTATCCAGGTAATTTTGTATTCTCTTTTTATTTGGTCACTCTAACGCTTCGATGATTTTCTCTTGGTAAAGTCGTTCTTATAAGAATGGTTGAAAGATGCCATTCTATTTGTGTACGAACTAACTAAACCTTTCTTCTTCTTCTTCTTCTTCTTCTTCTTCTTCTTCTTCTTCTTCTTCTTCATAATGTCATTGTTTTATTTGATGTTCGAAGGTCAATTTTTATATTGTCTATGCTGATGCGATTCATCTGAATAACTATAGTCCCGAAGCAATCGCTCACAAATCAACACTGTTTTCTTCCTCCTCTAATAGGTATATCTATGAGTCTTTTTATCAATGAGATCTAAGCACGATGGAAGAAGTACGGAAACCGCAAGAGGAACTATGCTGAAAAACAAATGAGAGTATCTCGATCAGCCTATAAGTTCTTCCCTCAGCGCATATATATATATATATATATATATATATATATATATATATATATATATATATATATATATATATTATATATATATATATATATTTATATATATATATATATGTATATATATAAGTGTGTGTATGTGTGTGTGTCCGAAAAATGGAAATTAATCCGAATGTATGATTTTGGGTAATGTGACGAAAGCAGAGACGTAGTTTTTGTTACAGACAAAAACTGGAAGCCAATCTCCATTATTAATAGATTCTAGGACAATATGATTTCAATTTTATACAGCATTAGCAGCGGCTACCCGGCGTCGCCTGTGTAGAGGGGGATTTTTTAAAATTTAGTCCCACATATCCATTATTACTCAATCGTGAGTTGAATCCTCATGGGATGCCCCATTTAAATTCCTATGTAAAAAAATAGACCTTGCATTGATCCAGCTACTCTGAAAAGAAATGTTAATGTCTACTATCTAGAATATTAAATGAAAATATATATATATATATATTGTCGATATAAGTGTGTGTGTGTGTATGTGTGTGTGTGTCCGAAAAATAGAAATGAATCCGAATGTATGTAAATATATAAAATTGAAAAAAAAACAACAAAGTGTTCAGAATGATGATATTATTAATTAGCCGACGCTATAATGTTTCGGTTTGTACAGCAAATCCTCATCTATATGAAGAGAAACTTAGACAGAAATGTGTAAGCATTTGTTTTTCTCAGTCTGCGGCGGCTTCTGTTTGCTCCTCAAATCTAACCGTTGACGTTCCCTTTTAAACTGTATGACGCAATTGGTTCGATATTTTTAGGGAACATTTTATGAATAGAATTACCTTATTTGATGACATATTTAAAAATATCATAAACCCGCCTAATGTATTTTTTACACTAGTTTAACTAAGTAAGGAGATACGTTTAAAAATCCAGTCTTTCTGTTATCATAAAACGAAATAGACAACAAAAAACTAAGAAAAATTGTTGAATCTAGCATTATTTTGAAACAAAATGTTTATATTACTTAAAGGTAATCAAAATTTTATACATTTTTTATCGCAGGAAATTTAAACATTGTTCTATCTAAATAATATTTTTTCATCAATTGCTTTTTAATTGCCAACTAACTAAATAAAATATTATCTTTAGTTTTCCTCAGTATAAAAACAAATGAAGCTTGAAAGCAACAAACGTACACGTATATGTTTTTTAAATATTTTCCAGATTTCATTCACCGCATTTCAAAACTTTCAAATCTGGGATTAGATTTTCCAGACTTATTTCCATTGTATTGATTAGAATTGATAATAATCTTTGTAATTGTGAAGACACCTAATAAAAAAAAGAATCCACATTGATTGATTGCTGCAAAAGTGGACATCTGTTAGGGATTGAATTTTATCAACATTAAATGCAGCAAAATTTTGGGATTTGGTCTGAAGAAAGGATTAACGATCTGAATCATCCGTTAGTCTTGCAAGAATATGGATCATCAGCGCTTATCAGAATTTTTATTCTCCTTCGGGTGAAAGATTGAGCAAAGTTTGATGAAGAACAGTCAGATGCTTATGTACCCCTCCACGTCACCGATGTGTGTACTAGAGAAATATGGAAGCAAATATAGCTTGGCTTACCAGAATCAGGCTGAATATTATATTGGGACTCTGGATACTTCCTTTATGTCTACTCGTAAATCCTCTCTTGGATGAGTGAATATAAGCACAAGACACCGAACGGTTGAATTCAGAGTTGTATTTATTCTGAATAATACACTTTTTTTAAAATATAAAACCTTTTTGAAAACTTGTTTTTTTTATTCAAATCGATGTTAAATCGAAGTTATTTTAAAAAAAATCAAATCCTTTTGCAGACCTTCTTTATAAAATATTTACTTTTTTTCCGTTGGATCTACAACAATATATATATATATATATATATATATATATATATATATATATATATTCTCCCTCCAGCTATGTGTAAATTGTAGGGCAAACTGGACTCTTTAAATTTGGTTAGGTAACCAGTATAGGAGAAAGGATATTTATATTTGTGTGTGTGTGTAAATAAGTTCCTTTCTATACCATTAAAATGGTGTTCATGAATAAATATGTCGACTATGCATTTCATATTTAGCCATCACTTTTAAAAATGTAAATCATTAATTTTCAGAAAATTGTTCTAACGTGAATGCAGAAAATCAATTTGGAACCATTGAAATTTCAAATAAATTTCTCAGATATCCATAACATTGAAGTGAAGGTTGCTGTCCTGAAATTCTATTAAGTTTCCCCGTGGTGATTCTCAATATTTTCTTTGAAGTTAACATTTCATCATAGAATGATTAGCGCATCACAGTCTTCATATCACTTCATCCTTTATGAATAAATATATATGTACGTGTCACTGTGTGTATGCGTATGTGTGTGTTTGCACGCGTGTGTATTTATAATACAGTTTGCCATATTTGTAAATAACGAGCTGTAAATATTGGTTATATACCAAATGTAGTTCTAAATTAAGAGAGTATAGACAAAGAGTCAACGGCGCTTAGTTAGTGTAAGATTCTCACCAATTCTTTGGTTTATTGAATGCATAAGAGAGAAACTGACACTCACGAAGCAACTTTGACTGAGTCTACGCTATCCTAACTTATATATCTATCTCTCTCTCTCTCTCTCTCTCTATATATATATATATATATATATATATATATATATATATATATATATATATATAGTAAATGAAGAAAAACTCTAAACTTGCTTCATTACAATAATTTATTTCAACCGTATTAATACGGCATCTTCAGGTAATCACAAGAACATGACTCCTGAAGATGCCGTATTAATACGGTTGAAATAAATTATTGTAATGAAGCAAGTTTAGAGTTTTTCTTCATTTACTAAATTTTTTGCTCTGTCCTGTTACTCACTGGTATTAGGCACATTGAGCTCTCCTTATGGTCTACCTGCATCAGCTTGGTTAAACCACACATGGAAAGACCCTAACTACGGAGAAAAAAAAACTATTATATATATATATATATATATATATATATATATATATATATATCAGACACAAAACCACAAGGATTGTGTTACAGCGTCTCTTTCAGGGTGTTTTCTTTTTACGATGACCATTTACTTACACTCACACTTATATCACTTGTATTATTATTGCTCGTCTACAGTTACATAACTCACACAGTTATGCATTCGTCCACTCATTGTCTTCGGGTTGGCGTTATGGATAACATTCTGGACTGCTGTAATCGAGTTCGAACTCCAGTCGCTCTGGTTAAATAGAACCGCTGCTGTTCTACAAGGATGACTTATGCTGTAAATAACTCTTGGAGATTGATATGCCATTAAAATAGAAACAATCATTGTCTTTGCATAATCATTATGATGGCACTTCAATATTTACTTCACACTCACTGCACTTGCACATTTACCCGCGCTCGTAGGGTCATTGTATTGCCGTACTCGTAAAACACAGAAATCACAATTCCAGTCGTACAATAACTGAGCTTTTACAATCAATACACTTGCACACTTACTGAACTTACACATTTGTTACTGCTCCAGGGATCATTGCACTCACACACTCATAAAACACAGAACTCTTCACTAAATGCACTTAAACACCCACTCCATTTGAACACTTTGTCTGTTCGTACAATCACTGTATCGTTACATTCACTGAACTCGCACTGAAATCATTTTAATTCAACAAAGTGATTGTCATTTTTACTTGTAGTTAAGGTTGGCGGAGTGGCCTATTGTCGGTATCACTCGGACAGCAAGGGAGTCTATCTCCTTTTCTCAAGCGCTAGACCGAGAAGATTTTTTTTTCTGAAGTGGACCGCCCAACCTAGCTTTACCTCCCCAGTATATCGCAAAAATATCAGATTATCCAATCTATACTACTCATGCACTGAATTGGCGCAGATTTGTATCGAATCAGGAACCTTGTGATACCTAGGCACGTGCTTTACCGTTGTAGTTATATAAAAACTTGCGCTTTTACTCTTATTGTTTAATCCCAATTCTGGCAAACTTATTAAACTTGTGAACTCAATGCACTGATACAATTACTGAACTCGTATAAACATTGTACTGGGATGATCACATCCTATACACTCACATCTTCACCCACAACTTTAAAAAAATCAATTTCATACGCACATCCGTTAATGTGAAACTTCCGGTCAATAATTTTTTTTTTGATGAAACAACTATTCATACCTTAATTTTCTATAGCGCAATTAACATTGATTAATTGTATAAAACAATTCCAATATTGGAACATTAATGTGTTCTTATTCTGTGATTCACAGAATTTTCCGATATTCTTCACCTTCGAATATACCCAAATTCAAATCCCTCAATCAACCAAACTGTACAACTCATCCACTTCTGTATCATTTTACTCCAAAGATTTAAATGTTCATAACAAAACGAAAATTGCCGACAACTTTTTGATTTAAAACTTCGAAAATTTGATAAAATCTGGATTTTCTAGCATTTCTTAGTATTTCGCTGATTTTGATAATTTTGGATCTAGTTAACAAATGTTTTGAGATTTGACTTCTACACACTAACAGAATTTAATTTCTTATTTATAATAATTGATCTCTACATTCCATGTTTTAATTTATAAGATTCAACTTAAACTTTATCGTTTCCGAATTTTTAAATTTTGATCTTTTAGGAAAAAAAAATTAACAGTTTATTTTTTGAAAACTCCATTTTCTCTCAGTAATGAGAATATTTCTACAGAAATTTTGTCTTCACGGATTGAAATTGACTTTAAAATGCATCACTTTCGTGAAGATCACGTAAAATATCTCATGTCAGCGGATAGTCGAAATGATGTTAGAATATTTTTGTCTCACAGACAAAGCCAAAATGTAATTGATTATTAAAAAAATTAAAGTAGTCACAAAAAAGCTGCATCGTTTGAAGTTTGGGAAGCGAGGACATGAAGAAAAAGGCACTTAGTAACTGACAGTTTCACGTCAATTTGATTTTCACGAATTTAGCAGTTATGAAGCGCCGTTGAATGTTATTGAATACGCTTTAATTATAAATATAGAAAACTATATTCTCAAATATATATATATATATATATTATATTTGGTAAAGAAAAAAGGCTTAAAATCGACCATTTTGCGGTTATAAATCTATTTCCGCCCACAGGTATCTGTGTATACATATGAGTTTCATTAGATCGCTAACTGTATTGAAAATGGTAAACAGATAATTCATGAAACTTTATATATAATTTTTCTGAGAAAAGGTATCGGGTTTCAGTTCTTCTCATCATCAAAGGATGTTTGTGACAAAGTGGTGATGATGACTCTCTGGGTGTAAATTCACCGCAATAAATTCTAATTAAGAGAGATAGGCCAACTTGCTGCTTCGGCTGTTGGATTCTTTTTATTTTTTATGTTTTTTATCCGCTCATTTTCACTCAAATGTTTCCTTTATTCCCTCTGATGCTCCCTTCATAAAACCTTGTAAATTTCAATCCTTTTAACATAACATTCCCCAAACAAAATGGGAGGTATATTTCAAATAAAACGAGGGAGAATTAAATTAAATTTGAACCTATGTGTGCTTATAGCATTAAATGATGTTTTATGTGGATGTCTGCGTATGCATCTGGTATATATATATATATATATATATATATATATATATATATATATATATATATATATATATATATTATATATATATATGTACGAGGAATAATGTGTAAAATCAGCAGATTGTATACCTAAAATTACCCTGGACTGGCAACTCCTCCATGCAAGAAATTGAACGCATTGTACGATCAGTCCACCATTGCTTTAATGCCGTCAATTTACGTATTATTTTTTAAATCTAATACACTCTTTCCCCCAAATCTCAAGGACAGTGTACCCACTCACCACAAAAGCTATTTAATCTACAAATTTCTTTGCAAATGTGATATTTGCTACATCGGACGCACTACTCAGAGATTGGAGATCAGAATCAACCAGCACATACCCATATCCCTACGCAGCAATAATTTGGACCATTCCACTAAACTACCGAGTCAATCCTTCACTTCCGCTATCACACGTCACCTACTTGATAATCCTGCATGCACAGCGTCTTATAATCATTCAATGTTCACTATATTAGAGGCCGCTGACAACGAATTACGTCTTTCAATTCTTGAATCCTTATTGATCAGCAAATTCCGCTCCGAACTCTGTATACAAAAACAATCCTTCAATTTACTGTTATTCGGATCCAACAACCACTCCTCCAACAATAATATTGCTGATAATAACTCTGCCTGTTCTCACAACTCTGCTACGTAATATATATATATATATATATTTTACTTCCATATATATATATATATATATATTGAGTATTTGTATATGTGGATGTATATGTTTGTAGATGTATGTATATACATACATATATAAAGTTAAACCTAATGAGTCAGATATATCTACTAATATTTTCGCTTAGTAGCTCATCAGGGCAAGAATCTGACTAAAAACATTTGGCACAACCGTACTTTTATTACAAAATCTAGTCCCACCGTGGTCGAAACAAATTAGCATAAACTAAATAAACCAACAAACAATTAAACAAACAAAATTTTTAAAAAGCATAAAAATTCCAGTTTTTAATTATTTATTTCTAAAATGAAAAAGAAACTTTAATTTTTTCCCTTATTCTTTCTTTTCTCTTTATGAAATTCATTATTTATTTCTTACTCCCTATTCATTTAATTTTTCAATTTCTATCTTTATCTTATTATACATCCGAAATCACCCCGCAATCACCCCCCCCCCTGCGATAAGGAATATGAACTAATATGGCTAATTAGAACTATTAGATTTAGAAAGGTTAATGATAGCATACAACAAGATATCAATAAAGATATTAGAAAATTAAAGAAAGCAGAGATATCTTTGTAAAGTCTGATACATCAGGAAACCTATATAAAGTCGATAGAAATAAATACAAACAAATGGTGTTTAAAGAAGTTATAAAAATATTATGAATATACTACCTAATTTAGAAAGTGAAATAAACCAAGAAGCTAACGTATTGGCTACTAACTTAAAAATAGAGGATAGGGTAGAAAAATATAACATAAAGGATTGCTTTGTCACCATAAAGGACCATAAAGAGTGATTTCAGGGTAAACCCTGAATGTAGACTAATTAACACTGTTAAAACACAAATGGGGGGATTAGTAAAGTAATATTAAAGGACATCTGTGCTACGCTTAGAGTAGCGTTGAACCAACGTAAATACGATTGTATTAAATGGTTTAGGGAATATCGTCATAAGGAATAATGCACCATTGTGAAATATGACATTAAGAAATTTAACCCTTTCATAACTGTTGAAAAAGCAGTAGAATTAGCTAAGGACAAATCCGTATAACAAGGAGCAAATGTGCGGACTGTCGTTGTCGTGCTGGGTTTTCATTTATTGGGAGTGGCGATGTCGATATCAGAGGATAAAATTAGGATTATTAAACATTGTCGTAAAACGTTACTGTATTATGATAATAGTTTATGGATTAAAAAAGGGGGTAAAAGTAGCTTCGACATGCCCATGGATCTCAGAACTGATTGGGTGTTTGCTTTAAATAACCTTAATGATATAGTCGACCCCTGTAATCAAGGACTTTATCGTGACGATGGCTTGATAATTTTGGATAACAGTATACCTAAAAAGGGAGATGTACTTAGGAAAAAGTTACATTCGTTGTTAAATGAATTCGGATTTAAACTAGATATCCAAACAAATTTAAAGATAACTGACTACTGAGACATGACGAGAAACATGTCTAATTGAACTGTGATCCCATTTACGAAAAGTAACAAGCAGCCATGTTATATTAATATAGGGTCAAATCACAAAAATACTGTTAAATTAAATCATAGTTGTATGCCAAATGTAGTTAGTATAATTAATAAATATAGCGCTAAAAACATAACAGTAAAAGGCAGGATAATGAGACCGCTCGGTGCAATTATATTGATATGACAGAGTGTCCCCTTAAAAGAAAATGCCAGCATGAATGTTTAGGTTAAAAGGTTGAGGTATACGAAGGTGAAACTAAGAACTGTAGGGATAAAAAGTTAACCTGGGCTCAACACGAGGGGCTTTCAAAAAAGATCGTATAATTATATAAGTAGTTTCATACACGAGAAGTATAGATACAGTACTGCTTTATCTAATAATGTGTGGGAAATTAAGAAGAAGAAAAGTATCGACCCCATTTTGAAATGGGAGATAGTAAATAAATGCCGTAAATATAAGGCCGGGAACAGGTATTGCCACTTATGCATGGCAGAAAAGCTGGCAATAGTTAGTTATCATAATATTAAGCAGCTGTTTAACCAAAGATTGGAGGTCCTCAATAGTTGTAGGTATAAAACCTGGCTCCTTAGTAAGTAAAACGCTTTTCTGTCGTTAAATTGTTGCCCCTCCTAATATGCCAGCCCAGTTCGTGTTCTGCTTTAAATTAGGCATACGTTGTGGTGCCAACTGGGTTTGGAACCCCCACCCGATTTAAAGGATGGGGCCTCGACCGTGTTAAGCGTATGCTCTTTCCTATTGCACGCCGCATAAGGGGGTAGCGGTGGCAGCGGAAATAAATTTTAAAAAACCTTATCCTCATGGGCTTAGTAGTGCCAGCAACAGAGACCAGGTCCGTTTACCCCGATTCATTTGCTGCTTCTCTCATAATGATATCCGGGATGTTGCGGTTCGCTAAAATATGGGCGAACTCCTTCTCCCTATTTCTCTGAATGTTTGAGATGAGGCTTGATGATTAATATTATCTGCGTTATTCGGACTATTGTCCCCATCTTCATTGTTATTTGTACAACGTTTCGGCCGAGTCCGAGAAGGTTCCCAAGTATGACAAGAAATACCTGAAGAAGGCCAGAGGGCATATCGGCCGAAACGTTGTACAAATAACAATGAAGATGGGGACAATAGTCCGAATAACGCAGATAATACTAATCCTTCTCCCTAATTTGTCACATGGACAAATCCGTATAACAAGGAGCAAATGTGCGGACTGTCGTTGTCGTGCTGGGTTTTCATTTATTGGGAGTGGCGATGGCGATAGAATATATGTTTACGGAGTAGGATATGGCCGGGGGATTTAGGATAAAGATAGAAATAGGAAAATTAAATGAATAGGAAATAAGAAATAAATAATACATGTTATGAAGAGAAAGAAAGAAAAAGGAAAAAAAAATTTTTCTTTCTAGAAATAAATAATAAAAAATGAAAATTTTTATTTATTTATTTATTTTATTTTATTTGTTTAATTTTTTGTTGGTTTATTTAGTTTATGCTAATTTGTTTCGACCACGGTGGGACTAGATTTTGTAATAAAATTGCGAAGTTTTTTTTTTTTTTTTGTCAGATTCTTGCTCTGATGAGCTACTAAGCGAAATTATTTGTAGGTATATCTGACTCATTAGGTTTAACTTTATTATTTGCTCTACATAGGAATTGAGCACTTTTTGCATTTTAGCTTTAGATAATCCTAGCAGTTATATATATATATATATATATATATATATATATATATATATATATATATATAAGTATTATAGTATTAATCGATTATTTTCGGTTGATACGACCCTCTTGGTATTTTCTTTTTTGTTTTAATTTTTCCCCACGTGTAGTTTGGTAGTATAATTTTACTCTCAATCTATTTGCCGGTATTTTTTCTTACCGCAAGGGTTTACCAATAAGGTTAGTATATTACACACACACACACACACACACACACACACACACACATATATATATATATATATATAATATATATATATATATATATATATATAAATTTTTTCATACATTAACTTTATTGTTGATATTTATGTCTGATTGCATGTGTACATATGGGTATAGGTGTGTGCATGGCTGTGTGCTTTTGTTACATATGGGCAGAGATATGTGGACGTGTGTTATGCATTTACTTATAGACAGCAATTTTTACCTCTCTGTAAAGAAGAAGAAGAAGAAGAAGAAGAAGAAGAAGAAGAAGAAGAAGAAGACGACACTGATAGCAGAATTTCGACCCTTTGTTGCTGATCCTTAATGCTTATATGGTCGCTTCACTTTTCCTATTTTTGGCAAATATCCGCTTGACTTGAGCAAATTCTCATGCTGGAATCGCAAACCTGTCCACTCGTGTTATTTCACATAAATTCCACTAACACCAACGTTCAGCCTAATCTAAGAAACGGTCATTTTCACACCAACATACGGAGGCGCATGTGTGCACACACACACACACACACTGATACGTGAGTCAGTCCTTTTACGTTGGTCCAGACAAAGAGACGGCAATCTTTTCACTCGCGCCACCTGGTGTCAAATTTATAATCTTCTATCTGAAACTGTTTATAATTTGCATTACTTGAAGGGGAAAGAGGAAATCAGCCAGACTTTTGTTTTTGTTTTTTTTTTTTTGTGTGTGAAGTCCCATTTATTGTTTTTGCTCAACTCAGTCAAGTAACCAAGTCCGCAAGAAAGAAAGAAATTTTATCGAATCCTCTTAAAAGCCAACATTCCCATTGTATCCTTATTTCCACTTGGTCAAAATTCTTTAGCGCGAGATTAATCTCACGTGACTCACCGTCCATATTTTTCGAATCCTACTTTAATAGGGCCCGAAACCCGATTGTGATTGTGTTTCGACTGTCTACCTGTGGATCAATTAATCTTTAGCTTGATTCCTATTGGGAGGATTTTAGTCCTCATATTTGCTTGTATGATACTCTATTTTCTGATTAATAAGCAATGACTGTTGGTTTAATTGCAGTATCAAGGAATTATGCTGAAAATGAAATGTTTATAGGAAATAAATTCTCTTTTTTTTTCCTTATTAAACTACGGATGTATTGGTCTACTTAAGTAACCAAAACGGTTTGCCTAATTGCGGGGAATATTAGCAATTTAGATCCTGGTTATTACTTGATAATGAACTCTACAATTTGCCACTGGTGTGAAATTTATGATAATTAGTCGCAACAGCGATCCCTTTACATATATTCTCACAATACCGTATTGCAAAATATTAGAGAACATTTTATTGCGTGATAATTAACAAGTTTTAATTGCAGAGGGCATCAGTTTGGGATCCATTATTGTGTTCATGTAAAAAACAACCTCAGCAAATATATTTTCATCTAGTGTCGTCGTCCAGAACACCGAGCAAGGTTAATAGACACCATACATATTGATTTATAATTTTATCCAGTGGATAGTTTTACCCTAAACCATAATTTATGGTATTACCTTTTGAAGCCAACGGTCGTTGCTATTATCTTTTCAACATCAAGCTTACAAGAATTCAAATATAACCACGATAATAATGCCTTCAGAATTTGACCTATACATGAATATGAACGGTTTACGGACATACATTGTGTCTAAGACACATTTTCTATCAGCAAAAGAGATTAGTTCAGAGTTCAGGTAAAAGCTAAGATTTAGAACACTGATCACCAAAACCATGTTTCTTTGATTTGAGGAATGGAGCAATATAATCTTCTTGCCAATATTTATTCAGTTTGTAACTAAGTACAAATTGGTACAAATGGTTGGCAGTCTTCCGTCTACGAGAAAGGATGGAGTAGTGTCAAAGATTCTTTTTTATTTGAACTACATAGCCTGGGCGGGTTCATATGGAAGATAAGCTGTTGCCCATGCAGCAAATCTCCCCTCTCCACACTGCCACTGTGATCCAAAGGAAAGGTAAGGTATCAATGCGGTTTGGCAATGGTAGTGTCGCAGGAGTTGATGGATAATACTGGATTTCAGCATCACACCACCTTAGGAACTCCGTCTCCTGATTTATTTTCTGGGTTTACCCCCGCCCTAGCCTTTTCTTGAAGGCCGCAGAGGTTTTGTGTCGGACTTTTCCTTGACTGAGGGGTTGCCGACCAAGGCTAAGGCAAATTGGTACAAATATTTCTTTGATAAAATCTTACAAGAGTTCAAATATAATCATGCCAATTTTCTGCTTGAAAATAAGGCCTTCAGAATTCGACCTATACATGAATATGAACGGTTTACGGACATACATTGTGTGTAAGACACATTTTCTATCGGCAAGAGAGATTAGTTGAGAGATCAGGTAAAAGCTAAGATTTAGAACACTGATCATCAGAACTATGCTTCTTTGATTTGAAAAATGGACCAATAAAATCTTCTTACCAATATTTATTCAGTCTGTAACTAAGTACAAATTGGTACAAACATTTCTTTGATAAAAGAATTTCCATGGAAAAACAGTTAAAAAGTAAAATAATTGATAAAAACTAAACAATTGAAAGGAAAAGAAAATGTTTTCTTTGCATCAACAACAAAAAACGACATTTTATTCAGCAGCTGTTTTTATCGGTTTATTTTGCAAATGAAGAAAACTGAAATTGATTGAATCATTCAACATTTTCATGTGAACAATCAAATGATATAGTCTATAAGTCTATAAGAACGATTTCAGATTCATTTTAGAAATAAAAGAATAAATTGCTTTGAGCAAATTTTGTTGGACCAAGATTTCTATATTAGACACATTAATTCATCGTATCTAAGTTGTCTAGAAAATTAATCTTTCTTTGCGTAAACAGACCTGTTTATAGGTTTTGATTGCATATCAATACATATTTTATTATCATTATTATTTTTGAACATTATCTTTTTCATTTTATTTTTTATCACAAAAATAATAATAATAATAATAATAATAATAATAATAATAATAATAATATAATAATAATAATAATAATTTTTTGTTTGTTTTGTTTTGTTTTACGGCATATCAACCTCAGTGGGTCATTTAATGCCGATAAAATTTTGAAATAAATCAATTCTTAATGGATAATACAATTCTTTTATAAATACATTTTTCTATTTAACCCATAGATGGGACCCTAACAGGTACTACCACTCCGGGTCAGAGTGGACCAGGAAGCAATGGTGATGAAGGGGTGCTCCACATTCCCCAAACCTCCAAAACTGGAACCTCACCATCAGATAGAGTTTAACGTCATTCCCAGGACATGTAGACCCGCAGCCACCGCCTTCTAGAACCCATATGATAAAAAGGGGTTGGGGCTTGCCATAAGGGCAACAGGGTTGGGAAAATCATATAGGTGCTAGGGCTTGACGTGACCAGCCGATTGATCGGAAGGGGCCTCTCCGACCGCCCGTCTAGCCCAAGATAGGGCCAAAGTGGAGTATTGCATATCATGAACTGCTCATCCACCTGGGCTCTATCCTTAAACATCACGGGTCGCTACCCAAGGCAAACAGATTGCCCCATTGGGGAGTCTTACCCCTCTGCAGAGATGCAGTCGGTGCATTCTAACGCCCCAGCCGACAGGGCGGAATAATAATAATAATAATAATAATAATAATAATAATAATAATAATAATTGAAGAAAAGAAATTCTACTGACAATGCGGTGAACAAAGCATTAAGACAGACGTATACTCGAATGCAAAGGAAACAGAAAACTTTTGAAGCAAGATATGTGAAAAGAAAGACCATAACAGAAAGGCTGAATGGATACATAAGATGAAAAAGTGACTGCAAGGATTCAATGAAGGGCCTGAGGCAAATATACACCTGGATTCGCTAAGAGCAACATTAAAGAAAAAAATACAAAACTGGAAAACACTGGGTCGTGATGGTATATGTGAATACTGGTTTAAAAGATCCACATCTATCCACGACAAAACTGGTTATGTAAAAAGAAGAAAACATTTCAAACGCGTATGTGAAGAGGAGAGGAAAGAATCAATCACATAATACGCGAATGTAGCAAACTGGCACAGAAGGAGTGCAAAAACACGCACGATTGTGTTCAGAAATTAATCCACTTGGAATTGTGTAAGAGAGTAAAGTTAGAACATATATAATAATAATAATAATAATAATAATAATAATAACAATAATAATAATAATAATAGGGGAAATACCCCCTCTCTCTCTCTCTCTCTCTCTCTCTCTCTCTCTCTCTCTCTCTCTCTCTCTCTCTCTCTCTCTCTCTCGTGGGCACAAGTGGGCACATCTTTTCTTCCGGAAACCACTTGTGATTGGCTAAGCAATTACAATTCCGATCCATATCTGTGGGAAGGATACCCCTACTACGCATCATATTTTCATTGGTCACACTTTGAAGCCACAATATAATGACTTGAATGATTAAGGCTCCTACCTATTCCACGCCTTTTTGGAAGGAGTATCTATAGATTTAACCTTTTAATTTTTAGAGGTGGGAAAGGCAACTTTGTATTAAAAACATAAACATTTCTTTACCACCTGCTAAAAGAGAAATAAGTTTCAAAAACAATTCTTGTCGGTTGATTGTGACACCTGTAGTCATCTCTGACCTTTCAAATTGAATTTTGAATTAATGTAAATAGATGAATGGCACAGGATTCTTATCTTTAAATATTAAATATATATTTTCTTGATTAAAAAAAGTATTATTCCACTAATAAGTTTTTAACACCCTGTCATAGCTTAAATAAATGAAAAGTCGTTCAAAGAAGAAAAAAGAAAAACTGAAAATTATTTTCTTTCTTCTGTGTTGAAATTTTCTTATTCGAAATGTTCAGTTGTATAGAAACGTATCCAAAATAAAATGCTTAATAGAATAAATGAATTTTATGAGCAGATACAAATCTATTCTGAGACCAACCAGAAAATATGACATTATTTTTAAATTATTTTTAGATTAAATCATGTAATATTAATTCTGGAAAAACAAAGAAAATCTGAAGTGATGAAAATAATCTCAATCAAATTGTAACTATAATGGTAAGGTGAATATATATGAAGCGAACATACGGCATTTTAATGATTGATTTTTTTACGGTATATTAACCAGTTTTGGGTTATTTTATGCCAAGATGTTAGGTAAATGCATTCAATATATGTTCATGATTATACTTTTTGGCGGAAATTTTATCTTAAGAGTTTATTTTGCAAATGATATTTAAATATATCTATTTTACTCATAGATAGGACACTAACAGGTAATATCACTTCGGGTGGAGTTTAGTTTAAAAATATGGTCCAAAAAACATTATCAAAATTTGGAATGTTTCCATTTTTCTTTTTTTTTCTTTTTTAAATTCAATTTCTTTTGATTTTAATCAACAATCACACAATAAAAATGATCAACTCAAACGATTGACTGATAAAAGAAAAGTACAATCGAAAATTTTCATAGTTTTGGGGGATTTTTTTAACAAAAAAAATGAATCTCTATTATTTTGGCTCAAAAACCAAGCCCTGGTGGTATTTAATGTGTATATATATTTACTTTGTTGTTAATTTTTTTATTTTCAAAGTTTCCTCCGGACGTACATATACACACAAATGCCCTTTATATATATATATATATAGAGAGAGAGAGAAGAGAGAGAGAGAGAGAGAGAGACAGAGACAGAGACAGACAGAGACAGAGACAGAGAGAGAGACAGAGAGAGACAGAGAGAGACAGAGGGAGACAGAGGGACAGAAAGAGATAGAGGGACAGAAAGAGACAGAGAGACAGAAAGAGACAGAGAGGGGGAGGAAAAATAAGTAAATACAGAAAGAGAAAAGAAACAGAAATGGATATTATATAATCCCTGAATATTTGAGTGTCTCTCTCTGTTTTAACCTTCCATAAAGTTGTTAGATGACATCCAATAATTGAGTTTCTATGTCACTTCGAATCCATAAATCATTACGAGATATTTTCTTATCAGAATAATCTTATTATACGATCGGCAATAGAAGTAGTAGATAGCTTTATCCAATGTATAACGTGTGAGACAGATATAAGGATGAAAAAGGATTAATGAGATCCCAGAAAAACAGGGCGGAAGTAGAAAGTCAGAAAGGAAGGATGAAACGTGGAAGATATGAATGAGAAGAATAAAAGGTTTAGAACCGTGTGTGAAATCGATAGAAGATTTTAGTCTTTGATTTTTCCTCTCTGATTATCAAAAGTGGAAACATCTGCGAGGATAACGAACAAGTAAGCCAGCCACCAGATTGCTCTGCGCAGACTCAAGGTTCATATTCTGTGTTGATTTCAGAGCGCGCGCGCGCGCGCGCGTGTGTGTGTGTGTGTGTGTGTGTGTGTGTGTGTGTGTGTATTCCCTCTTTGTGATGTTATACGGTATTTCTTTGTTAGTTAATAATTGTCTATACCGACATTTTATTGAACATTTTCTTTTCTCATTATTCTTTTATTCTTTTTTAATTATATGCTTATTCTGTTGTCTACGGTAAAAAAAATTATTCTTTGAAAATGTTACCAGGAATAATTGGGTTAATAGTTTCCGTTTTTAATTAATTTTTCATTTCAACATACGGAAATGGATTTCTCTACAAGTAAGCGAGGGAATAAAAAAAAATCCTCAGTCTGTGAAAGAAATATAATTTCATTATAGATTTTAATGGTATTCTCTTTTAAACCCTTTAAAATAATTTCCGTAAGATACGACAGACTTGTCTTCGCACTTCCCTCCATTTTGGAAATATTTTTTTAGAGTTCTCTTTCCTTACCTTGCTTCAAACGTTTTGCTTTTCTTCCTGGATTTCTTTAATGGCGGCGAATCTTCTCCTTTGTAATTTCACTTTGATTTCAAATCTAAAAAGAAAAAAAGAAACGGAGCGCGCTTTAGTGAGTTAGGCACCTTTTCCTAACTGACTAAAACAAAGAGGGAGAAAAGATATAAAGGAACATTTTTCCTATTTAGAAAAATCTCATTGACGATGTGTGAAAAGTAAAATCATCGTCGAAACATTTCAACCGAGGAAACATATCAAAGATGCATACTTGATCCATTCAAAAAATTGACTCACTAAAATAAATTGACTCACTAAAATGTAGGATTATTATTCAACCTTGTATCACCAAGTTTTATTTGTCTACTGTTGATCAATTCTGATATTTTTTTCTGTTCTCGTGAGTTTTATTTTCAATAAAATATCATCACTCAGTTTATTACCTCACTCCAAATATATCTTTAATTTTAGCTCGTTGTCACTCAATACAAATTGTGTTTATATGTTTATATATTTAACAACCCTCCGATTGAGAATGGTGGGACCCAAGATCATTTTCTTAAGTCGAGTTTGACAAGTTTTAAATTCAGAGTTTTCCATCTCTTAGACTAGTTATCTATACAAGATTAAAGAGTCCAGTCTGTCCCGTTATTTTGCCCTAGCCGGGGAGAGAGTGTAGACAGAAGGTTATTGCGCTATGTGAAATGCAAACAGCGTCGTCCAGGATGTGAACTCTGGTCAACGAATCCATTTCCTATGACTCTAACCATTACACCACACGCTTCCATGCAAACCGTATTTAGACATGTTTTGCGTTGTTATTGGAGTTTTTGAAAGACGATCTAAGCTGTTCCACTTCTGGTAAAATCTCGATTATGGCAGAATGTATCAGAATACTTGACAAACATCCAGACAAAGGGACTACAGCACAAATTCATGAAAGAAAATAAGGATGAGATTCCTGTAAAGCTAAACTTTTATATTTCTGTCACAGGAGTTGGCTTGGAAGAATGTCTCCATGTTTTCCTGTCAGGTGCTTGCATGGTTCCCTATCGCTAAATGATATTACAAAAAGTGCAAATAACCTTTAAGAAATCCCACATATCACATGACACTCCATTCTTCACTTGATCAGTAAACAGTTCATTGATGAGCAACACTTTTGCTCAGCAACATTTTCTTATTATCCACACGTGACCAGTTCAGCGTAGGTGTGCCCTTAAGAGATTAGCTTCCATGTTTGCAGCTTTTATAATCTACGTTATTAAATGAGGTTGCTTCAGTACACATAATGAATTATCATTTAGTTCTATTGCGATGAAAGATAATCTCCTAGGATATGAAATGCGAGTTTAATTTCATCGGAAAATAAGTCTGAATCGACGAGGCTCAATTTTGTTTGTCCATAAAATCGCTATTAGACATACTTTTCTCACTTGATCTTCTCACTTGATCTTGATATGAACTAAGATTGCGTTCATCTGAAATAAGTCATTGTTACTTTTCATAATACTATTCACATGAATTCTTCTTGGTTATATCATAATAATGGAGATTCGGTGCCTGTCTGTCTGTTATCGAAACAACGCCATTGCTTATGTCATAATGCCCTTAGGAATGAAGTAAGTTTATCAATGAGTAAAAACACTAAAAACACTATGCCTTTTGTAATTTGAATATTTAATTTATAATATTGAATTTATTTGAAATTTACAAAGAAAATACTCATAATACATAGTTTTCTCAAATTTTGCATCAATCCTAATATATAATTATTATATAATATTTTAATATATAATTAATATATAATACTTAATCTATCTAAAATTTTAAAAAATACTCATTAAACATATTTTTCTTAAATTTTCCTTCAATCCTAATAATATATAATTAAAGATAATCTTTTATTTACATATTTACTGGTCCGTATAATTAAATTAATACATTTTATTTTTTACAACTGAAAATAAGAATAAATAAATTTAAAAAAATAGAAAATTAGAGAAGGGAAGGAAAGAGAAAGAATCGAAACAAAGAGGGAAAGAGAAAGAAAAGAAAATGAAAGCTAAGCATAAGAATTTTTCTACGTAACCGATTTTTTTATTTTGAATTGAATGGCTACATTGTTGCAATGTTCACCGGATGATAAACAGACAATATTGGATACATAAGCAAAGTAGGATTTTAAACATTCGTTCTCAAAAAATATTTTTTAAAAAAAAATGAAATTACAGTTATTCGCCCATTTCATTCATAACATAAAGAAGAGAAAGAAAAAAGAAGAAGAGGGAAAAAAAAGAAGAAAAAAAAAGAAAAAAGTATAATCACGCAAAAAAAAATTAAGCACGTTCATTTCTGATTTTCGTCTCTGAAGATAAAGTTTTCTTCGAAATCGATAAAACAAAAAACAACATCTTTTTGTTTTTATTTTTTATACGCATTGTAATTGCCTTCAAATTATTAATATATTATAACATACTTAACAATGCTTCAAGCAAATTACCAATTACTTTTATCAATGAGTATTTAATTCAGAGTAAAAATTATTGATACATAGAATAAAGAACAGCCCTATATTATATATAGTCCGAAATTAAGTATGCAACCTTATACGATCCACACTGATTTTTTCTTCAAAAGTAGGTTTAATAAATACAAGTCCAGTATTATTGATTTATGTATAGTCTGTTTTATATTAGCATATTTTTAAAGTTATCAAATGTCATACGGAAAATTATATACAAACAAGAAATAGCTACATAAGCTTCACCTACCTTAAATTTGAAGATTTTTGTGTATTCAACTGTATATCCGTTTTAGGTTTGCGCATGTCTGCTTTTCATTACAATTTTAAATTGGAGTAAAATATAAATGTTTGAAAAGTGAATTTGGGATTTATTTATACCCTCAACGCAGACAAAAGAGAGCCCAAGATAAAGTATTTTAGATTTAACGGAAATCGTTCTGATTAGTTTTTAAAAAGGCCAATTAAAAAAGAAAATGAAAATAAGCAATTGATTTTCCACACTCATCCGGCAAGTGTACATCGAGACAATACTTTCACCGGATGTTTTTTTTTTTTTTAGCCTTAGAGACATCAAAGTCCTTGAGACACTCACAATACACACACACACACACACACACACACACACACACACACACATATATATATATATATATATATATATATATATAATAAAATAGTAATTAGAAGGCAATTGACAATGCAGTGGAATAGGTGTTGAAAATGATGTTTATTTACCTTTTTTCCTAAGTATTTTCAGGATAAATCCCATCTTCAGAGGTTTTAGAATTACTTGTGTTTTTTTAGAAGTACTTCTAAAACCTCTGAAGATGGGATTTATCCCCGAAAATATTTAGGAAAAAGAGGTAAATAAACATCATTTTCAACACCTATTCCATTGAATTGTCAATTGCCTTCTAATTTCTATTTTAAACACATACGTACAATGCTTCAAACAAACTAAAAAAAAACATATATATATATATATATATATGTATATATATATATATATATATATATATATATATATATATATATATATATATATATATAAGTTAAGGTAGTGTGAACATTCGATTTGTTTTGAGAGTCACATAAGTGAAAAACTGTTAGTGACCAAACGCCGTTGACTTCATGTCCACGCTACTCTAATCTAGATATATATGATATATCAACGATCTTGAGCACTATTTACTTATAAATATAGCACACTATCTTATCAATATCAATTCATATATATGCATAAATGTGTGTGCTTGTTTGTGTGTATGTGTGTATGCGTATGCGTTGGTGTTTGAATATACTTGAGTGTATCCATGAGTGTGTATGCGTTTGAATTAATCTAGAATGTTTGTTTTTTTTAGTTAGAATATCCATTGATCAATGTTGGCTTTAAACCCGCTTAAACAATTCCACTTTATGTCTGCGTCTTCAAATTCAATTTCAGCAGAGACACTTTGGATTATTACCAGTATTTCTGTTTTCATTTGTCACAAAATATGCCATAAAAGTCATCATATTCATTAGAACTGATCGACGCTTAATGGTAATGAATGACTTTCAATTAAAGTTGCTAACTTAAGAAATATATATATATATATATATATATATATATGTGTGTGTGTGTGTGTGTGTGTGTGTGTGTGTGTGTGTGTGTGAGAGAGAGAGAGAGAGAGAGAGAGAGAGAGAGAGAGATAGAGAGAGAGAGAGTTTCATAACTTTCTTGTTTCATTACATTGAAGACTCATTCTCTAAGAGTAGAGTTTTGTGTCAAAAAGAATATTATTGACGTATTTCAGCCTCCTCATTCTCCTGATATGAGGCTTAGTAAGTATTTTCAATCCCCAAAAATCAATAGCCAGGTATTCTGGTTTTTGAGAACATGGAACAGGTAGTGAAGAACCAACTGAGGATAGTGTCAGTCAAAGACTTCTAGGTTTTACCCTCAGCTAAGGTGTAAATAGTATCACTGCAGTTTTTCTACACGGATGGCTTTGGTATAAGTTCCATATGCCATTAAACAAAGAAACTAAATGAAACCAGTTCTATATACATCGAATCCTACAAACAGACTCCACATAATCTGCAGATGATCTATTAATCGGAAGAACATGAGGATTTATGGCAATGACTGTTCTGCAAAAAATGGTGACTGTGGAAAGCTTTTGTGTTTGCACATTTGGATATTTTAAGGTTTGCTGTGGTATGTTTTTCTAACTCTTCCACCTATTAAACAATGTGTTTATCGGTATGGGGTGAGGAAATGTTTCTAATTACTGTATAACCGTTGTTTCATCTTACACACATTTCATAGGTTACTTATAACGGTCGGCCTTTAAGTCATAATTGATTGAATCTTTGAAATATGAGAATCTGTTTATAGGTGATCCATCAATAAGGCCAGTAAATAGATATGTATTTCAAATCCAACTTCACAAATCCAAAGAGAAAGGGTGACGTAAAAAATCCAGAAACATAATTCTACGAGGTAAATAAATAAAGGGATAAAAAATAAATTTTCTTATACATACAGAGCGATCCTATTCTCGTTCATTAGTCAAAACCTACACAGCCAACTGTTAACAACTTTTATTAAGGAGAAAGACATTTGTGATTTAGTCGCGACAGTCGAGGAGGAAACACAAATGATCACATTAAAAGCTATACTCTAATTCTGATGGTTGGTAAGTATCCAAAGTTTACTTTTTACTTCTGATGATCACGCATAGGACACAAACCCTTTTTCGGGTTATTTACTCTTATTTCGCTAGAATATGTTACCTGACAAATTTATATCCCCGAATAAGACATCTAGTTGGAATTCAGATATTTTAGTTCAGGACTTTTCGCAAAATGACAGTTCACATGCAATTATTATTTATTTGTTATGAGTTTTAAGGCATCCTCCTTTTTTCTGTCTTTTCACACCAACCTTTTAAAAAAGAGAATATTTCACAGAATATTTACATACAGATCAAATTCTGTTAAATAATTCTTCTGATAGTTCAAAAAAATACCCTTTTAAAGTTTTTTTTTCTTGCCATTATTTTCTGAAAGCCTCCAATTCAATTAATCTTTTTTTGCACTACTTTGTACCTTTGATCTGATTTGGCAATTTGTTCCAAA